>VXBU01003627.1:249003-284191 GCA_013400315.1 Bombycilla garrulus
TTTTTTTTTAATTGACGTTGCCTTTCCTTGCAAAGAACAAGAAAAAGCAGTAGAAAAAAGCAAATCTCATGACACCAGGAACAGGGAGCAGATTCTGGGAATATCCTCACATTTCTGCATACTTAGCACTTGGATGGCAAGGGGTAAAACAAAAGAGGTTAATGCTAAGAGACTTCTCAGCTCTAATCTGAATTTTTTACCTCTTGTAGCCATTCCTGTAGCAATGGTAACTTGTGCAGAAGACTTAAGTTCAGAGTGCCTGGCTCAGCCACTTGCTCTTTCTGACTGCAGTTTGACTTTTGCATGTTGTCTTCAAAGAAGCTTGAACCTGGCTCCCACTGGAAGGGATGGCTGCCCCTTGCATCAAATTCCATCCTCTTTGTAGCTATGGTATAGACCTAAGATAGATACTGGATACCCTGGCTCCAGCAAGCTACTTCTGAATCAGCTTTTCTGACACCTTCACCAATGCTAAATATATTGTCTTAAGCATTCTTGTCCCAAAGGGAGAAAGTAGGCTTCCCATCTCCATCTCCTTTCTGCCAGATTCAGAATCAGGGTCATAGTGACCACCAGGCTTCTGTGCATGCACAGCTGAAGTAGAGTAATAGCAAAAGGAGCAGAAAAAATTACATCAGAGATGCCTGCTCCCACCTCCAAAGAAGCCCTGTTCTTTCATCTTGATTTAAGATCCTGCTCAGGGTAATCTGGGACTTTATCATCTCCCAGTAGAATTTCTATAATCTGGGTTTACAGCACCCTCACACAGAGCCTCAGCTACTTACCAAGCCAACTCTGTTTTCTGCCCTCTCCTAGTTCAAATCCATGCCAAATCTTGAGATTGGTCTGTGAAGTGTTAGTGAATCATTTGTCAGTTACCTCAGGATTTTCCCATCTTCTTTTGGTCCTCCGAGGCTACTCTGTACATACAGGGCACTGTTAGCTGAACAAGGCCAAAGACTCAGTTTGGAACTGTATGATATAAGGCATCCCTAGCCAGAAGATTAGTTTTGGAATCGGTTGCCAGCAGAGGCAAGAGTGAAATGTTTAATCAAGAGGTTAGAACCTGCAGAATAGCAAGACGTTCCCTGTGCACCCTAAACTTTTTCTAATTGATGAATTCTCTCAGCCTTTCACATGCTTTTATTTCAGGTTCAAATTTTGCTGTTTTATTTCTTGGACAAAGGAGACAAGTGCTTCATTCATAATAAGGTTTATTGACAGGGTTGGGCTCAAAGTGTGCTTCTGCTGGACTGCAAAGTATTGGGATCAGACTGAGCTCCTTCTCATATTATCTCTCTTCACATTTGTCCTTCCTCAGCATCTTCTCTGTGGATGTGCTTGCTAATGAGAGCTTAGTTTTTTCCTTTCCATTTGGCACATGCATCCCTTTTCTCAAGCAGCTTCAGTCCCTAACTAGCTCTTCTCCAGCCTGTCATCTCCTACTATTATCCAGTTGTACACATTGCACAGCTTGATCATAGTAATATATTGTGTGTATGTGCATGCTTTTCCCCCTCCTCTGGGTATTTCCAAGATATCTGTGAGTTGAAGAACAGCATGGAAGATTAAAACTTGTTGGTAGACCATACCAAAGTATTTGACAGAAAGAAGACATCTTTCCTTTATTCAACTGGCAGTTCTAAGACACATTAAAAGGTAAAAATTGTTAGGTCCCCGTATTAGATAACAAGTCTCTGATCACAAACAAAGAAACAGAAGTTGAGTATTGAGTATCTGGAAGTCACTTCATTCTTCAGACTATTTACTGTGGAATAGTGCTGAAAAATATGCAAAAATACCTTTAAAAAAACCTCCACCATACTCTTCACTTGCTGTTTTTTGAAATTGAGCATAGAGTCATAAAGTGCCAAATATCAATTTATCATTCAGTAATTTATAAAATTATTTCCATAAATCCTTGGAACCACATTGAAATATCTGATGTTGCATACGGAATTATAAAGTTAGAGATAATAATATATTTCCCTTTTAGTAGTGTTAGTGTAATATTTTGGGACTTGAAAACATGTATTTTATTGATCTACTCTCCAGAGCACGATATTTGGTATAACCTAAAGGGTTTATACTTCCATAAAGAGAATTTTCAGAAATATTTTGAGACTTAAGTAATTTTGTACCCAGTGGAAACAAGGATATAAGAAGGAATCTGTGTTCCAGATTGCTAGCTCTCTTCCTGCATTTTGAGCTAGATTTCACAGGCACTTAAGTCTTGTTGTTAAAGCTTTGCTTCCTCCTACATATCTGCATTGGAGTAAATCCTAAGGTACCTCTGTCTTTAAAGGGTGGAGGAGGTTAGTCTCCTCTTTCCAACCTATGTGGGAAATTCCAAATGTTTTCACAGATGAAATGAGTTGCAACTGCTGTCTTCTCTATTCAGAGATTCAGATCCAAGTGATGGTCTCTGAGGATGGAATATTGCAGCATGGTACAGAGGCCACCACACCCTTTCCCTTTGAAACACGAGGAGAAGGAAAGAAATCTATGTGCAGACTTCTGCTCTTGTTTTTCTAAGTGGAAGAAACATTGCTTGGAGGATAATTCAGAGAGGTTTTATGGCTTATGAATGCTTTATGAGTGGAGAAAAACACCACTACTATTTCTTTTTCCTGCTTCCTTTTGCACACTTGGTGTGCTCAGCCTTTTGCATTTTGTAGGTCTGTTTGAAGGTTTATATGCATCATGTATGTGATGCATATGTGGAAGGAAGAGGGGCCACCTGAAAACTGTGGGGGCAGGTGCCTAAATTTTGGTGTGAATCTCAGTGCTTTGCACTCATGATGAGTCACAGTCTCAACCTCTAAAATGAAAATTCAATAGGTGTTCTGTGACTATAGCATAAACAGCCAGCGTGGTTTGTCAAGATAAGCTCGTACAGTTTTGAATATTAAATCTCAGCTGCAAAAAAGGAACTGTTTCTGAGAGATTAGTTGCTTCCCCTGATCCAAGTTTCCACATTCCCTCTGCTATAAAAACCTTAGCCTCTTGTGCTGATGAATGAGATTAATCTTTCAAAACCTTTTGCATACTATCTGCAGCACTACATCATAAAATAAATAAATAAACCTACCACATAGTTCCCTGGTTTCAAACTTTGCAGATTCAGGGTTCACTAAGAAGTCATCTCTCTTTTTCCTTTAAAAGAAGACAACCATATAGAATAATAGAGTTCTCTGTCTAGCATACAAACCCATCTGGAAAGAATTTAGTCTGCAATAATTGTGGGCATTTGATTTAGCTTTAAATCCCTGTAGGTAATTCAAATGTAAATTTATTGGGGTGAGTTTATCCCCAAGCCGCCATTGGATCCAATGTTTTAGAGGTGAAATTGGCCCACTGTGCTAAAACTACAGCCTGCATTGTTTCTGTTGCATCAGGATATTATTACATGCTGTAATCTCTGCTGTTACAAGCAGACCCTTACTAGAAATAAACTCAATAGAGACAACACAGACAATCACCTGTATTAAATTTATTTTTCAGACCTTTATAGACTAGTAATTCTTTGATTATAAATATGTTTATATACCAGTATTAAATCACTCAGACAACACTGGTCTAGTTTGTTATTCTGTTATGCTGTACTCATAGGAAATGGTTCTTTTGGTCAAGTAAAATTCTTTGCATTTCACATTCTGCTTCAGAAAAAAGCCTAATGTTTCAAGAGGCATTCAGCACATAATGTAAACAATGCCATCTGTCTTTTTCTTTGGAAAATCTTCTTTGAGATAGCTCTGATATGCCTACTGTTTTCAATCACTTAAAAGGCAGTAATCCAATTATATCATCCTCTATGTAGGAACTGCCATTGCTTTCAGTCCACTTCCAGTCCTGACACAAGTAAATCACTTTGATAAGATCCTCTTTTTATTTATTTTTTTCTGAGGAGGCTAGCATAAGTAATGATGCTAGTGATAGACCAAGGACAAAATGACCATAATGGACTTTCTGTAGGAAAGGAAAACATGTGCCACTGTGATTTATCATGTTACTTGAAAAATATTTTTCCTTGGAATTTCTGGAACAGGAGCACTCTCTAAGCAAAGGGCATTAGCAAATATGAATGGACAAAAGGTAAATTCAGACAAAACCTTCATCAAGTAGCAGATTTAAATAACTATTTCTACTTAGATTTCTTAAACAGGAACAGAAGGTCAAGGCCATTTTGGAAATGTGCCTAGGTCATTTTCATCTTTGGTATAATGCCATCTACTTACATGGAAATGCGATTGGAATGTGTAAGGTTGGATCTTCCTTACAGACTACTAAGGCTTATCATGCAGATATGCCTTCCTTCTATTTAAAAATGGTTTGGGTGACTTCAGTGCTTTGTGCTACCAGCGAGGCAGGGGCCTGGCAGACACGACTAACCTCCCAGAATAGATCTGGCATGGGATCATTAGTATCTGCAGGCTTCCTGCTACAAACTACCCTCAGTTCTGATGATGAGAGAGCATAGTCAGAGCTGAGTTGTCTCTGGACACACCTGCCTTCCCCCCTGCTTTCACAAAAAGGGAAGAGCGGCAAATGAGGTGGTCATGTGCTATGCGAAAGCTTGTTTGAAAGGAGCTGGACCACAGGTGTCTCTTTGAACCCAGCCTCATCACCCAGCACAAATAACTGCAGAGTTTGCATTTTCAAATTTATGAAGAATGATGGTCTGATATTCACTGTCCGAGACCACATCCAGGAAACACAGTAGGAAGGTCACTCTGCTGAAGAAGCTGGTAAGTGGTGATCCGCAATATGAGAAAAACACAGGCCAAATCTGGCATTTCCAAGGTCATTCTATGAGGTAAGTCTTTTGTTAAGTAACTCTGGAGTTACTTAGCCTGTGTGAGAAAGGTGAGATCTGGACAGAGAAAAGGGATTCTATTTATCTTAACGAATTAGAATGCTGTTTAGGATGGTGTTGATACATTAGGTTGTCTCCTTTTACAGAGAAAGTGTGGAGAGCCTTATCCAAAAGCATTCCTATGCCCGATCCCCCATTCGGACCTATGGAGGAGAAGATGATCTTGGAGATGACAGCCAGGCAACACAAAGCAGAGGTAGGAAAACATGCTCATAATGTAAATTGTGGTGACTTAGTTATGCTGGAGAAAAGCAGGACCACAGGCAATACTGCGGTACTCTAAAGCATTTCTCTGGTGTGTCTCTCTGCCATGAAGTCATATAATGAAGAAGAATACTTGTTAACCTTTTGGGTCCTTGGCACTATCTGATAAGCCCATGGCACTGGTATGGGTGGTTCAATTCACAAGGCAGTTCTAGAGACAACCATATAATCTTTAACTTCAGAAGAGAATTAGTTCTGCTTCCTCTTCAAGATGTCTGCAAACCAGAGAACTTCATTACTGTGGTGCTGAGAACAAGTTAAGACTCTCCATCTCTTGGACGGACTTACTAGCTAGGCACCATACCACTTGTAAAGTACCATGTAGATGTGCCACTTGCTGCCCCTCCAGTCTTCTGTGAACAGAGAACTTAGTCTAACCATCTTCAACCAGCCTATGGTTAACCTGCTTTGCCTCCTCAGGAAGAAAATTTGGTAGCTCCCTGAAAAACTGATGTTTAATTGTTATCTGTTATTCTCTTAAAGGTGTTGTTCCTGCTGAAACAATTAGCCCCAAATGCTTTATCAAACAATTTGTCTGCATTAGCAGTAGTAAAAATAGTAGCAAGACAGACTTGTTCTTTGTGGGAATAACTACTGGAGAAATTGCATCTGTCATCATTCACCACTGGAAATACATCTCAGACCCTTCCTGTAGGATTGCTGACTAGCACAAACTTGTGTTGCATTATACTTTGCATGTTGACTTTGTGACCTGCCTGATATGCCATAGCCACTTGAGGTAAAGCTGTTCTATCTGTCTTCCGACTGGCAGTGCCCTTGTCTTGTCCTCTAATTTCATTCAGTGCTGCTAAGATAAGAGCATTCTTTCTGGTCATGAACTCTTTGGACGTGTGCAGGGAAAACACTTATTTTTAACCATGCGTTGCTCTTCAGCAAAATGTGATTAGGTGGGCTTGTTTTCACACATACATTCTAAGAGTAGGTCCTCAGATTATGGAGTTTCTGAAGCGACTCTTCACTTGGTACGATGCCATCCTTTCTCACAGTTCTGGGGAATTACCTTGCTTCATGTCAACTTAGATCCTAGGCCAGCTATTGTTAAAGACAGTACTAAATTCTCCATTGCTGCAAGTGCTCAGAGCAAAGCACCTTCTCTTCCAGTATGATGTCCCCCTTGGCAGTGACAGAATGAAACAGGCGAACCTCAGTATGAGAGCTGGCCATTAAATCTCTTCAGAAGAAACTCCTTAGAAAGGTGTAATGGGGGATATACTACTTTATTACAATTAATTTTATGTGTAATAAAAGTGTACAGTTCTGCATTTGCTTGCAATATGGCAAATGAATAAGTGTGGAAAATTGTGAATCATGGCAAAGAACTTTTTTCTAACCTGGGAGCCATATGCTACATGGGACGTGAGCACTCTGGGCAACCAGAGATGTGCATAGAGGGTAAATCATACTGCTCTTACACACGAGTAACTGGTACTGCCTTTGCTCTCTCTGTAGGTCTAGTGTCCTTAAATAAGGAAAAGTCCTCAAAGATACAAGGAGAGAAACAATGTTCTTATTGAAATTCCAGAGATGTTTTCATTTTCTGCTGATGAATTTTAAAATACCTTGCATGCAAAACTGATGGATGTTCCCCCATAAAAATAAGAGCTGAGAGTCAAATACATATGCATTGCTGGGTGGTGTGTGTTATAAGCTCTTTGAGACCTTGATTGTCTCAGAACTACTAATTCCCTTGGTGGTGGCAAAAATGGTATGTGAGACTTTTTGGAATACTAAGCTGCAATTAGAGACCAAATCAGTTGGAGCAGGAAAGGATGCTTGAGGAAGTTCCTTGTGAAAATAATTTAATAGTGTTGGAAGGGACCTTTAAAAGTCACGTAGTGCAAACCCCCTTCAGTGAGCAAGGACATCTTCAACCAGTTCTGGATGCTTAGAGCCCATCCAACTGGATCATGCATATTTCCTGGGATGGGACATCCGGCCCCTCTCTGGGCAACCTGTGCCACTGTTTCACCACCCCTATAGTAAAAAATTTCTTCCTTATATCTAATCTAAATCTATTCACTTTTAGCTTAAAGCCTGTCCTCCTGTTGTGACAGATCATGGTAAAAAATTTATTCCCAGCTTTTTCATTGGCCCACTTTAAGCACTGATAGGCTGCAATTAGGTGTCTCAAAAGTCTGCTCTTCTCAAGACTCCACAACCCCAATTCTCTAAGCCTTTCCTTACAGAAGAAGTGTTCCAGGCCTACAATCATTTCACAGTCATTCATGAGAAAGAATCACATACCTCATTCTGCATAAAACAAACAAACAAACAAACAAAAAAAAGCAATGATAGACTTGGTAATTACTTCAGCGCTCTCCCAGAGCATTCTCTGCTCAGCCTATTTCAGCCGTCTAAAGATGGAAGCAGATAATCCACACTACAAGATATCTAATTCCATAGGAATTAAAAATTAGGAAATATATAAATTCAATGGAAACTCTTTATTGCATAATTTCTCTGCATCAATCCACACACAGGATTCATAGAGGCCACCTGGAACCGAGCCAAAGGCAAACCTGGGCAAATCCAGGCTTGCACCCTGCTTTCCCTGTAGCACAGTATTGCTCAGATACCCTCTGATTTCTCAAGGGTTATCCTGTGGTCTGTGAGTAATGTGTCATCCTTAGAGTGTGGCTCTGGATCCTAATTTCCCAGCATTTAGGATTTGGTTCAGTGGTAGGACTTGGTTCAAGTTTATTTCCACTGCTAAATTGGTACCATTTCTTTTTCCTGTTACTGGGCTGTTTTACTTGTTTCATTAAGCAGAGGAAAAATAATTCACGATTTGAGAATATATCCCGTAAGAGATTTATGATTAAAAAAACCCCCAACAATATGCTCTTTTTATTTCTGTTGTTTTTTGCATATAGTTTTGGTTTGAGTATGTGGCTGGGATTGGTTACTTTACTTAATTCCAGTAAGTTTTCCTTGATGGCTAGAAGTCTTCATACGTTTTCATTCTACAGTTTTGATGAACCTCCCTTCTTCAATCAGATCTATGAAACTAGTACCTGCTACAAAATTTGTTGTCTCAGAATGTTTTGCAATACTGAATTGAAATTATATTTTGTCAAATACTCTTGACAACAAATTTATTTTCTGAAGTAAAAAGTTGGTCAGGTAAGAAAAAAAATTAGAGACAAGAGTTACATTATTGCTTAAAGAGGAATACAAAGAATATATTTATATTTTTTACTGATTTTTCAATCTTCAGGGGAAAAAAAAGTATTTTAAAGAGTTGAAAGAATTGTGGAAGTAGATTTTGAAACTTTTCAGATTAAACAAACCCAAAGCAAAATAACAAACAGAACACTTCCATTTGATCCAAAGTAGATAATTACCCTCAGAGTAAGTTCTGCACCTCTTACTACAAATTAGCACTAGTGTTGTTTATTAGAGTACTGTACACAGTTGGAAAAACAACAAATACTTTGACATTTATGTTTTTAGAATTTTTTGTTCCATGTTATGGAAAGGATCAGGTGTAAAGATGGAAAAATGTAGTATTGACAGGTTTCACTGGGAAAACAAAAAAAAGGAAAACGTGTAGTGCAAATTAGGTTTTTCTGCATTTTTGCCACACTGAAATTTTAGAAAAAAACTCAGAACAACTGTCCTACCAAGAATCTGATGTAAAAATCTACAAGTAGGTCTTCAAAACAGGGATGTAATACAGTGAGCTTCCATGCCAGAGCAGATATTTCAGTGTTTAATGGTAGAATTACAAGGTGCTTCAGTGTTTAATATCTAAAATATTCAGTGGGCAAAGCTGACTTTACTGTTGAAACCACTGCAACCAGCTTCTGAAAATGGAAATTTGTCTAAGATGGACCACAATCAGCAAATAATATTTTAAAGACGGAAGTATTTGGGAAGTATTTCTAATGACAACTGGTCAGTGAAACCAGACTTGCTGTGAAAGAGTAATTTTCTCCCTTTTCCCTACTTTACCAGCTTTGTGTGTCACAGTGCCAATGTTAGGTACCCTTTCTCTTTGCTTGCAGGGTCAGCCTTTACAACATCTGATAACCTGTCCCTCAGCTCCTGGGTTTCCTCTTCAACCAGTTTCCCAGGATTCCAGCATCCACAGTCTTTGAGCGCCCTGGGTACCAGCACTGCATCCATAGCGACACCCATTCCTCATCCGATCCAAGGATCTCTGCCTCCGTACAGCCGCCTGGGAATGCCTCTGACACCCTCTGCTATAGCCAGCTCCATGCAAGGTAGCGGCCCCACTTTCCCATCCTTCCACATGCCAAGGTACCACCATTATTTTCAGCAGGGTCCTTATGCAGCTATCCAAGGACTGCGTCACTCTTCTGCAGTGATGACTCCGTTCGTATGATTGACATAAGACAAGAGGAACACAAGATTTTAAATGTGCAAGTTTGCTATGAAAAAAATACAATGGACCTTCCTGAAAGGCCCGTGGCAGGAGCGCTGAACTCGTAAGAAACCAGCTAAGAAAATGCATTGTGGATATAGATTCCTCTTCTGAGGAATCAAAAGAAGAGAGCATGCAGCTTGGAGCTGCTCACAGATCCATGTGTAACACAGCCAAAACGGATCCCAATCCCAAAGTCCCCAGGATATTTGGTCGCGTGCAGCTTGTTCCAAAGATGCATTATACCTAGTGGGAAGAGATTATCTTTAAGCAGCAATGTACAAACCAATTGTCTATAGGTCTCTTTTCATATGCTAAATGAATTCTAAAAAAGGCAATACTTTTACTCATCTTCATCTCTTCTTGTGACTGATGAGCATCTAAACAGAAAAATGTATTGCTATAACTTTGAGCATGTTTTAGGCTATCTCAGCATACACTTGCTGAAAACAGGACAAAGTGGAGAAGACCACTGTCCTTTTTAAGACTGGCATATATTCACCAAAACCAGTATTTCTTAGTTGCTACTATAATCACAAAGAGAACGTTATTAACATGTCTTTATTTCTTTGTTTGTTTCTTTCACAAAACACTTATCAGTTCCAAAAAAAAAAAAAAGAACTGTGTTACAGGTCTGTAGTAGTAATAATGTATTCTGTCCTTCAGTCTAAAAGGAAGTTTGTCCTATATCTGAGGAGGAGCAATTTTACTGTTGGTTAAGGTATAATGAAGAAAAATTTTGATTTGGAAAAATCTGTTACTTAAACTTAGAAACCCAAGATTTCAAATTTTAAAGCAGGGCTTGTTTGCTACTGTGTGTGCCACTGAAGACCTGTTTCCAGCTGCACAGGTACCAAGTTAACCCAATTTCAGGCTAGATCAATCTACAGACTCTCTGGATCAAACTATAAGTAATAGACTTGTATGAATGGTATTGGAGTATCTTCTCACTAGTTCTAATTTTGTTGGGTTTTGTCATGACTGCTATTGCACAAGCTCCTTGGCCAGGAAATGGAGGGTTATACTACTGGTTTTTTCGTGTCCCACTAGAATGGTGGAGTTTCTTTGGGAAAGTATCAGTACAGAACTTCACATGAATTTTTTTTTTTTAAATTCATGCCTGACTTTCAGTTAGTATTTGGGGCTCTCATTCAAAGTACTGTCCCCTTTTTCTAGTATGTTGTGTCTGATGTGATGGGGGAGCTGTAGAGGTGTAAGAAAATAATGACCTTGTCTGCAGAGAGCTAGCATGAATCCTTTGCACTGCTGGAAACAGTACCAGTGTGATGTTGGTTTTCTGTGCGGCAAGAGCTGGGATTCCAACTGTAAATAATAAGTTCACAGAGAATTTCTGTGTCAAGTTGTATCCAAGCTATAGATGATTAAACATCTACCGACAAAAAAGAGCTAGCATATATAATCTCATATACCACAGATCTCTGTAGAGCTGGAACACAAAACAGACTTATTTCCCACTATTGTCATCTACTTTTGACCATTCTATTTTGTTGTCATATGGTAAGAAGCAGAGTGCAGTACACTGAGTCACCTACTCCCATCTCTGCAAAGTGCAAGGCACATACATCCCACAGAAAAAAGACCATTCTTATGTATTTTCTAATAGCTGAATTCAAAATCTTCTCAAGTTGGCCATTTCAATCACCTTTTTAACCAAGTTATCTGCAACATCACTTTAATTCCCCATAAATCACTGTTGGACCTGCTGATGAAAAATGACCTGGTGCAATTTGCAACTCCTGTGCTCTCTATCTAAATAAAAATTAAAATTTATTTACAATTCAGACCTGCTACAAGGAGTTCTATAAATTATTATAACAGGCCAAGCTCTGCAGTATTTAAATGGCTCAGAATCAGACACTGAATTTGCTTTGGTGTACCCAAATATTAGATTTTGCTGTAGGCTATCAGATTCACAGGAAAAGTGCATGTTGCAAGACTGTGCCTATTTGTAACTGATTTTTATATAAAGCCCTATTTTTCAGAAATTAGGTGATACTGACCCTACAAGAATGTAATTCTTCAGGTACACATGACTCCACAGAAACAATAATTACAGAAGAAGTTTGGAAGAAAGTTTTCCCTCCAGTTGTTTGACTTCTTCTTGCTCGAGTTGTATGAAGACCCTAGGATGCATGCACTGAAGCCCATGGGGAAATTCTGTTTCTTTTATCTGGTTCCTTCTGCAGCTTCATTAACTCATCTGGAGTTGCGGGGGATATGGTTGGGTTCAGAATTCAAGCCAGTAGTTTTACTGCTGATACTTCCATCAGGAAAGAGTCAAGTGAGTAGGCAACTTTTGCATGACTCCAGAAGCAAGTTTGAAACAGGTGGGCTGATTTAGGCATGGTCAACATGTGATAGAAAAGCTGCTCATACATGACCTTCCTTCATGAAGCAAATTCAGAGAAATAAACTGTAGAATATTTTCAGCCCTGTCCCCGTCCCTGCTCTGTGAACACTAATACTGTTTCAGAGAAAATTCTCCAGGCTCTTTCTGGAAATTGAAATTGGATTTTGACAACTTCATTCACAAAAAATATTATATGAAAGAAAACTTATTTCCACTACAAATTAAGTGTGATTCATACCTGAAATAACATGGCTGTAGGCCATCTCTCGATGTAAAAATATGATAAAGCCAACTCCTCATCCAAATTCTCTCTGATGAATTTTGTATTACAGATGATGAAAAATTATCTGTCAAAATCCACAGCTTGATTTTTCCAGTCAGACCTAGTCTCTCTCAGTGGGCTCATCCCTCCTTGTGCTGCTCTCTGATGGTTTAGTTCCTTTGCAGCAGAAACCCACTGGGTTCCCCACTAACGCAGAATCACAGACAGGTGCCAAGCAAGGGAATGAAGGCAGCTTGTGACAATTTCCCCAGGCATGAGATCAATAGGTATGTCCATTCCGCACTTCTTCTTTGCCCTCCCAATCCTACCTACAAAACCTGTTGCATAGGTTTGAGGTTAAAGGGATTAAGTTCACAGAGGCCACAGGACATCCAGTGAAGAGGTCTTGCCACCTCACAATGTTTCTGCTCCGTGTCCCTCTCATCTTCCTGTAGGCCGGGGAAGCATGGGAGAGATTCCAGGAATAAAATTCCTCCCCATCTGAAGCCAAATGGAAATTTATTGGCTGTAACGGGGGCAGGATTTCATTCTACATTGCCATCTAAAAATAAAGTCTGACAGTAAGAACAGTGACTTAAATGACAGCAACAGTATAGGAACAGTACAGGAAAGATTAAAACCCAAGTACAAATCAGCTTTAGCACTGAACTCACAAATGGAAGAAAATGAATGCAAATTTGTAATTAATTGGTTAAAGAGTGAAATCACTTTTGCTAAAAAAAAAAAAAAATTTGAAAAAAAATTACCTCCACCACTTTGACAATAGCCCAGTAATTTATTTAAAGACTTGCTTTATTGCTGTCAAAATTGTATCCCTTTCAGGACAGAACATCTGTTGTTTGTAGATGCGCTGAGAATGCCAAATATAATCTAGAATTTATTTTCCAAATACAATTCACATTTTATATCCCATGAGAAGTGCTCTTCACCTTTATGAGCTTTTTTCTTGGCTCAGAAAAATGGAGCTGGTTTATGTTGTTTGATTTTGTTTGGGGTTTTTCTTTGGGGAGAGTTGTTTGCCTTTTTTTAAGAAGAGTGCAGAGAACCTATCTGAATATGCTTTTCAAAGAGAATGATAAAATTTTCCTTGGAAATGCTCCAAGTATTTTTGTGTTTTTCCTGAATTACCATTTTATCTATAGATCGTCAACACTCTCCAGTCTTTAATGCAACAAAAGCATCCCATGTATTAACAAAACTGACTTGGATGTATTTTTCTGAATTTTATTTTCTTCTACTTTTGGAGCTCCGAGAATCTAAACATAAACCTTCCCATTTTTAATTTATCTCCTTGGTTTGCAGCATGGTTTTATATGGCCTGAGGCACTGTCAGAGATAGCAAATCAATGCCTCTGGGTTTCAGTCGGACTCTTCTCAGCGTAAACTGAATAACAAGTATAGACCAAGTAGATAAAGGTAAAATTCCTAATGGAAATGCTTCTTCATGAGTCCAAGGATGGTAAGTTGTACGGTAGCTAACATGCTTGGTACCACAACCTTCAGAATGCAATTGCAGAATTTCTCACAGACAGTTTTTACCCATGGAGGCTGGGACATTGCATCAACATGGACACATGTAAGAAGATGTTGCCATTTTCAGCATCCAGCAAACACAAACTGGCACTTGAAAAGGAGCCTTTTTTCACTGAAAAGTGTTTGGGCTGGCAACTTGATTATGTAGTACATCCTCTTTGTATATGTGTACTATACAGAAACAGAAATATCAATGAAAATTTTTGCAAAAACTTGGGATAATTTTCAAAAGTGTAAGTAGATATAAATGGTGGTAATTTACTCCTATATAAGGGTAAAAGCAACAGTGAGATCAGTGTAACACTTACGCCTTCTTGTCTTGAGGAAGTTGTGGCCACAGTGCATGTATTCATCATCTGCAGGGGGATGACATTCACTGCAAGATTAATTTTGTTTTTAGTGAGATTTTTATTCTCACCATTCTTTACAGAGCATTTTCTGCTCCAGGAGATGTGGTTTCTTTACTAACCACCTCCTTGTGGACCAGAGGATTTATATATTACTCTGTAATCTAATGTCCTTGTGTATAATCTCTAGATTATCAAATGGCAATTTCTTTTTCTTTATTTTATCTTTTTAAGAGAAAACTAAGCAGTGAATTAAATAAGCTCTGAAGTAACTTTTTATGATAGTTTAAGGACAAAAAATACAGTTTGCTGTATTTTACCTTTAGCACATTTAAACAAACTTTTTTTTTTTTTAATTATACCTTCAGAAACATGAGGAAAGATTTGGTTTAAAAATAAGGAAGGTAAAAAAACTGGATGTAGCCTCTTTAACAGAATGTACCACAGTTCTTCTGTTTGCTGTGTTGACTTTTGTTGTTTATAATGCATTGCGTGAGCACATTCACCATGTACCGAAGTGTGTGTTTGTGTGTATGGGGTGGGGTAGAGGGAAATCTTTTTATGGAAAAAAAAAGTTGTGAACATAAACTATGAAGCAACATTTAATGAAAAGTTTCTTTTTAAGTGCAATATATTTATTTCTGCTAGAAATATAATATCAACATTATGTAATATTTGAAGCATTAAATGTTATTTGTAAACAGCTTAAAATTATATATATATCACAAAAACTGTACAGAAGTGCAAATGTGTGGATATTCAGTTTCTTTCATTAAAATATTGGGTGTTTTGATATATCATTCTTATTTAGCCAAATCTTTCTGCCTCTGTATTTTTTTCCTCTAACCAAGTTGCTGAGGACAGTGGAACGAGCCACAGATGTTTCTGGGAGTATACAAAATATTTTAGGACTGCTCATCGACAAAAAGTAGTCTAAGTCTTGGATTCATATGGAATGATAGTTGTATTGTAGTTAAATACAATTGTAGCATGCATGGAGTTACACAAAATATTTATTTTTAAAAATGGTTTGCAATTATATTCATTAAAAAAATCCTGGGTTTGCCAGCAGAACCCAAATAAATGGCTGAAATATAGGGTTCTCGGGGTTCCCAAGATATTAAATACAGACTTAGGAAACACAGTATAGGAAGAGAGTGGAATTAGATCTGTTAAGTCAGGAGAAGTGAAGAATTTAAAGAAGTGAGGAGTAAATTCCTCTCTGTTAATGCAGAAGGCTTTTTATTTAAAAGGATTTTATTTCAATTATAATAGCATATATTAAAGAAAGAGAGAGTTACCTGAGCCTCTATCTAAGATATTCAAAGAAGAAAGATAGTGATACATAGTACAGGATTACCTAGAGAGTATAAGGAGCAATACCTATCATTCAAGGTCTTCTAGAACAGGTTGAACATGCCCTACTCAAGAATGATATGATTAAAGCTAATCTTGCCTTAGGACAATCAAATGATCTCTTGAGGTGCTTCCAAGCTTCCTACAAGAGCCATCCCTTACAGCAGCTTCTGACAAAATTCTCATGTTGCTCCAAAAGTCTATGCTATGCACCCATAGTTTATCTTGTCCCCAAAATGAGATCAGCTGCTGGCTCTTTTGCAACTAGGTCACAAGATCCCTGGTTAGCCAAGAAGCTCAGTGGGATGGAAGAGCTGTGAGCTTCCAAGGAACAGAAGCAGCAGCATCTCTTGGTTTACAAATGTAAGCAAGGAGATAACAGCCTCAGGTAATTCAAACCTACCTTTAATTATGCTAAATTGCAACCACCCATTCATGTATCTCATTAATTATTGGAATGTATGAAAATTAGGATAGATTGCTGAGTTGGTAACTCTGTATGATGCCTTTTGTCTCTGTATTATATTTTTATGGCATCTTGGTAGCAAAACACCTGCATTCTCTTATGGATATTCAATGCTGTGAAAGTTTTTTGCTTAACCTCAGGCTAAGGGGGCTTTCTTGATTACAAGTAACACCCAGCACGTGCATTGGCAGTTTCCTGAATCAGAACTATTGGCTGTACACTGGTTCAAGACATAGTTATGCCAATGGTCCCATTGAAATCAGCAGGCTTACTTGCATAAAGTTAAATCAATGCTTAACCATTGCAGTGGCTCTGCAACAGCAAAATTCATCATGATTTGCAGAATCAAGACCTTTGGGAACAAGCTGTCTGTGCAACAAACACCTCTATAATTGGAGCTTTTATCTGCTATTTTCCAAAGAGAATCCGGGGGATTAAACAAAATGAAGATTCTGAACTGTCTCCCAGTAGGGTTACTTAGAAGAGACTGATGAGTATTATCATGACTGTAGGCCGCCTTGTGTATGACATTTAGAAAACAGATTTATATCCAAATTATCTATTTTGAAGATAAGCAGTGCAGAAAAAAAATTATTTGGAGAATGCTATTTTCTAAACTCACCATGCGGGAGCACAATCAATGTATGATTTAATAGTATGCTCGAAATACAGAGCAATAAAAAATTACTTTGAATCAAGACTATTTCAAATACACATAAAATATTTAGATTATACACCAACAGTTCAATATATAAAAACTAACCACTTATAATAACTCTAAACTGCCAGTGTCTAATGTTCAAGATCTTTATTAAAGTTAGTCATTGATATCAGGGTTGGTCAGTGAGGCTCCAAGGATCTTTGCAGGCAGTACAGAAGCTGGTCCTTGTTCTCCAGAGTAATAACCAGAGGGACTAAGAAAAACCTCTGGGGATGCCTACTAGAAAAGTTGACAGAGAGGTTTTATTGAAGAGTAGGATAATAATTTATCCCAATGCACAGAGTATTAAATATATATCACTACTGTAGCATTTTTAGCTCTGTTAATATAAAATACAATCTGACACACAGACACATCAAAATCCAGTATTTTTAAGGCGTTTTAGGATGGAAAACAGGTCTGATGCAGGAACTGCATTGACTAACTAATCTGATAAATTAAAATCAAGCAACCATTCTCAAGCAACAGTTTTTGCCTCTTGGTTGACTTTGAATTGTTTTTATTCCCATTGTGAAGCCTACCAGGAATATATGCAGTAATTTTGAGTGGTTTTAGGGTGTTGTGTCCTAGAGAATCTCCTGGGTTTGAGTCATGTTTTCACAAACTCCATGAGTACCCCCTTCAGAGGTCTGCATTCTCCTGTGTTTGGAGAAGGGTAGTTGCAGAAATGGTTGTGAGCGGAATGGTCGTCCTTCAGATATTCAAGGGGCACTCAGCTAGCTCTTTGTGTGTTTAAATTACCAACAACTGCAGAATAGCTCAAAGAGTAAGATGAATTAAAAAAAGGAAAATGCTTGCAACTGAATCTGTAATTGATGATATTTAGAACAAATAATCCCCCCAAAGGAGGAGGTGATAACAGTTCCTTGGACAGCTGTGGCTTTTCTCTATTTAGATGCTTAACTCTGGTCAGCTGTTCTGAGAGAGCTAGAGAAGAAACAAAGAACATACCAAAAAATCTGTTTGTCACCTGTGTCAGAAGTCTATTATGTGTGCTTTCAATGGCAATGCATTCATATGACTTTGTCACCACAAACTAGAATGATTTTTGTGCTTTTTACCTGAGTCTCAGTCTTAAGACACCTTAAATTATGTCAAAGGAATTATATGGAATTGGTGAAGTTCGTGATGTCTTTAGTCTGCACCAATCAGCTTCTAGGGACAATGCATATATAATTTTAAGTATAAATACTAAACCATTTAGGTATTTGGTGTTGTCAGAAACCACCCTCTCTTTGAGTTCTCACAGAGGTGAAGTAAATTGTGATGCTTAAACCAGTAGTCTGTGCTTAATAGAGATCACTGAAATTGGACTGCTTTCAATCAGGGGTTTTTCTATTGAAAATCCCACATGATTTTCTGAAATAAGAACCCTGTGGTCTTCACTCTGGTGTAAAAATTGAGTGTGGGAAAGAGCAGTTTCTGTTTATCTTAAAGACATGGTTGATACATCATCACAAATCAATTATTACTTCTTCCTGTGCTCTCTCATGGACTGATGCCAAGGCAGCCAAAGGAGGGATTACTTTTTATCTTGATGCAAATTGTTGGCTGTAAGATTTGCATTGATAATATCTGAACATGTACTGAGGTCTTTGGAGTGGCAGGCTTCAATTACCTTTCCTCTGGATGTCATAGCTTTCAGACTTGAGACACCAGTCATACTACTCCTCTCCAATGATATTACAAATAAGTTAGTAGTACTCAAGGGATTTATCAGCCTGACTTTATTTAATCTCTCCATTTTCAGTTAACACAGTTACCTCAAACAATGCATTTCTAGAGGATGATTAGATCGTTTAAGATGGTTAAAGACTTTGGCCTTATATGCTCCTTCATTTTACAATGCACTAGGAATCTTGTACATTTTTGACTGAACATATAAAAGCCTAACACTTGTGTCCACATAATTTCCTTTGCAAGGCTTTAAACACTTCTGAGTTGTTCTTAAATGAATTAGTATTTGTTGTAAAGCCTATCTAGCACTTAAGACAACTTGGCATGGTTTCCAGTAGTTCTGGATGGACAACTACTTCTGTTTTCAGTCACAGAAAATGTTTTCCTTCCTATATACCTGATGAGGGAATAGGCTAACAAAGAATATTATCAGCTGAGATTTCAAAGCCATTACAAAAGTAGACATAAAACTCACAGTAATTTTAGAAAGATTCGTGTTTCTGAGTCCTGTTCAGAAAGTCTTTGCTATAGTGTTCGTTATTTTAAAAGGTTTATGGTTTTTTTCAGAGACCAGCCAAAACATTTTAACATTTGCTCCTGAATTATTTTAAAGCCTCTTTTGCTCCATGCCATAATATCATGCCTTTGTTCTTCTGTTCTTTCAACCTTGGCCAAACTGTTAGAGAACACATGGATACTTCCTTTTCATTTGCTAACTCAATAATAAGGGAACTCATGTGAGCTGAAGAGGTTCATTTACTTTTTTCTTTCTTTGCAGAGTTCTGGATGTGGTTGGTTTTTGGTTTTTGTGGTTTTTTGTTTTTTGTTTTTTTTTTTTTTGATACTGTTCTTCAGAACTTAGTTCTTTTTGGCTTTGCTTATAGAAAAATAGTATATATATTTGTCTCAAAGGCAGAGTTGCCATCATGACAATATATGCAAAACTGAATTTTGCTGTACAAATTTTGAGGGAAGGGCTTGAGCTGTCTCAACATGAAAGAAATCAGAATGTAAAATGACATGGAGAAGCATTAGATCAGCATGCTTTTACCACTGCAGGAGCTCCCACTCTGCTCCTGAGCAGCTGCTGCCATTCTGCATGCAAAATTTCCCCAACAGCAAAAGCAAAATGTTTTCCTCTTCAGGAAAAACATAGGCAGCAAAGCAGGCATCAGGTTTGGGACTAGTTTGTCCCCACCTTGCCCACAAACATATAAACATGCAGAGTATGTGATGCTGAGGAAATGCCTCATCAGCTTGTGCCTAGAGCCGCTCAAGGCTGCACATTCCCCGAGTGATCCAAGAGCCTAGAACCTAAGATCTGCCATGTACAAGCCTCTCCTTCACACAGCAAAAACTTACGGCTTAGAATATTTTTAACACTTGTATTATTCTGGAAATGTGAATCCGCAGCACAGCTGCAATGAGATGGACATTTTCACCAGAATGGACACACTGGAAAATCCAGAAAGATGTAAATAGCAACTGTCTGGATGCAACAGTGGAAATAAATTGGAAGCTGATCATAAGATCCAAGTGGGTATTTAGAGTTAGTGTAAATAGAAATACCAAATTAAGCAAATAACATGTAATTTTGAGATGAATTGTCCTATGTGCCAAGCACAAAACTTTGCACTGACTATGCACTGCATGATAACACAAGAATAGGGCAGACATTTTAAAACCTAAAATCACATGAGAAATTGCAAACCACAAAAAAGAATACTAAAAGTCACACGTGCAATGTGACCGTAAACAAAACTGCAGTATGGTTAAAGACAACTCTAGCTTAGGAAGGTTTCCATAACACATAACCTGAAGGAAAACCAGATCATACATCCAAATTTCAGCTATACCACATTCTAACTGAAAAAAAAAATTAAAAAGTACCAGTGTAAGCATACCTAAACACAGGAAATATGAATGCTTATTCCAATTTTTGTGTTAGAATACACTGCTAATTCGCTGTTTACTGCTTTGGTTCTGGAGTATGTCCACATAAAATAAGTTACTCAACTGTGGCTTAAACCAGTTATCCAAACACACAAAACCAACAAATGGGACATCAATAATGGATTTCTGCTTTATCTGGGATTCATGGCAAGTGCTGAACATGCATCCAGATGGAGGAATTATTTAGAGAAGACGAAAAAGACCCCAGAAAAGGAAACAGAGAACTGTGTATCATCTTCATTTAACTAATGAAAGCCATAAGAATTAATAAGTGCACCTATCCGTTGGAATAAAATTGAGAAAAGAAGGAGAGGTCTGCAAAATTTCCTCCACCATTGAATATGACATAAATAATTTTAAAATGAACAATGACTTCATTTTTGTTTCTCTCCACACTTCACTGATGTTAAATTTACCAATGCCTTAAAATAGATTTCTCCATGGGAAGTAACTTTGAAAATTAGCTTTTGAAAGAAATGTTTCAAGCTAGTGAGGAAATTACAAGTTAAAGAAAAAAAAAAAAGCAAGCTTTGCAAAAATGTTATGTGATGGTCTGCACTTCTGCTAGTAAAGAGAATAATGACTCCTAAACATGAAAAAGTTCAGGCATAAACCTGATCCTATAGGTACTGTGCATCTCTGTGATGGAACAACCACAGCCAGGAGCTCGTTCATTTAACACAAATGTGGTTTCAGCTGTTTTAATTGGATTTCCTTATTTATATATACAAGACATTATAAACTAGTTGTTCTTCTTGCTCCAGCCAGGCACACATGTATCTGATATCCACACGTAGAGCTGTAAGATATAAGACTACTTTAGAATTTTAATATAGGATGGCTGCACCCCATAATCTAATTTTAAGACTAAAACATTTAAATTCAGCATTAAGGAAACCAACCTTTTCCTCTCCAAAGCATTCTCTGATTTTTCTTTTGTAATTTTACTGTGAATTCTGTGTTGTTTCACCTTGTGTTGCCATTAAAAGCATGGACTTGAGAAAGAGAATTTCATGAGAACCCTACCTTCCATTAAAAAGAAAAAAAGGTGGGAGGAAACTAAGGTGGAATAAATGTTTCAAAATTCAGGATACTAATAATAACCACCTTATAATTATTGTTTGGACATTTTTTTCTTTTCTATTTTTTTAATATTTGGGACTGGAAACAGAATAACTTTTGCTGATGCTGCTATGTCAGAAAATAAATTTATTTCTAATATAATTTATTCCAGTTACATAATCAAAATAAACAGCAATGGCAAAATGACTTTTCACAGTCACTCTTTATATGGCCTTTAGGACTCTTAAAAAAAAGGCTTGTGGATGGTTTTTGGTTGGCTGATGAACTGGAAAAATAGGGGAAAATCAATTCAGAATTAAATGAAAATACAAAAATAAAATTTGGAGGAGTATAAAGGGCTGATTTAAATGAAGAACAAGAAAACCCACACATTTCGGGTAAACGCACAATGTCGTATTTGCTGAAAACATTTGGCTGCATCCTCAAGTTAATCAGGACTCTTTGTTAACTTACTAAATTACATCAGTTTCAACTGAAATACTAAAACACTTTATCACCTATCAAATAACTTTTTGTTTTCAACTTCCGATATAGGTTCCTCTTTTTATTTCCAGCTGAAAATCATTTGGTCTGAATTAGAAACTCATTTCCGCTTCCAGGAACCAGATCTTTCTTTTGACAAATGCACTTATCACTGAACCTCTTGACCATGTGGGGTCCTAAGACACTCCTTCGCGTGACTATCAAATCTTTACTGTACTATACACTGCCACTACATCATAGCTTTGATTGTTTGATGCAGAAAAAAGACCAAAAAAAAAAAAAAATAAAAAAAAGGAGGGCGGTCACCTGCATGATTTTTTGTCAGGCATCAGCGAGTTTCAGTGAGTTTCTCACCCGTACCCTAACACTCAGGCTTCTCTGAAGGTACACAGGCACAGGAATTTTTCTGTCTGGTTGTTCCTAATGGAAAACTAATGGTCATTGCGTTATTCTACACCTGTGAGGCAGGGGCCACCTGGGCGAGCAGCCCGCCCCTGCCCGCGGAGGGAGGAGCGCAGCCGCGCGTCCCGCGGGCGCCCTGTGCCCTCTGCCGGCGGCACCTCCGGGACAAGGCAAGCGGGAGAAGAAACAGCGAGGGGGAAAAACCGTAAGAAAAAAGAGGGATTTGTGTACGCCGTATTTTCCATGCGCCCCACATGCCGCCTCTGGTATCGTCTAAATTCCTGCTGCTCCCCTGCTCAGACCTAGAGCATGCGTAACACAGCGGTAACTCAGTTCTTTGCCCGGGAACCTCTTCTGCCAATGGCGCACAATTTCACTGGAATGCCTCAGACTTTTTCAGGCAACAATATCCCTTTTCTTTTCCCCCATACACAATATGCAACACAGTCTACTTCGGGTATGTTTTCCCAGATTTTCTACCAAGTCCTCGGGTCCAAAATCCACGCGGTGAGTGAAAGTGTGCTGGCCTGCATCAGATATCTATTTATGTTTCTTAAGTTGATTAAGGCTTTTCCCTGGTTTGTTTTTATCTAGTAGTTTTGTTTGTTTGTTTTCTACTTACTGGTTGGATGGCATCCAGGAAAGTCATAAATGTCTTTTTGGATTATGAATGGTAAGATACAAATTTTTTTACTCTCTTATTTTCAGCAAATATTACTGTTGTCTGCAATAAATGAGCCTGAACAAGAGAAAAGAATTAGCTTGTATCTACATGTACTACTGCTAATTTCTTCCAGGTAGACAAAACAAGTATTTTGCTCTGTATCTTAACAAAGAAGTAATCTTTAAATACTTTTGGAACATGCACTCAACACCATACCAGGCAGAAAATACACAGCCTGATTTTCATTTACACAAAAGCCAATTTATAAAGCCCAGGAAGCCTCGGAAGGATTAAAGCAGATGTCTGCACCCACTTAGAGCTTTTTCCACACCGGAGTTGTGTAACTGAATAGTTGTTCAGGACTTGCTGCTGCTGAACCAGGTAAGCGTGCCACACCTAACACCTTACTCAGGGCAAAACTATGTAGATTGCATGTTTGCATAAAAATGCATGTATTTTCTTTTGTGGCAATCATTTTCATACATTTGCAGTCCTTCACTTCAGGTCTCAGAATGCATGCTGACAGTCACAGCATTTTGTCCCCTTCTCCTTTCAGTGATTGTGTTGATCTAAACTGTCGTTAATACAGAAGCCATCAAATTACAAAGCCACACCCCACCATTTCAAAGTGTAAGGTTGAATTAAGTTGAAACTGGCTATAGAGTAAAAATTAATTTTGTATAATTAGACAAATTCATATATGCATATCCAAACACCATTTTCTGTAGGAAATTGAGTAAAAATCATGAGCATAAGGACTGACTTTCTTCTTTAATCTTCATGATTTTGGATTTTGTATTCAAGTGGACACAATGAAAGAAATGGAATCACACACTGAAAAGGATGAATACAGTCTCTGCAAAAGTATTAGGTTGTCTCAGCTGAACTCCCTAGTGAAATGGGAATAATTTTCTTTTAATGGAAATGCTGAAGTCCAAAGCATGTGCCTACCGTAGCCCTGCTGTCTCTGAGTAGTAAAGACATATGACTGGTCTTGAGTTTGAAATTCCTCCTTCTTCTTCCAAGCCATATTTGGAGAGCTTTTTAGAAACAGAAGGGCCAAACCCTAGGAAAAAAAAAAAATCCAATTCCATTATTGCTAAAACTACAGAAACTTTAAGACAAAGATAGGGCAACTCCAAAGAGTAGAGCAGAGATAGGACAGAAACTGACAGTGTTTATTAAGGACCCTACAACAGGAGAAATGTAAGAAAAACTTGACAGTGCAGTTGCAATCTTTCTTTTTGAAAGATGGGTGTGAAGTTCTTTGCCTTCTTTGGTTTTCTTTTTCTTCTTGCACAAGGGATACAGTTGTTCTTCTATGAACTTCAATGAGCGCATGGGCCAAATTCTGCACCTGAGACAGGGCATCTCCAGTTGTGTGCACAGGGAATGAGGCTGGAGAGCGGCGCTGTGGAAAGGGACCTGGGGCTCCTGGCTGACAGTGAACTGAACATGAGTCAGCTGTGCCCTGGCAGCCAGGAGGGCCAATCCTGTCCTGGGGAGCATCAGGCACAGCACTGCCAGCCAGGCAAGGGCCTCACCTTGAGTTGTGTGTGCAGTTTTGGGCACCATAATATAAAAAAGACATGAAGCTGTTAGAGAGCATCCAAAGGAGAGCAATGAGGATGGTGAAGGGCCTTGAGGGGAAGCCATATGGGAAGCAGCTGAAGTCACTTGGTCTGTTCAGCCTGGAGGAGACTGAGGGGATACCTCACTGCAGTGTGCAGCTTCCTTGTTAGAGGAAGAAAAGCAGCAGACACTGATCTTCTCACTCTCATAACCAGTGACAGGACTTGAGGAAACATCACAAAGCTGAATCTCAGGAGATTTAGACTGAATATCAGAAAAAGGCTGTTTACCCAGGGGGGTGTTGGGCACGGGAATAGGCTCCCCAGGGAAGTGATCACAGCACCAAGCCTTGTCTGATTTCAACAAGTGTTTGGACAATGCTCTCTGGCACATGGTGTGATTCTCAGGGTGTCCTGTGCAGGACCAGGAGTTAGACTCCGTGATCCTGATGGGGCCCTTCCAATACAGCATTTTCTATCATTCTGTGACTGTAATTCAGGTAGTAGTGACAATGAGGAGCAAGGGCCAGAAACAGGCTCTTCACAAGAGGTTTGGGCCTTATTTGTGGAAATCCTGAGTAGGAAGAGACCTTGAGTCAGTTCAAAAGAAGACATCAGCAAAAATCTATGACAGAAGAGACAGACAGACCCACTCTTGAACAAGGGCAATAGAGCGGATATGATTCCATGAGAAAGCAACATTTATTGTGTCCTGGGATAGAGAAGGTACATACAAGGATGCCTTCTCAATCTCTTGAATTACATGAGAAATTTAACCGTGGCTGACTGGTTTTTATATGTCCTTGGGAGTGTGATGTTTCAGGGTTTCTGACCTACTATAAGCAGCAGGTCAGGGGGTACAAGTTCCACAGCCAAGATTCACTTCAGCACTTAGATTTTTTTTTTCTACCTGCAGCAGTCCTTTAAAAACATGTGAAACACTGAAAAGCACAGAATCTTTGTTGGAGTTAGGCCTCTGTTGCACTTGCACATTTAAGGTTATTTTCTAATATGACTTTTCTTTCCTCTTTCCTTCTCTGTCCTCTGACTCCTCATTTTCTTCCTCATTTAGTGCCTATTCCTCTTCAGTCTCATTCCACATACACATCCCCTATTCTCAGTGCTACTAATCAGTCATTGTCACGGCTCTCTTCCTTCCTTGTTATCACCTCATTTTAGACCATCCACCGTACTGACAGAGTAGATCTGTGGCAGATCCAGTTGTGACACTTTAGTGCCTATTTAAGACCCAAACTAGTTTTCAACTGCAAACTCAGTGTTATTGCTTCCTTATTTTCTTCTTTTGCTCTCCCACCTCAAAAGAGAGGCCCAAGAAAATATTACAGGTTTGTCCCTGCTCTTCTGCTTCCAGAGTTCTTTTTCTTTTCTTGTTTGTTTGTTTGTTTGTTTTTTTTTTTTTTTTTTTTTTTTCAAGTATGGGCAAAATTTGAAGCTGTTGCCAATGTATTCCACTGCTGAAGACTAATAATCTCCAAGTTACATAGAGCCTTTATGATAAACAGCAGGGCATCTCGGGGTAAAAGTAGCATTTTCCTCAGTATATTAGGAGCTGGGTGGTCTCCAGCTCAAAGCTGGGTCAGGGGATATTTGGGATGAATTTTTTTCATAAATACTCATTGAGGGATTAGCTGGTGTATAATAATAATAGGTAGGACAGGAAGGGATCTTCAGAGATCATCTCCTTGACTCAAACCAAGATCAGTTTATAATTAAAACACCTCTGGAAGATGCTTATCTTATTTGTTTTTAAGAGGCATCAACAATGGGGATTCCACAGGTCCTTTAAAGATTCTGATGCTTAACTATCCTTTCTTTAGGAATTGGTTCTAATATCTAAACTGACTTAAACTGAAATTTTAGCCCTTCACTCCTTATCCACTGCTTCTGTCACTTCTTGTAGCAACCTTTTGCCTATTTGAAAACAGATATTATGTTCCCTCTGATTACTCTTCCCCAGGCTACTTTTTACATCTTCCTTGTATAGACTTTAAGGGTGTTTTCTTCTGTGTGTGCTTGGTGGAGGCGGAATCTGCTTTGCAACTACCATGGCTGATGTAAAATTTGGATGACAGCAAGGGATAAAGGAGATTAGAAGTCTCTGTCTTTCAGTGGGTCTACATGTTTCCTGAAGTGCAGTGTTCACTGTCAGACACATTCCTTTAGCTGAGATCTCCCCAGTACTGACTAAAGTTAATAGATGACTACAAAGACTGTCATCATCTATTTAGTATTCTTTCTTCTGCAGCTTTTCTAATAATGCTGGCAATAAGGCTTCTAATGACAGCTGAAATGTTCCATGCTGCCTGTAAAATGGAATTCTGCATACGGTGTGCTAACATGAAACCACTTTAAACCTAGTACAGGCAGTTTGTGAGTTGTTAGTGGGCATTGAAGCTCTTTCTGTTTGAAAGGCAGATAGAATTTTTCCAAGTACCACCTCAACAAAACGGAAAGTTTTCTCTAAAGAGAAAATACACTTTGAAACTTTATCATGTTTTTCTGACAGTCATTCTGCATTCTGCTCTTTGACATCCTTTTCTCCTTCCATTAAGTGGCAATTTAAAAAGCATCCTTCCCATGAAGTATTTCTTTGGCAAAACCCAGGATTACTAGTGGGCCACAGTATCCTTGCAATGCAGCCCTGGGACTCATTCTGGAACCACAGATCTATTCAATGGAATTCTCTGTGACCTTATGACATGACAGCTGCATGGGAGAAATGGCTAAAGATAGGTCTGTTTTGTGAAATAACGCCTTCCATGCCCAGCAGTGCAGGATTTTTAGTATACTATAGATGCTTTATATATACAGGCATGGAAACATACACTTGTATGTGCACACTTGAAAGTGCATTGTTTAGTGAATTCTACTCATTTTGCTGTGGAGCTAGCAGGAGAAAATGAATGCCATCTTATATTCAGGCTTCAGTCCACTATCAATATATGCCTTGATATATATCATCAATGTTATCTCTCTGGAAGAGAAATCCTCTGAACTCCCACGTGTCATGCCACAGGAAGTCATGCTTCCTTACTGGGAAACAAGTTGTAGCTCATTGAGGAACTGGAGTGGTTGCACCTGCCTTGTGAAACAGTAAGTCAGCTGCTGCTGTCTGAGCATAATGAGTTGTTCTGTCAGTCTCAAAAGAAATTGAGAATATGAAACAAGCAGTATATTTTAGAAGGAGTTTTTCCCCTCCTCTCACATAATCTCTTAAGTACTAACAGCTGCATGCTTCTTGAGAAGTGGATGAGGCTGGAGATTTTTGTTGACTATGGATACTTCTTTTGAATTGTTTTTGGTAACATAAAAGTAAGTAGGATTTTCTAATGGTAGGGATGGAGTGGGCAGAGCAGTCCATGCCTTGTGTAAATGTCAATGGGGCTTTTGGGGTGAGAAAAGGAGTGCCAACAAAGGTCTACAGTTACTTGTGAACAATGATTGGTGGGAGAGCAGGAATGGTCCCAGGCTCTCTCACAGGACAGTCCGTGGTGCTCCAGGTGACACAGGGAAGTGAAACTACTTACATTGCCACACACCATTAATGGAGAGAGTGAAGGCAAACACAAGGCTTGTAAAAAACACCTCTGTATGTAACAGGTAATTTGTATCTGCAGAGCTGGAATGATCACCTGGAGCAATACAAATCTGTGGCAGAGGTATTTACAATTTGTACTTGAAACACAGGCCTGATCCTTCTTACTTTGCATGCACCTCCAAGTGCTTCCTCATGTAGACTTACTTAACGTTTACAAGTCAGGTGTGATTCAAGTTCTGCATAGATTAGTGGTTTAATTTTAGTTATCAGCAACTCTGACAAAGCAGCATTAGAGTCAGCAAGAAATTATAATGGCCCGGCCAATCTGTTTTCTTTTCAGTCAGTCAAACAACCCCAGACTTGGCCTACTGGCCTAGATGAAAGAGTATATTGAAACACAAATGAATGCGCTATTTCGCCGGCTGTTGTTTTTAATTATGACGATGCAGCAGCAGAGAGGCTGCATTGGACAGTAGAGGGCACTGTGACCTCAAAAATAAGCTTCGAACTGGGCCGTAATTGAGCCTTTTGTGAGCACAGCTGATCAGACACAGACAAATGCCCTATTCCAACTGAAAAAAAGAGCTCTCTTTGTTTCTCAGTAGTTTTAGAGACTACAGAAATAATGTCAAAAAGCAAGGAGGGGTTGGACTTAGAGATAGTGTGAAGGCATGATCACTACAAATTTCCACAGGAACAAATTGAAAAAAAGGGATGAATTCCATCAAGATGCTTGATACTGCAGCACATCTTAATGTTTTGTGAAAATAGTCTTTAAAGCCTGAGTTGGGTGCTATTCTTAATGAAGTTAAAAAATGTATAATGAATTATAATTCATTATAATTCATTGTATAATGCTCTAAGAAAGATAGTCAAAAAGTTGAAAAGGTGAGGATGGAGATAAGATAAAATTACTATTTTTAGTCACCAACAGAGACTCCAAGTAACATTTTCAAAATTTTTCCATGTAAAATTTGCATCACATTTTTAGTTTTGTATGGGTATAGATTAAAGGGTTTGTAGCCTCAGTATCTTTTTTTCCACCTCTTTATAAAGTATCTAGCAAAAAGAAAGGATTCCCTGCAGCCCTCAAAGTCACTGTGTTAGTCATCTCAGTTTGTCATAAGGATTCATCATTATTCAGTCTTATACAGGAAGCAAACAGTATTCCTAAGCCACGACTTTGTTCGTCATTTAAGGGGTGTTTGATGTGTAGGATTATCTTGTCTTTAGTCTTGTCTGCCATGTTGTTCAGTTTGCCAGAGGTACTTTCTATCACTGTCTTAATGTGCCTCTTCTCTACCTCCAGTAACCAGGGCAGCAAAGCACATTCACAAATGAAAATCAGGTTAAGCAGAGTGTGAAACAGAAATAAACTTGCTAACATCTGAACAGGCAAGCTTAGACCCTGCTGCTGTTTCTGATACAGCTGTTTGTATTTCACAGTGGTCCACAAGCTTCTCTTGCCAAAGCAGATTTGCCAGTATATCTCCACCGATGCAGATATACTGACTTCAATACAGCAACATATTTCAAGAACCCCACCTGGCTGCTCTGCCAGTTGTTCACTGAAAAGCTATTCTGTGAGCACTTCCAGATCATCGCTTTTCTCCTAAGTCCTGGCCTTCCTGTATTTCCACCATAAGTGGTGTCTATGTTCTCAATCTCACACAGGGAGCATCTGCCATGAAATACAGTAGTAGCTCAGCCCATGTTCATATGGTCCTATTCTGTTGTTATCACTTAGCTTCTGCTTGTCGCTGCAAGCTGTTTCCTCCGTGTTCTCTGATGCATCTTTTGGCAGCTGCTACTTAGAGACACAGCAGATAAACACCGACTCAATAAAAAATTAAATAAAACCACTGTGGCTAGTAAATCAGGTTAGGGGAAACGAGATCCATCACTTCTGCTTGTAAATACTGAGTTTGGTGGTCCTTGGATAACTTACTCTATAATTTGCTCCTCCAAATAGAAGCATAATGAGATGCAGTTGCTGTGGCTGTGAATCATGGCATCTATGCCAAATTAGCATGACTACTCACAGTGGCCAAATGCCATGCAATGAGAATGTGGTGTGTACAGCAGGAGATCTTCATTTAGAAATCTGTAAGGAGATTATGTCATGCAGAGGAGTTAAAAGTCCTCAGAACAGTGAAGAATTACAGAAACATTGCAGGCCTCAGTTGGGAGGAAATGATCACACCCCATGCTTTTAGGAAGGGGCATTGCCAAATCTCTCCAGTCAGCTGAATAATAGGGCAAATAATTGCCTGTGCTGCTTTCACCATTCTGTCTGCAGCAAGGAAAGAAGGGTAACTGGAAATATGTTAGAACTACCATGTTCTCAGTGTAGCCTAAATTTCTTTCCTGAAGTCATAGTATGTAGTGGTCCCTTTTTTATTTTATTTTTTTTTAAACTAATTTTTTCAGAGCTGCAGGGAAGCACTTAAGGTAGCATGAATATATGGTACTGGAAACTGAAAGCAAAGAAATAAGAAAAATTCTGGTGGAGACTAATTATGTTTCCTGAGTCACAAATGTTCTTCAGTGTTATTCTGGCAGCAGGAAGTTTGAGACTTAGAATCAACATTATAAAAACAAAGGAAGTAATTTCTTCATCAAAGATAAAAGGGCTTTCAGATCCTCTCATTCAAAATATGTGATTTTTTTGTTTCTTTTCTTGTTGTTGTTGCCAGGGTAGGCAAGCTAGGTAAATTGTTCTTATTTGTTTCTAGTAGAAACAAGGTTTTGCCTGTATGAGCAGTCAGCCATACAGACACAGATAATCCAGTTCTACATGTTTTTATATATGTATAAAAGTTAAAATGCAACAGCAACTTTAAAAGTGAGAGAAGATACATATGAACAGACGTGCAAGTAGAGATCAGATTACTAACCTGTCAGGAGCATAGTTTCTCCTCCTCAGAGTATAGGTAATGTATGTTTAAAGGGGTTAGCTCAAGGTGGAGTATTTGTATCCTGCAGAAAGTGAACTGGTCCTACAAAACTGTTAAATAGGACAAGGTACACCTACAATAGTTTTGCATTCTGCTGTTTTTGTTTTTCCCTAGCAAATTCCTCCATGTACAAACTCCAATGGCAATCCTGCATTTTTACTTCTGCCTTAAGAGACTCCTTTGTATTCTCCACTTATATTCAGCCTGGTCTTCACAAGAAGAGGTCCCAACTATTTCTGTTTCCATAAACATCTTCATGTAAGTAAGAATTTGTCTGCTCTGAGACTGAAGCTCAAGTAGTATAAATAATGAGTTAAGTCAGATATGGCCATATGGCATTGAGCTCAAAACACTTCAACATCCTGGTTAGTTACCTGAGGCTCTGAGCTCCACATTGCTGCAGCTCTCTTGCTGTCAGCACTCAAATGACTGGCTCATTTAATGCTAGGTTAAGTACATCTAACCATGCAGCAGCCACACAATGGTTTTCTGAAGAGACGTACTTTATGGAACATGCCTTCATTGCATGCTAACCTTGGATTACATGAACCAAGGAAAGGGAGCCTGAAGTTCCCTAACTTGCTACAATGCAGTCCTGCTATTATTAAGTCTGCTGCTGAACGTGTGAAAGTGTGGGGGATCAACACAAACTCCGCAGAAGCAAAGCCCTGTGGTAGGTGGAAACGGCAGCCTTGCCACAAAATCTGCAGAATATGCTCCGAGGCAGTGCCACTGGAACAAAACAGAGCAGTACAGGAAACATCATCACAGACTTGAAAAAAGGAATCTCTACAAGCAACCTTATTCAGATCACCTTGATGGTGACTGAAGAGAGAATGAGTTGGTATTGGTAAGAAACTAGAAAGTGAAGGTCTCACATGAGGCAAGAGAAAAAGAGAGAACTGGTGTCAAGAAACAATACAGAGGATGAGGATGAGTGGGGGAGGGGAAAGCAAGTTCTTGACTGTTAGGTATTGAGGTGTGCCCGTCCAGTGTTCAGAGGATCGAATAGTATTACAGGAAATATAGGAACTGCCAAGGCCAATGTGCTTCACTTGCAGCAGCTTACTCCTGAGTACTGTGAATTATTTCCACTGACAGTGTGTCACAACCACCATCCAGCTGAGATTGCTGATATCTGTCAGAGTGATTTGGAAATAGGAAGAGACAGTCCAGTGATCATAGAAAATGTGTGAGCAAAGACATAGAGAAGATCTAGCAGAAACAGAAATATAGTGTTCCAGAATGTGCCTTGTCCTGGGAAAATTGTGAAACAACATCTTATGGATTTTGCTTTCCCTAGACCAAAGAAGTTAGAAAAATCTGATTAAGATGATGTCTCTCCTATGTACTTGTATATGTCTGACTGCACCCTTGAGATTTGAGAAAAAATCTAATTTATTTTCAGAGATACATATTTCTTTCCTTCCCTTCCTTTTTTGTTATAAACAGAAAGATATGTGTTGATTTATTGGAATCACCCCTTTCGCTGTAATGTGCAGGATTAGTAATGAACTCTCTGAAACATGGTGCTGGTTATTAAACATCGCACTTCGAAAAAAATATGCAATTCATGTGATGATATAAGCCCAAGCTTTATTTCTTACTGTTTGTATCTTATAGATTGAAACAAATGTCATTTTATTTTTAGAGATGTACTGCTCCACTCCAGCTCTTCTGAAGGAGTGTTGGAGGTTTTCTATAGCAATTCATGATTGCTGAATATGGGCACCTTACATTTAAGCATGTGATGTTCTGTTTTTGCACACTTATGGTAACTTTTAAAACCTTTAGAATTGTTTAGTAGTATGTGCCTTTGTAACCAGGTTCTGTGGGTGGTACCTGTTGAAATAAATTACCTGAAGAGTTTTATTAAGAGAAAACAGCCTGAAGGTAATTGATCTGCTGCAGGCTGGAGCAGGCCCAGTTAATCTCAATGGCTGAGCCATCCCACAGCAATTCTATGAACCTTAATATCAACCCTTCAAGTTTCTAAGTGTTCCATGACTCTATTGATTTTGGCAAAAATTGAAATATAGTTTTCTGGAATTAAAGAACAACAGAACGTATCATATTGCTCTTTTCCTATGCTGGTTATGTACAAAACTCTATCTGGAGCCTGTACCCTTCAATCACTCAGACAACAACAGACTCCTTTGGTTACTGAATTTATAACTCCATTGAATTTATACTCAATTAAAATCAAATACAAAAAAGAGCAGATTGTGAGACTTTTTCTCCTGGAAAGCAGGTGGGGAAAATAGTATGTAATCTTCAAACACTTGAAGAGTGTTCCTTTTATGCCTTCATTTATATTTAGTATGTAATAAGCACAGATAAATGTTTCTTGCAATATGAAACTGCCATACATAACTCATGTTGGAAGAAGAGCCTGGGTACTCAGGAGACCAGCTGTCTTATATGAAAAATTGTATTTCTTCCTTGCTTGCTTTTTTGAGATCAGTGTAATACATATCCTTTGCAGTTATCTCCCCAAAACAGCTAGTGGTAGCAGGGTGATTCTCCCCCAGCAAGGAAAGAAATATGGGGCCAAGAGAACTTGTGGATGCACAGGATTTCTGTCAGTCTCGCAGGCTGGTTTGTTCAGTACCATTTTTATCTTTACGTTATGGGGATGTAAATGGACTTACTAATACCAAAAAGACAGCAAAAGCCATCTTCTTCTTATACTTCCATTTCCTCAGATGCCGAATCTGAACCAAAATTACTTTCCTGTGCTAACAATGTGACAGTTATATATCTGTTAAATAATTTTTATAAATGCTTTAGACTCAAACCTTGTGTTTCACAGGATACAACGTATAAAAATACGGAAAAGGAGATGGACATAAAGAGGTTGTAAACATTTTAGAAGAAACCTACATATGTTATGTCACAGGAAAAAAGTGGAAAGGCTAGGGAAAGTAAACAGTTGAATGGAAAACTCAAATAGAAAGAAAAGCCTGAAGACAGCAATGAGGAGCACCTGGGAGGCAAGGAATAGGTACAATCAAGAAATATAAAAATAAGAAGAGGTCAGGTAGGAAGGAGCGAAATGGATCTGTTTGGAGAGGTTGCAGTTACTGAAGAGGTTATGCTCTGCTATATTTAATCAACACTATCAAAAGGTGGTATTTAAATTATTAAATTAATATATCCCTATCATATGAGTTGCTGCCTGAGTGCGGTTCTGTGCTAAGTAGGAGAGCACGAGGAGGAGAACAGTGACTTTGCTGTATCTGGGCCTTGTTCCACAGTTGTGCTGTATATTCACCACTCTTCAAAGAGAAATAATTAGAGCAGCGCTTCAGGGATTGCAACTGGGAGCTCCTCAAGATAACTGCTCCGGAAAAGTCATAAAACACCTCATGTCTCAAGGATCTGCATTACAGAGTCCATGTGCGACGGGGCCTTTTAATCTCTGACCCCACAACAAGGGTTTGGCTGGATCTGCAGGGTGCTCATGAGCAAAGAGACCGCATTGCAAAGGCAAACCCACAATAAAACTCCAGAACAAGGAACAGGACGAGAGGTTTTTTTCTGCGGTGCAGAAGCCCTATAGCACAAGGCAACAACACAGACAAGTTACGTTCTGGGAGTTAAAATTTTGGGAATTTGGGCGGGGACAGGGGCGCCGGGCACTTCTGGGGTGGACTCAGTACAAAACTGAACGGCCCAGGAACGGGAAAGGCAACTGAGCGAAACACCAAGAGGAACCGGAGGACGAGGCCGCAGCAGCGCCGGGGGTACGGCAACCCCGCCCGCATGGGGGCCGGCGGGAGAACCGCGGCCGCCCCTCCGAAAGGAGAGGGAAGGAGTGAGAGGGAAGAGCTCCACTCCCGCCTCCACCNCCGGGCGGAGCGGGCGGCGGCGGAGCGAGGACCGGCCGCCCCCTCGCCCCGTTACTACGAGCCCGCCGGCTGCGGCTCCGCCCCATGGCCTCCGGGCCCTGCCAGGGGGTGGGAGAAGCTTCTCGCTGAGCACCACCCCCCTCGGTTCGGCTCCCCTCCCCTCCGGCCCGGCGCCCCGGCCCCGGCGGGGACTATGCGGAGATGGTCGTCCCGAGCCGAGGCAGGAACAAAGAGTCGCCGCCGCTCAAGCCCGGGCAGCAGCAGCAACACCAGCAGCAGTCGCCGGGCGCCAGCCCCAGCCGCGGCCGCAAGCCGCACTCGCCCGGCGGGCAGGTCTCCGGCGGGGCCCGCGCCATGCGGGAG
>VXBU01003627.1:284256-320399 GCA_013400315.1 Bombycilla garrulus
GGCAGCGGCCGGCGGGGACCCAGGGGCGACCCCCGGGGATCCTACCGGGAGGGGCCCGCAGCGGACGGGGAGCCGGACGTGCTGGGCCGCGGGCCCCTGAGTCTCCTGCGCGTCTGCGGAGCCCGGCTCCGAGGTGAGGTTCCTGCCCCGAACCCTGCCCCCTCCCCGCTCCCTCTGCCCCCGCTGGGATGGGAGCCAGCCCTTCCGCCTGGGGGAAGTGCCCTGGGGCTGAGCGCCGCTTCCTGTCCCTCTTTCCGGCAAGTGGCGGTACCCTTGCCCCATGGCGCGGGACGGCTGCTGCCGGGGACGGGAGCGCCGGGACGTCTTTTCCCGGGCAGCGGCGGTCGGGATCCGGCAGGCGGGAAGTGCCTCTGGCGGGAGGGAAGGAGGACGGGAGGCGGCGGGCGGTGCCTGTCGCTGCCCGGGGCAGCGGCGGCGGGGTCGTGCTCCCGCTCTGCCCGGGCCCGCGCTCCCGCCTGTCACAGCGCGGGGACGACGAAGAGAGAGAAAAGCTGACAAAACCCACACAGGGTTCGGCGAGAAACGGGGGCGAGGGAATGGGAGAGGGGTTTTTACCACTTCAGCATCCTTTGGGGGAGAAGCGGGGAAACGTGCTGTTTGTGTAACTAACTCTTGTTAAAACAGTCTGTCTGGTGGTGTTGCCTATCGCAGCTTGCGGTGCTGGCACGACCAGCTTATTTATGCTGGAAAGCATGGAGGGTTGTGTATTCTTTAAAAGTCTGACTTTCTGCTTGAGCAAATTTGACAGTAACATAGCTATGTAGAGATTCCCTTTTGACAGGTTATTCTGTAAAAGTTATTTCATTAAATTAAAACCTGATGATTTATATAGTCGCGTCTATCTGTGATGTTTAAAGCTTTTATGTGCAATTATGAACTTGCTGTATGAAGTTTCTTTCAGCATTTTTGAGGTCTAGTCAAGATTTTTACATAAAACTAATGTTGTAGAGTCCGGATTTCCTTTTATAGACACTGTGCTTAAGTGATGCTTAAGGTGCTTGTGTTCTTTTGGCAGTATTTGTTGTCGCTAGAAAGGCCTTCATCACAAAAGGTGATAGCAAGATATGGCTCACGTTCCTTCTGGGTAAGTAGAAGGAATACATTGCGGGAGAGGGGGGAAATACGGATCTTTTTACCTTTCTTTCTCTGGAATTGTAAATTGAGTCAAAATATATTTGGAAATACAACTTGGAAAAAGAAAAAAAACATAGCTGATGTTGAAAAGGGACAGGAAATAACTTCCTACCTGGTAACTTTTGTAAAGCTGTTACTGTAGCAGTTGATACGGTATCACAACATTTGTAGGAAAAAAAATCCAGATATTTATGGTTTTCCCCTCTCCAGTCATTTATTTCTAGGGAAAAAAAAAACCAAAAAAGGCCTCAACTCTTACTAAGTTATGTGATCGCAACAGCTTGTTTGGGAAGAATTATGTGTGGAAGTGCACACAGTTGTAGAGGATTGTAAATTCGGATATTTTTATCTTTGGGAATATTTTTGAGTAAATAATGAAATGGCTAATGACCGAAGTCTTGGAAAAAACTGCCTAAGGTATTTGCAAAGAGACACATTTCTAAAATTAACGAATGTTAAGTAATAGCACATTTGTCAGATGTACCATTAGATACACCATGAAAGGTATTTTAGTAAAGACTGTCAGGGTATTTCAAAGATGCTGGTACTGTTAATCACATCATCAGTAGTCCTGGTTGCCAGAGGGAGTTTCTTCAGTTTGATAAATTACATTGCAAAGTAGTAGCATGGAAGCAGCCCTTAGCTTACAAACTAATTAATGAATAAAGCTTTACTTACTTCTGTTTATTCAACATTTCCTAGACTTGTAGTTCCTTAAATGATGTAGAAATGCTAAAATGATGGTCAGAATTGAAAAATGCTTTCCTCTGATTGAAATTTGAGAGCAGATTAGGGAGATAGATTTATAATTTTTGGAATTTGAATTTGTCCATGAAACCCAGATAACCTTTTAAATATTTCAGGCAGGTTTTTTTTTTTTCAATTGGAGTTAAACCTTAATAGCGAAGTATGTACTAGCATACAGTATTTGCAGTAGCAAGGAATGTACATATACTAAATATTAAATAGTGACTTTTGATTAAGTTTAGTGGAATTTGAATTTTTGTTTTTGCTTTGCTTAAGATTTAAGGCCCATATTTTAAAAACAGAGGCTCACACAGCTGGAGCTAGTTTAATTATAGAGTGTGATTTTTTTTCTCTTATGAATTATCTCCAATTTATATGCAGCAGTAAAGCTATCAGAGTTTCAAGGATGTTCTTACACAACACTTCACCCTATTATGTTGTTTGGGTTTTTTTTCATAATGAACAGTTGACTTGAGGCCTTATTCCTGAAGACATCCATATTATATTGCACAGAATCTCAAAATGTGACAACTTGACTAAGCTGCAGAAGTAGTCAATGCTTGTAGGTTCCTTATAGTTTCCAGTTCTGCTGTATTCCTACCTGGTCACTTTGTGGATATTTGCAAAACATGAATCAGTTTATTGTACCCTTCACATCCTGTTGGATTATAGTGTCTCAGCATTTGTTGTTCTCTTGGTGAATAAAGCCAAAGAATGGCTGTATTTTTCAGTATTTAATTTCCAGAATTAGAATCCTTTTCATATGCCATTCATATTGCTTTTCCTAGAATAACACACAGGCAAAAATAGGAAATCTATCAGATTTTACATAATAGCCCTAGTCTGCAAAAATCTTATCATATGCTTTGCTTTTAGTGCTTCTTAGGCTGGGTGAGAAAATGGCATCTTCAAGTTCAAGTACATAGTAGCTGTGTAAGTGTCTACAGCATTAGGACTATAGTATTCCCTTCCTGTCCCCTCCTTCGTTCCCTCTCCAGTAAGGACATTAATGAGATCGGAGGGTGGTAATTTAACAGAGCTGAGCTGCATGTTTCCCATCAGAAACTGGCTTAGTGCAGGCTGTTGAAAAATGCTGATTTGGATTTAGAGTGGAAGTCTATGAATTAAGCCCATTGTCTCTTAACATATGAGTAGTTAACATTAATTGTTGTGTGATTATAAAAGGTCTTCACTTTGTACTTATAGTAGAATGATAGTGTGAAAATGTATATGAAATTCTCCAAAATAACTGTGAATGTATTTACACTTACTGCATTGACTTTCAATAAAACATTTACTGAAGGGAAGAATCAGATTTAAAGACATTGTTTCCTCTATGAAATAAGTGGTATGTCTGGATGTGAAATGTAATTTCCATAATAATAGATAATTTATTTGCATCAATTAAGTACTGCATATTTGTCTTATTTGTAACCACAAGAATTTGAGTTAATGAACAGTACTGGTAACTGATATGTATTGGACTTTACTGTATATTCTTACCTAATGTGTGATCTGTTCTAAAATTGTTATTTTTTTATAGCTGGTGTATGTGTGTATGAGAATGTATTTCAGCGTCTAATCTTACTGGGAGTCTTAGGAATGTTGCTGAGAAATGAAATAATGCCTTGTGCACATGTGTAGCTATTACTCAATAAGCAATAACTAAGAAAGGTATGGGCTGCCCTGTTTCTTTCCATACAGTTGCTGCAAAACATGGGGGTTTTTTTGTGTGGAATGTGTTTTGCTGCATTACTGATGGAGCTAATGTGTGTACCTGGAAATCCATATCATATCAGTATCTGCTCTTCTGAAAAAGACATTTGCAGCTTTCCATAAGAACTAATGTAAATGTCCTTAGTATAAATATAACCACTGCGGCTCCTGAACCTTTCCTAAAACATTAAGTTCTGCAATTTTGGTGGCTTTTTTCTAGAAAGTGTACAAAAAGTGAAGTTGTAAGATTGAGGTTTTAATTTTCTAATTGGAGCCCAGGCTTACCTTTGAAAAACCTACTCAGTTTTTGGAAGTGGAGCTGTAAAAGTGAGGGAAGTTTCAGTGTGGTGTAGTACCACCTCACCTGCTGTGCATAGTTTAGCATGAGGTCAGTGTTGTTAGATTGTACCAGCAGCTATTTTAGAAATTTTTTTAGGTAATTATTTTTCTGTTTTTGTTTTGTGGAGATTTGTTTTGTTTTGCTTTGCTTTTGGTTTTTTTAAATCGTAGTATTATTTTGTCTTACCCAGCTTCACCTTGGATCTCTTTGTACACAAAACTTAAACTTTAAAATTAGATCATAATGCAACACACTACAGTTGGGAACCTTGCTGTGACCATGATAACAACTACTGGCAGCAGCAGCAGCACTTCCAAGCTCTGTGTTGGAGGAATATGTTGGGTATATATATTAGGGCATGAAGTGTACATTAAGTTCACTCCCATTCCACATAAATTTAGTAGTTTGCAAAGGTGTTTTTCTTTCTTATTCCTGCTGTTTTCCAGAAACAGACGACCCTAGTCTTGTAACATGCAGCCTGAACAAATGTACATTCACTGCTCTCAGACTGTATTGTGCATTAGCATGCAGGCATTGCTGTGTGTTTTACCAATGTCCCAGCAACTTGACTCATTCCATGTCTTCAGAGAGTCAGCAGCAGTGTGCCAGAAGGAGGGAAGGTGTGTGCCAGTCAGCACCCTGGAGAGGGACACGATGCTCAGCACCTTTCTGGCCACACCTGGGTCTAAGCTGGGAGGGTGGTTGTCCTCTCCCCTTTCTCTCTGCTCCATACAGCCTATGTGAATAAGAGGGCTCTTCATTAACCATAAAGATATTAATGGATTAAAGACAACTAGTCTGCCAGATCTTTCAATGGCAGAAAGCCTAGAGGACAGCTGAGATCCCTGCAGCCTAGGAGGAGCATTGTGGTCCCTCTAAATGCCTTCCCATTATCCCTCACTCGTGCAGGCTTTGCTTCTGTGGTAGGCTGATACGTTGTCAGCGCTACCTAAGCGAAATGGAGTGGTTCCTGCTCTCTCTGGATCTTGTCATGCTCAAAAGATCAGAGACCTAGACTGTTAACCCACCACTTTATCAGCATCTGTCTCTTCCCTTTGTCCCTCAGATTACCTCCTGCATGTATCTACATGGCAGCAGTGCAGATAGTCTTCAAATGGACAAATGGAACCTAATTGTGTGCAGAGTCTATAATTTTTTAGCAATTACAGTCTCAATTAGATTTGTGTTGGTTTCCATGGTTCACTTGGTTTTCTCATATTTACAGCATAGTGTGCTCTATAAATTAAAATTTATTTTATGAGTTTTTTAGTAAAGAAAACAAACAAACATGACAAACAAGGGCCAGTCCGCTTTGTACAGACTAGTCTAACTTAGGAATTCACTAAATCATCATTTAAGGCGTGAGGTTTTCAACTCACAAACCTCTACTTCTTAGCTCAACTTGAAACTTCTAACTTGTGCACCTCTCAGCAAAATAATTACCTAGACAATGGTGGGAGTGTTCATCCTTCCTTTTTCATCATAGTGCTGTATCATCTGTATCACACCAAGAAGCATGAGAGCCTCAGGAGTCCAGCTGCTGCTGAATCTGCTTCAGAACCCTTTTGGCTAAGCTGATGTGTTTTCACCTTAAAGCTTGAAAGTTTGGTCTGTAGCATTTCTGTGAGTTAGCAGATTATGAAGAAGCTGCCAGACAATCTATACACCGGAAGGTGCAGGAGACAGCAGGCTACAGGTGATAATGGCTGCAGAGTGGCCTTAAGCCCTTTCAGGCCACCAGGTTCTGCCTTTTGTTTGCCCTTGCTTTGACCTAGCAGCAATGCTCGTAGTGTGCTTCAGGCCTTTTGGCATGAGTTAGTGAAAATCTGAGCAGGAGTTGAGTGAACAGTCACACTAGGTGTCGTAAAAATTCTAAAAATACTTATGCTTTTTTAAAAAAATGCTTGTAATTCAGTTTTGTTGTTGAAAACTGAAATGGGTGTATTAGATGCTGGTGGGTCAGCTTGAGTAATGCAAGATGTGGGTGGAAATGTTGCCTAGTGCTGAATACCACAGAAAATTTTCAAAGACCTCGCTGTGGAAGTTAATTCAGATGTTCCTATGCTTCTGTTTGCTGGGGTCTTGAGTACTTTCTGTGCATTTCTGAAATAGTACTGCAATTACTGCAGTGAACACAACTGCATGTTCAGTTATTTAAATATTTGAGTAACTTCACACCTTTTGTTTCCTTTACAGCTGTTTTTGCAGGAGTCCTACATTGGTAAGGTTAAACTTATTGCTTCGGAGTCATATGGTATTTTAAAATAACAAAAGTATGATTTTTAGTTATTTTTAGAGAAGATATTGGGATAATTTATATTTAGAACTTTCCTCTCAAGGCTCAAGGACTTAACTTTGAGTTGAATAATTCTGTTTTTGTGAGGCTGACGTGAAAGGTTTCTTAAGCCTGTTTAGAGAAAAGTGAAGTCTGCTTTTCAGGTGAAAAATTGCTGCTTAATCCTTAAGTGTCTGCACTTAAAATACATTACAGTTTTTTATATAATATATAGTGTAACAGTATTATTACTAAAGCCATAATAGAATTTAATAAATACTCTTTGTTCATACTTTTTCAATTTATAATTATCCGAATAGATGAGGATATTGATATAATACATGAGTAAATTACAATAGCAGTTTGTAAATAAACTTTGGGTATTCATTGAATCTATTTGTTGGTATCTATGACTTAGTACATGTTTTAAACCTCTTTATTTCATTTTAATTGTTATTATTTTTGGCAGGTGTCACATAACAACTCTTTTTGAAAATGACCGTCATTTTTCTCACCTGTCTACACTAGAAAGAGAAATGGCTTTTCGCACGGAAATGGTTAGATTATGTTTCAGCGTTTGGAAAACTTCTGTCTGCAATCTGATCACGGGCTTTCCAAAATTTCTTAGTACATTCTGCATAAGTGTACTTATTGATCTCTTACAACTACTGTGCATTACACTTTTACATACAGAATATTTGTGTGACTTGCAGCTGATCCCTATGAATGTATCACTTCACAGTTTACTTCAAATATTACCTAAAAGTGTGGTTCTGGAGGACCCAAAATACAAAACTGCAAGTACCTTATGCCTTGCTGTCAGTTACGGTCTTCTTAGGCAGCCTTTTTTTCTAAATATTTTTTCAATTAATATATGTTGGCATGCACACACACACACACCTTTTGTCTGCTTTTATTTTGAGAATTGTGGAACATTATGTAATGCATAGTTACCAGCCCAAATGAGTGATTGCTAGGTATGCTATGAAATAAAGAGAAGAGAATCCCACATTGTTTTGGTGGCAGTAGTAGAAGAGATTTGAAAAGTCATCTGGATAGTCATCTTCAATAAGCCTGTCCTGTTCATTATGTTACAAAATTTGTTTAAAAATGAAGCTTATATAGTGGTTCCTGAAGCAGAAGTGACATCTTTAATTGTAAATAATGACTCTGTTCTCCTGTAGGGTCTTTATTATTCCTACTTCAAGATCATTATTGAGGCACCATCATTTTGGAGTGGAGTAGGCGCAATTATGAATGACAAACTAACTGAATATCCTTTAGTGATTAACACCTTACAGAGGTTCAATCTTTACCCAGAGGTGAGCTATATTTTAAGTATAATACCTTCTGCAAATCTTTGCTTGTTTTAGCTTTGACTACAAATTGGTAAGAAAAGTTAGTCTGGAAAATGTGGTTGTAATGATACAGTGGCTAATGAAGTGTTGCTTAAATACTGTACTTCAGTTCAGATTTCAAATGTAAAAGTTACTTCATGCATTGTGATCAAGTTCCAAACTTCAGGTATTTTCAATCAACTGCGAAAGCTTTCTAGATCTTAATATTTTGTGCCCAAAAGTTGCAGACCAGTTCTGTACTTCCTGCCCTTTTTAGTTCTTTTCCCTGAAACCAGGTAGGTTGCTGACATTATGTACTTCAGGAAAAAAGACCTATGAAGTATCAGTAGTATGTGACAGTAGTGACTGCAGTGATACAGGTTGCAAGAGGTTAATTTGTTTTCCGTTTTGTGTAGGACACATCAAACTGACAGAACTAAGCACATCACAGTTCATAGTGGCTGTAAAATCCATGAGTGGTAATAGTTTTCTTGGATGTTGCAGAGGAAATTCCTCTGTGGAGGACTGACTGCTGTTGTTTTGTACATGCTTAATGTTGGACCTGTTACTTGCTTAGATCACATTCCTACTCTGCTTTTTTTTTTTTTTTCAGTAAAAAGAGCATGTTTACAGCAGTGTTGATGTTTCTGTCTCTTAATGTTTTGCCAGTGTGTCTCAAACATTTTGCAAAGGGAAGATTCCTTTGGTTAATGTACATTTCTGTAATTTCATGTGTCAGCAGCAGTTTATTTTTATGAGAACCAGCTAATAATGGCTGTGACTGGTTGGTACTGGCTTTTATACTCATTCTGCTCTGTTGGAGCAGAGCTGCTTTCAGGATGTGTAAGAGTTCTTTGGTGTATATGTATTTGTACAAGTTGCACATAGTGGTTTCATTTCCTTCTTAAGGCCTTGCTCTAGAAGAACTAAATGCTATGTTGGTGAGCACTTTTTGTTGCCCTCTCACTTGTTTAGGGTTTGCTTGAAATTTTTTTCTAACTCCAGAGGGATTGCAATTCAGTTCTAGAAATGCCCCATTGTGAACATCATTTCAATACTAAAGAGTTATTTCCTTTAGCTCACAAAGGTTTATTGACTTCATCTATAGTCTGACTTTCAAAAATCAAAGATTACTGGTCAAACTGAATTCAAACAAGAGCAATCAGATATAGTGGCTGACATTCTGTAAGAACACTGGGTTGATTACAATGCAAAATGTGTAGGTTTGCGTGTTCATTCAGTTTTCTAGGATTGTACTGGCTCACAGAAATTGGTGATAAGGTATGAATTCACTCATCTTTTCTGTGCCTGTGTGGGCATGCAAAGCAGACAAATAGTCTCCTCTGCTCCTTTCAGTCATTTACTGCTAAATGTCTAGCCTTCCTGTAAATCCAAAAAAACCTTTGGGGTTTTTTTTAAGTGTATTTCTTGAGTACTCCACATAACTGTATTTATAAAGCTGTCAGTAGGTGCAAGTTGACATTTGAAATAGGTTGCCCAAATTTATAGAATTTTCTTATGATTATAATGGGGCTGGGTGATGAGAAGATGCTTGTGGATTTATTTGTTGGCAGTAAAATTTTTCCTTCAGATGTTCAGTATCCAGATATGCTTCCTGAAAGTGTTGCATTTCCTGTTTGATATTTTGGGATACTTCCAGCTCTTTCAGCCCATTGTTAGCACTAAGGCTGAATTCTAATAAAATGTTTCTTTGTTTAGTGGATAGTAAAATTAAATTAATCAAAACCAATGTGGAAATCCCATTGCTAAATAGGATGTTAAATTAATTAAGAAAAGTAAAACAATTCACTTGCACGTACAGCCAGTATTGGCCTTAAAAACTTCAAAAAAGGGAAAAAAGTAAAATGAGTAAAATACTTCATTTATGTAAATTATATACATAAGCAGTAAAAAAAACTACCAAAAGCAACAATCTAGTCCTTGTAGCTGTGCAATGTTATAATCCAAATAAAGTTGATTTTCCAAGTATTTGCTCCATAGTCAGGTTGTTCTAGTAATTGTGGTGTTTTCATTTCTGATGAAAAATGGCAGAGAGATAATATGTTCGTTTCTGTGGTGGAGAGATAATGTGTTAAGTTTTCTCTCTGGATATTCACTGTTATGGAACAGTTGATATTCCTGTGTGTGGTGGTGATAATGAAAATGTGAGTTGAAATGAGGAGTGTGTTGCAAAGATCCATGCAGTTGGCTTTAAAGTGCACACTCAAGGCAACTAGTGAAGGGGCTTGATGTTTCTGCATGTTATTTTACAGCAAAGACTGGTCTTGTCCACAGAGCTCTCTTGGGTCTGAAAGCTAGCCTTTTGTTTTCCATATTCTGTGTTTACTGCCTTACTTGATGCAGAACAGTAGAAATTCTAGAAACATCACTATGCTCCAACTGACTTAGCAATTTTGTACTGGTTACTGATTTGTTTCCATTTTTATGTCCATGTTGACTGTTTCATGTAAAGTAGCTTTTGGCAAAAAATATGGTTTTTCTTGCATGAAGTAGCTGGCCTGATACCTTTCTAGAGATTATTCACTTGTAAAATCTGTAGCAGACACTTGTGGCGCAAACACATTAGATGGTTAAGTTGATAAATTAATAATTGGATTTTTTTTTCTTTTTTTTTTTTTTTGTGCAACATTGTTTTGGCAAGAATGCTTTATATGCTTGGGTAATGTCAGCTTCCGGGCTGGTGATGCAAATATGCCATACAGGTGTCCCTAACAAAGTACATTCAGGTGATAAGAAGAAAGACACTGGTTTGGTTCTCCAGGCCTGTTGCTATCTGTCTGGAGATGAGGCAGGTGTCTGGTTGATGTATGCACTGCCAGAAGCATCAGGGCACAGATGTTTAGAAAGCTTCCAAGAATTCAGGATACTGTACTTTGTAAGGCACTTTGTTGAGGCACAAAATCTTGGTCTAGGAAGATATAGTCATATTTTAAGTATAAGGATTTACATTGTGAGGGTGTGAGGGCCACAGATGAAGTGAGCCATGATGATTGGTGCCTTGGTATTAAAATTTAATGAATTTTAGAATCCCAGAACAGTTGAGGTTGGCAAGGCTGTCTGAAGGTCCTCTAGTCTCAACACTGCTCAGACCAGGGTGAAGTAGAGCAAGTTGCTCAATGTAATCTCCAGTTTCAATCTGAATATACTCCACCTCTGTGCAGTTTGTTCCAGTGTTCGACCACTCCCAAATTAAAAAACTTTTTTTCCTATTTATTAATGGAATTTCCTGTATTTGAATTTGTGCTCATTGTCTCATCTCTTGTCAACCAAGAAGAGTCTGTCTCAGTCATCTTTATTCTGTGTCCTTCTTGCCTTGGGCAGCCCAGTTCTGATGATATATTTGTCTTTTTTGCATCAAGGGCTTGTTGCTGTCTCAAGTGTAAATCATCCTCCAGGACTCACAGGTCCTTTTCTGCAAAACTGCTTTGTATGTGGTCAGTTTCCAACTGTAGAGATGCAGGCTGGTTTTCATCCCCAATGCAGGACTTAGCATTTCTCTGTTGGGAAGATTCCTGCTGGTCCATTTATCCTGTCCTTTGATGTCCCTCCGAATGGCAGCACAAGGATAGGTCACTCTTTCCAGTGTTTATCCTGCAGACTTGCTGAGGATGTTCCCTTGTGCCATTATCTAGTCTTGGAACAGATTGGCACCAGATTAAAAGAGTATCTGCAGCTGTCTCCTTATCTATAAAGACGGTCATCTCTGAAGGTTATGAAGCTGGGCAGGTGTGATTTCACCTTTGTAAATCCATGCTGATTGCTTCAAATAACTTTTTTGTCCTTTGTATATTTGGAAGTGGTTTCCAGGAGGATTTACTCCATCACATTCTCACACACATTGTCTGTTTTTCCTTCTTCCCCTTCTTGAAGATAGAAGGGACATAAAGAGTTTTATTAATTGTAAGGGGAATGAGAAGGGAGAATCATCTTTCTTATATATGTTCTCTGTGACACAGGGCAGAGGCAGCTAATACTGCAGTGGTGAAACATATTGTCAGTCTGGGAACCCCTGGGTTATAACTTTCAGAGCAGCTCAACTGGAATGGCCACATTACTCATTTATGAACTCTATAAAGTCAGTTATATCCTGACAGACTAGCTTGGTAATGTTATTAACTAATGACTTTGCTGTGAGATAAATTGTCATTTTTGCTGTGTGTAAAATACTGATGTTTTCTAAGTCAGGTGTTGAGATTTAATTGAGTTGTTGTTACAAGAGCATTACAGCCTTTACATGGAAAAATGAAAATGCTGTCTTGTGTCTGGAAGCCCTTTGTAGTGCATGCTTAAAATTAACCTATTGAAATATAACTAAAAATTTTTGTCCACTAATATTCTTGCAAGGTGGAAAAAAATTAATTGGCTTGAATGAGTTCAATTTGGTAACTGTCCTCTGTAAAGAACATCTGTAATTTTAACATCTGATAAACAAAAATACTCAAATGAGGAACCTTCCAAACAATACAATACTTAGAGATTTTTTTTCCTGAATATTGCAGCTTGATGCATGAAATTATTTTAATATGTTATAAAGCATCCACGTATCAATAGGCATCATTTTAGTCTGTTAATGAACACTTGGTCTGCTAGACGCCTCTAGGAAATTGTGGTCAAAAGTTCTAATTTGCTGAGCTAAATCCTGAGTTTGGAAATGATCCTGGGTGAGGGCCAGGTGTCGTGAGAGGCTACTCTGGGCAGAAACTTCTAATCCTGTTTTCCCCCTAGGTGGTCCTCGCCAGCTGGTACCGCATTTATACCACCATTATGGATTTCCTTGGTTTACCAACAAAGACATGTTGGACTGTAAACAGAGGAAAGGGGCTCAGTTCTGTTGAAAGCTGTGAAGGTAAATTCTGGTTTATCATGATTTCTCCTTGGAAGCATACAATTATGGCATTTTGTATTTCAGAAATAATAAATATTCCTGTGTTACCAAGGGTGAAAAAATGTGGGTTTTGCTTATTAAATAACTCCTCCTACCTAGACTGAATTCCTCTCCTGGACTTCAAAACTTCACAGTTATGGTCTGAGCCTTCGTAATGTTGGATTGTTACAAAGAATAAGATGACCTAAATGTAACTAGAAGCCTACTCTATGTGTATTAATTTTTTGTAACTTCTGAAGGATCCCAAATACATTCCAGGTTCCTACATTTCAAAACTTCCTCCCTCAATTTTGGAGTTTTTTTGTGAAATCATACTTAGTGATGCTGTTGAGAAGAATCCTCTTCCTCTCATGAGCTACTATTCAGCATAAGAATTTCAACTTTATACCTTGTTTTTGACACCAAAGCAAGGACACTGCCACTTTTTTTTCCCCCACATTTGAAATACTGGCTTGTCAAGTAAGTATTAAACAATAAAAGTACCTTACAAAGAAGTGCTTTCGTGATGTTCTACAGTCAGTTCAAGTTGAATAATAGATGGTAGTTTCTGAAGTTGTTTCATTTTATCATTTAGAATGCCTTTGTGTGATGACAGGGTAGTATTTTTCCTTTGCACAAAGGGCTGTAAGAACTTCAGAGCTTGAGTGGTTCACTTTCTCTAATTTTGTAAGAATTTGTGTATAACCTTTCATTCCTGTTTTTTATGAAAACAAAACCAACAGAAGCACCAGCTATCGAGACTGCTGTGTTTGGTGAGCTTTAGAAAATCTTACTTTAGACAATTGTCTTGCTGTATTTTCAGCAGTGGGGAATAATCAGTTCTGAATATGAAACGATGAAGTTTTGCTGCCATTCACTTTAATGAATAAGGCTTTTTATACTGTGTTGCTGAAATGATTAGAGCCAGGAGGGTTTAAAGAAATAGTGGGAAAGAGAATAAAAACAGAAGAGCGAGTGCAGAAGTGTCTGTTAATGAATAAATTGAAAAACTTGCATTACTGGAAAACATCTTGGCTTATAACAAAACAAAGAAAGCAAAGAGCATATGTTTTAAGATGGATTTACTCCTGCAAGAGTTGGGAGATGAGAGTCTAGTATTAACAAACCTATTCTTAAAAGCTCTATGAAGTCAAAATGTAGTCTAGAGAATATTCTTAGCAGTGCTTTTGCCTTGTAAACCTCACAGGTTTTTCTCTGCAGTTAATGCATCCCTCTTGGCTTATTCTGTCACTGACTGCTCCAGTGTTATGTCTACCCCTACTCTTCCTGGTTTTTTTCAAAGCTGTGGTCTCCTGATGGAATCTTCACAATAGTCTTAATGACATCTTTTTTTTTTTTAGTTGTCTCTTTCTGTAGATACACTGAGATATTATACTGATAGTTTATGTATAATATAGATGTATTAAGACAATATACTGATTGTATGGTGCTTTATAACCAATATGGCCTTTCTTCTATATTTGACAACATATATTAACTGTTTTTTGTTAGGGTTGGGAGATCCTGCTTCCTTTTATGTTGCTGTGATTTTTCTATTGAATGGATTCATGATGTCACTGTTCTTCATATACGGTACATACCTCAGGTAAGGCAGTTCAGACTGGGCTATGTAGTTGGTATTAGCTGTCAGTTTTTAGTCAAAAATTGAAAAAGTGAAATATTTTTATGGGATATTGATTATCTGTTTGTACAGCAGTAGTGCTTTTTTTTTAAATACATGTTGTCACTAAAAAATTACTGCAATAGAGAAGCTTTCTGCTTAAAATAATGATGATACTGGAAAAAAATTGTGAAAAATTTCATTGAGGTGATACCTCATTGGTACCACTGGATTGTGGACAAAACTAGATGCTGTATGTGCTTTAAACAGCTTTTGATATATTTCTGCTGTTAAAATTATCACTGTAACTCATTTTTAAACACAAGTTGAATGATGATGTACTCTTAAACAAGGTTAGGATTTTCCCAGTGCTTTGCTTCAAGTAATATTTGCATGTATTTCCATTTTAACTTAACTGAGAAGGCAAAGTATTTTTTACTGTAATGCACAATTCTTTTGGACAAATTTTGTGCACTTCCCTTTTTCTATAAATTCATGTTTTCGGTATCTGTCCTTACATTTCAGGAGCTGTAAGACAATTTCATACAAAAATAGATTGCGCATTCAGCAGAAAAGTGGAAGTGGAAATAAGTTTTCTGTTTACATCTGTTTTCATGTTTTTGGTTTTGCCTAAAAGTGAAAGGCAGCTATATTTTCCTCTCAGAGATGTGATTACTTTTCTCCCTCCTTCATTTTCTGTCTTCATTGTCATGGGTTTTCTTCTTTCTCTCTCTCAGGCATGTGCTGATAATTAAAATAAGGAATAGCCCAGGGCATACATTGTCAGTAAAAACAAGGAAGTAGCCTAGTGTATGGTTTGAGGAAGTAGATAAACTTTGACTATTTGTGTCAGTAACTTGTAATATTTCTCTTAAGGGAGTTATACCTGTATAAAATTCACATTTTATATATGAATGTAATTGAAAAATCAGTGAGTTCTTTATTTCTCGCTACTTTCTTTAGAAAGCATAGACATTCAGTTTTGTTTCTGGTTTGGGGTGTGTTTCCGCATATTTTTCATACTTTTGTTTTGTTTCTAGTGCTACCATTTTTAATATTAAGCACGTTCTTGTCATTTTGCATTTCAGTGCTGAAGCTTTTCGAATTTATGGGATGTAAGGTTGAGTTCTATGTGCAAGAATGCACAATTCCTTTTAGCACTCAGCATCTTTAATCCTCAGATTTTGTACCCAGAACCTACTGATTCTGTTTGACATGTGTATTAGTGATGGGTGAAGGATGTGAGAGGATTTGAAGGGGTTTTTTTTGTTGAATTTTTTTTTAAATGTGTGGTTGATTTTTTTTTTTAATTTATTTTTTTTTTTTTTTGGTTTAGATTTCTTCTAAGAATCTTGACAGCTGGCTGCTGCTTTCTTTTAGTAACAAAAAATGGTATCCTCTGTCATTCAGAGTAGTAGTGAACTTGTGTGCACAAAAATGTTCTTTGCTTTATATCACATAACTTGAGTAATTGCAAATATCTTCAAACAAGTAGGAGCCTTATCTATTGCTCTTTTGAAATGGGAAAAATCTTAGTAATATCTTTGGGTTTACTTTTGCTATTTATCCAATAAGTGAATTTGATTAATATGGAAATTTAAAAAATATTTAAGGGCTTAAAAAGCTTCCTCATGTTAACATTGCAATATTTCACATAAAAATTAAATTGTGTCTTGCATTGACCATATAATGAGTTAATTTTTAAGTATGTTTTCTTTTCTGAATGTGCTTGATTTGATTACCCTGAATTAATCTTTAGGTCCAGACCAAAATTTCCTGTTGGGTGATTGAGTATGCAGGTTCTGAAAGTTACTGGTCAAGTTACAGTCGTCTTAGGGAAGAAGTACTGCATTTATATTGCCTGGTTTTTAAAAGCACTGATGTAATGATCTAGACCGAAAATTTGTGAGCAATGGAATAACTCTTTTCCAAGTTATTAACATTAAAATTGATGTTCTGTGGAAAAGAGTTGATGTATGAAGGACTGGTTTGCTCTGAAATAAACACTGTCTGACTAACTAGTGTTTTAATATTGTGTGTACTCTGTTGATTGCCTTCCCTTGATGCTTGAAAGCTTTCCTACCTTCCCCCTAATAAACTTAGCTGTGCACAAGTGCTGCTTCACATTTTTTAAGCAACATTGGCCATTATAAGATTCTGTTGTACCTATTTTTCTTCTTTCCACAGTGGGAGTCGTCTAGGAGGCCTGGTTACCGTGTTGTGTTTTTTTTTCAATCACGGAGAGGTAGGTTTCCCTCTCCTACCACTCCTTTTTTTTTCATTATTATTGAAGCTTAGGCTAATTCTCATTTCATTAAATGTAGTGATGTTGCTTATTTATTTGAGATTTGAATTTAAACAACTTAAATTCAATTAAAATAAACGAGTAAGACAATTGAAAGCAAAATAGACTATGATTGGAAAATATATGGCACAGTCAAACATCACATTAGTACTTAAAATAAAAAATTAGAAAGGGAGTGGATTGTAAATTGGTCCTGAAATGGAAACTTGGTAGCACAATGACTTCAAGTTTCAGAACATCGGAATACTCTTTTTGTGCCCATACCATGCATAACTGGGCTACATGTACTGTATTAGTAAGCTTCAGAAGCTTCTTTAAATTGCTATATATTTTACTGGAAATTAATCAATACAAAGAATAGTGCAAAGAAACCTCTCTATTACTTACATACTATACCCAGGATAAACATCATTTAGAAATAGTATATGTGTATAAAGGATTCCAGTGCTAAACTTAAGTAAGCTGCATCGCAAGAAAGAAGAAAAAAATAAACTATCAGTTAAAACATCTCCTGGTTTCCCCAGTTAATGCTGTTCTTGTGATTGTTTCTTGTTTTGGAAAAAAATTCATAGCTTTCATTCTGATTCCCTTGGGCTGTTTTGTTTGTTGGTTTATTTTTTTTCTTAGTGCTCATTTTATGAATGGAAATTTGTAAATGGAAACTAACTACTTCATAATGTAGTTTAGGATTGACTTTATGTTTTGTTTTCTTTTTTTACTGAGCTGAACTTGCTAGAGAACACTTGAGTTGTAGGAACATGTATTGTACATAACAGAATTAGAGATGTTTCCATTCACAGTAAGCTTTGACAGTTTTCTTATAAAACAAAAATCTATGTGATGAAATAGCTATTTTATTTTCAAGTTTTATTTGAAATATCTTTTCTTTAAATATCCTCCACGCATGCATGGCGATATTTAAAGAATTTAAGCATTTTAGAATTCAAGCATTTTAAAGCATTGTCACCAGTGGATGCTGAACTGCTTGGTTGAGAACAGGGAAACATTACAGCTGCTGAACTTTTTTTGTGCTCTGTGAGTGTAATTACAGCATTTTATGTAGATTTCTATTCTTACTGGCATCCAGAAGTGAAATGATGTTTAATCCTTTGCTAGTGAGTACTAATAGAATAGGCATTGTTTTGTCTGTGAAGGTGGTAAGTCCAGAAAAAAAAGTGTTGAAAACTTCAAGGTAGTGGTAGCAAAAAAAGCCATTTATTTCACTGTGGTACTGTGCAGTTCTATCCATAGGTGACTGTAGGAAAGCTCTCTCTCTCTCTCTCTGTGAATGACTTGACTTGGGGGAAAAGCAGATGATGTATTTTGGAGAATAGTGTGGAATCAGATCTGCACAGCTCTACACAGATGCAGTCTGGAATTAGGTGGGCCTTAATGAAGGCGATCCTGATTCAAGTTTGCCTGTATGGATTTCTGGAGAACAGTAGGAAATACTTGCAGAGGTGCAGCATTGGATCTCTTTGTGTTAGGACTGCAGCTGAATGAAATAACTCAGAGACTTATTTGATGTTGTTGCATATATAGTTATGGTAGTACCTGTAGTTACAGGTGCACAGGGGACCTCTCCTCACTGGATGCTGTGTTGAATCCCCTGCTGTGGGTGTGCCTGTGTGTGTGTAAGAAATGCCCAGCTCTTCAATACATTTGTGATTATGTGCAAATCATCCCGTGTGCGTCAACAGTGCCTACAGTCGAGCTAGACCAGCTGATAAAAAATTCCCATTTGGGAAGGATAGGACTGAGCTACATGAGTAAGCCTGGTCTGCAAGTCTTGGTATCTCAGCTCTAATGCTATGTAAAAGTGGTATGAAAAAATTCTCTCTGGCTTTGAGCTAGTGACCCTAAGGCCGTATGTTTTCATTTGCGCTGTGCTTGTGCTACTGTGTTTTAATGATTTCGAACTTCAGCAAATTTGATATATTTCTGCCTGCAGCAGAGGGAGTTTACAGCCTTGATAAATCATCCTCAGATGATTGAGTTTAGCATTACATTCCAAGTATAGAAAAGTAGCATAGCCCATGTTAGTCAGTCCACTTTTAAGGTAATGCTTCCTTTTTATGGTTGTATATGCTCATCATTTTTTTTCCTGTCTTCTCCAGTATCATAAGATTTGGCAAACCAAATGTTGCTGTAGTCTTGAAAAATATTCAAAATGACTACACTGCTTTAGAATAATCATAATTATATTTACTGCTTATTAAAAAAAAATATTAACTCATCATGTCTGTGCAGTCAGCTGAGGACAGCACATTAATACATATATTTCTGAAAGATTTCTTTTAATGGTAATTGTGCAGCTTTTACAAAGAGTGCTTCTAGATGTCAGGGACTGGTGATTAATGTGATGGGTTTCTGTACTTTGCTTTTATTTTGCACTAGTAATTTAACATATTTGGGAAAGCAAGACAATAAGCAAGGAATTATATAGTGTTGATTTTAGTGACTTGTTTGGTAAGATAGTATTTTAAAAATGGTTTAAAGATTCTAGGAAACAAAGGAGAATGAACATCCTGGCAGCAGTATCCTACAAGCTTTTGATAGATTTATTATGGTTCATGTTAAGATGAATTGCATTTTTCTCCTGTAGTTGAAAAGAGTCTAATTCTAATTTTTAGTGCAGATCTTTTGATAGCCAATTTGAACCTATTTTTTGTATGTCAGAGTACTCCTGTAAAGCTGTATTTGGTTTGTTTTATTTTTTATTATGGTCCTTGCAAGCACTTTATAAAGAGCTGAATATAAACACTGGAGGCAACAGTTGTAGTTGAGCCATTTGCCATTAGGCCCATTTTTTTATTTGTCATGAACCCCATCCCATTAATTAAGAAATTAATGAAAAAGCTATTCCGTTGACTTCACTGTATTAGGCTTTGCTTTATTAGGGTTAAAGACTGGGATACATAAGTTATGTATAAGTAGTATAGGGTCTGTATGAACTTAATTTCATGAGTTTAGTGTATTGGCCTCTTATGGAGGGCAGCTTCAGATTTGTACTTAATGTGCTGTTACTAATAGAAATGTGAAGTGTTTATAACCTAAAAAACTCTAGCATAATGAGAAATATAAGATTTATCCCTAAGATTATCACCCCCACACACTGTCTCTGTCTGTGTGTGGCAAGTCACTGTATGAATTTGAGAACGATTTACCTGGAAGAGTTGATATTTTCAGCAGAACCAGGGACAAAAAAGCTGTCCTCCTTTTTTTCCTGGATATTATCTAGCTGCCACATTTCATTTTGGAAAAGCAGATACCTATTTTAATTAAACAGTGCATATTAGGCCTCAAGTGTGGAAGCCACTTCCTTTTCCTTCTTCTTTTCTGCTTCCCAGCTTGTTTTTTTTTAGGTTTCTGACTAAAATGTCGTATAGCTTGGTTCTTACTTTATTGGAGTATCTGTAGTCATTCATTTTGAAATACAAATGCATGGTTTTATAGAAATGTATCAGTGAATGTTACCATCTAACCCAGTTCTTATTTTTAGTGCACTCGTGTCATGTGGACTCCACCTCTTCGTGAAAGTTTCTCATACCCCTTCCTTGTGATGCAGATGTTGATTTTGACCTATATTCTCAGGTACCTCTCAGTTTATAATAGGTCTTTACAATGCTTTAAAAAAATTGAATGTCACAGGACATTCATTTAAGTGCCTTTATTTAAATATTTATTTTAATGCCTCCATGTGCTGTAACAATGGTGTTATTAACAGAGAAACTTTCCTCTGGCTGTTACATTGCAGACGCTGCACCAGTAGAACTGCAGTCATATTACTCATTTATTAAAAGGAAAAACTTTGCAACTTGAAGACATGATTAACATAAAAGTCAGAATTACTGTGTTGGCCAATACGTATCTAAAGTAAAAATCAGAATTTTTGGTTGATGTCCCTTCCTTCCTTCCCATGAGAAACAAGCTGATACTTCATCAATTGGTTTTGTCCCTCTTGGAGAGTGGTATGTTGGCTGCACGTAGAGTAAGCCTGTGCTTTGCTACAGAGGATGCTATAGGCACCCACCCATAAGCTAGTTTCTTCTTGCAGTGTTCTATGACTAATTAACTAGTCTCATTAACTAGTTCAATGATTTAGAGCAGTCTAATTACATTAATGCAGGGATGCTCTTGAGTTCATTAGCCCTGCTTTTCCATGATTGTTTCTGGCTTGCAACGTGATTATGTCTTGCCTCTATTTTACAAAATAAGCATGACCATTTATACTTAAGGGCTTCTCTACCAAATCCATTGCATCAGATTTACAATGTATTTATGATTTAGCTGAACTTAGTACTTATAACCACCAGTTTTCCTTTATTAGGTCATACTGATTGGTAGTTCTTGGTGCTTAAAGCAAAAGTATTTCATGCTTGTCACTAATTTGTGTTTTTATATGAGGAAAAGATATGTGCTCTCTAGAATTTAGTGATATTTGAAACATGACATGTTTTGGAATTAAGCTTGAATCAACATAGGATTAAATATTTTAAATAGCATTTATTTCAGGACATGGAGAATAGACTGGGGTTTCAGTTACACATGAGTTTCATGTATTTGTCATTGTCTCCTTCCCTGAAACATCACTTGGGATTGCTAGCAGAAAGTTGCAGAAAGTAAATATGGAAGAAATGTGAGAGAGAGGAGTTAAATCTATTTCAAATGCAGACCATTCTGAAACAGTTGTTATTTCAACTGAAATGGAAAGGGTTGTGGCCTGACTGTAGAGTTGTCACAAGAAGGTGAAGCACTTGCAAATGACATACTTTGGCCTGCTCTACTGCTTACTGCCAGGAGAAGACTTGTTTGGTAACCAGTGACTCATCAAATAGTTAAGCAACATTAAATATCAGAGCTGTTGTCATGGAAACTTGAGAAAAAAAAGGTATTAAATTTACTTGAGCAGTGCTATTTGTAGTTGATCAACATTGCTAGCTATCTTCCAAGGTAACTGTGTTTTTATTGCATTTTCTATTGTACTTTTCAATTATATGCAAACACCTGTGTAATTGTACTTACTGATGCCTATTCTCTCTTTTTCCCAAGGATTCCGAGTATTAATACAGGAAGCTTGATTGCACTGTGTGTTTCTAATATCTTTTTCATGCTTCCCTGGCAGTTTGCTCAGTTTGTTCTTCTAACTCAGGTAAGCCCATATTTACCTCTAAATAGCCTCTTTGTCTAACCTGGCCAAATTGACTGCTTTGTATAGACAGCCATTGAATTCACAACTATACCAGCGCTTTCCTATCAGCCAGATTTCATTCTTGCTGTCAGGAAAGATTTTCACCATTTATCACATAAATATTTTTTTAAGTCTTGAGTTTAAAAGATGACCATTTACACCACTTACCTGAAAATATTTACTTTTCCTATATAAGCAGCCTCTAGCCTGAGATAAGTACATTAGAACAAGAAAAAAGAAACACCTTCATATTTTGAAGCACAAAAATAAAAAGAGGCATTGATCTCGCATCTCTTCAGGCTGTTATAAATTTTCAAATGTACCAATGTTTGCATGGCATGTAATATCTGGCATGATTTTGCATGATTTCCTATATAATTTTGATGAGTCTTTGAGTAGTGCTGTAGTCTGAGATTTTGGATAGTTGAGGTAACTGTAGTTAGCACTGAAATCCAGTGCATGCTGATTGGAACAGTAGTATACTGTCACACAGCAACTTTTTTAGTGTTTGAGTTGGTTGAAATTTAGCCTGTTGTCTGAAATCCATCTGTGTCTCCAGACCTTTTCTCGTCTGCCTTACCTGAAGCACATGTTGCATGGTTTGAGTTGATAGGTTTAAATAATCAGTATAACCTGTGGTGTGCAAATTTTCTAAAGCATAAGAGGAAAACAATAAATTTTGTAAAACGTTGAGAGAAACTCGTCACTATAACCTGTTTAAGATGCTGAGCCTGAAATTTGAAAGATGAGGTTCACTTCATAATTTCATTAATTTGCCATATGACTTTTAAGAGAATGTCTAATCAATAAGTCAACAATTCTTACTTTCCTCAGCAGCAAATTGTGGATGTTCCCATACTTTGCTGAAAACTGAAAATTAATGAGTAATTCTTTTGTGCTTTTGACCGATACATTTTGAGTGTTTTGGTTTTGGTTGGTTTGGAGTTTTTTGTGGGGGTTTTTTTTTGGTTTTGGTTTTTTTGTTTTTTCTCATNGTTTTAAATTTAAAGGTGAAAGGTAATGTGTTAGTGCTGAATTTTGGTGACTTGCATTTTTATAAAGTTGAATACTTACTTCTTAAATATTCAACTATATTTGATAATTCTTATTTTGAGCACCACAACAGGATATTTGAAAGAAATAAATATGAAACACCTGAGTACTTAGCAAAAAGTAGGAATAAAAGTTAATGATTATTTGAATAATCTTTTCTTTTGCATGAAGAAGTGCACCAGTGCAAATGTTTTAACTTCCCTTTCACTTTTGATTTTAGATAGCTTCATTATTTGCGGTGTGTATTATGGGTTATATTGGCTCCAGCAAATTACAGAAGATACTATCTGCTCATATGGTAATGCTTTTTTAAGAAAACAACTTTCAGTTCCCTCAAACTGAAAAAGCCAAACTGGTCGAAGCATGAAAAGAGACCATTTGTCTGAAGTGCTTTACTTAGTTGCACAAAGGTTGAAAACATGCAGTGATAAGGGGAGGGAGGAGTCTGGATTGGAGCTAAAATTGAGTTTTGAAAACTGCTGTAGTCTTGACCATGCAAAGATCTTGTGGTTTAACTGTTTGGGGAGATGCTTAGAAAGGAGGACAAGAAAATAAAATGTTAAGTTGAAACCAATTTTTCTTTTATTTCAAATTTGGGTGAGAAGGGAAAAAGGGGAATGATTAGTAAAAGGTGTGTAAGTTTCTGCATAATACCTGAATTTAATTTTTGAAGTTAAGATAATAATCAAGTTTTGCTTTTTGAAGTGAGATTACAGTTTTAAATATAAAGGAAGATGTAGATAAGTTTTTTAAGCTGTGATGCTGTTTAAAAATATTTTTTTTGCTAAAACTGTGCTATGGTAACTCAGTGGGCGAAAAGAGAATATTTCCCCAGAAAAGAAACTAAATTACATTTCGTATGTTTTCAAACAGTTTTTTGAAATACTGTAAATGTTAAGCTAGAGGAAGTGGTAAGTTCCATGCAATTCATTTCTCATATGAAGCGGGGACAAAATAAGCAGATTTGTTTGGTAGTTTTTTGACAGAAGCAGGATGACATACTTAAAAGCTTTCTGGCTTATGTCAATAGCTATATCATAATTTAGATGCTGAAGTGCCATAAATAGCCTATTTTCAGATAGATAAACAGTCATGTTATATTACAGAGGCAGCTTACTGAGCCTGGATAAACTGCCAGTCTGTTTTGTGGTGTTTAAATTTTTGCATCCCTCCTACCCTCCTCCTTCTGCGGAAAATGGAAGTCTTAACTATGTGAAGAGGGGAGTAGAAAAGTCTGCGAATTACTATGTTATTTTTCCTTATTTGTGTTTTTAAAAGAGGACAGAGCTTGCTTAGTGATTTTGCTCTTCAAATTGGAAAATGTAATTCAGATTGCTTTCTGTTAAAGAAGAGAGCACAGTAGATCAGGATGGTGGATAAAAGGTATATTTCAGCCTTGGCTTTCAAACTCATATAATTAGGTGAATATGATCAAACAGTCAAGAGTTCTGCTTCCTTGACTTTGATGATGATGGTATTTTAGATATGTATTTGTCAGTTAGGAAGAGAAAGGACATCAAACATTCATTTTTATGTTTGTCCAGAATTCTAAAGGGTAACAAACAGGATGGGGAGAACTCATACAATAATTAAAAAAAAAAAAAAAGAATATGTTAGAAATAACTTCAGAAATGTAGCTATTGTATTGCATAAATTTAACCCATGACCAGGATTTGTTCTTACATACTTTCAATAAATAAATCAAAACAATAATCTACACTTGGCTATCTGCTTCCATTAAGTCCTTACAGTCAGTGTTTTCAGAACAAATCTGCAAGTGTGAGTATCAGGCTTGCACTTTGCTGTAAAGTAGGTGTTTTTAGAGCTGTTAACACTTCAGGTAATCCTTACCTTTTCTATTTTAAATGGAATAATTTTTATTTTCTTTCAGGTATCTCTTCTGGTGTGTTTTATTCTGATGTTCGGTAATTCAATGTTACTGACATCATATTATGCTGCATCTTTAGTAGTTATCTCGGTAAGTTGCTTAAGAAGAATCATATGCTGTGCTAAGACTGCAGTGCTGTACTGTTATATATGTGTTGATGTAAAAATGTGAAACTGCTGCATTACCAGACAGATGAAAAACCTTTCATGTGAGAAACAGAATTAGACCATAAAGATATCTGGTGAAAGGGTAGATACTAATTCAAGAAATCAGATTTACACCAAAACCTCTTTGCAAGAGATATTCATTCAAGACTCAGCTCTTCTACTTTTATAGTTCTTTTTTATAAAAATATAAAATTTACCATGTATGTAACTTGGACCAGAGTGACTGTAAAACAAGAACATGAGCAAGGAGGAGCTTCATTTAAATGCTTCTTATTGTAGTAAATCCTCTAGTGCAGAACAAATGACTAGACCATATATAATAGTGGTTTAAGACTGTTGAAACTGCTGCAACATACCACTGTGTTAGCGAAATTATTCAGTGAAGATGTATTATCTTAATTTTTCTTTAAATAGGAAAAAACCCCACAACGTCTTTTCAGTTTTGTGTATATTCCTCATAAAGGATTTATGTACTTAAGAAATAGGAGATAAGGTGTTCTGAGCAGATCCTGTTTAGTTTACTGCAAATATCTTAATTTCTGATTCTCTTTGTCTGTATTTGTTTATATTTTGTCAATCAGCGGGAGTGTGGCAATTTCTCATTATTTTAACAGTACACTGCCTTGGCTGCATATTTTCTGTAGTATAGTTTGCTTGCTTTTCTAGTTTCTTTTAGCAGCTTTTGTATTATGTATTAAGTACAGGTTGAGTTGAGTTGTCCACTTATTGAGTTCCTTGCCTGTTTTCTGCTTTGAAAAAAGTATTTGTTGTTTGTGTGTTATTCGGGTGCTTATGTTGGCCTCAGTCTCACATATGGACTGGATTTCTGGAAGCTTTTAATTACATTGTTCATCAAATTAGCCTAAAATGGGCCTTCCTTGTGTCATAAAATGAACATATTGAGAAACAGAAAGGAGTGACTATTATTGCCCTCCATGCTCTGTTGCTTTCCTTGAAAATTGTTTGTATTATGCTGCTAGTAATTTATTTATTGCTTCAGTCTCTCATCATTGACAGAAGCAGACAGAACTTAGTTTCCCATTGGTTTTGATTTAAAGAAGCTTAGAACTGAATAATATAGAATATCCTTACTCGTTCAGGAGAAAAGCAGTCTTTCATTAATTGTACTTAAACTGCAGTGAGTTCTTATGTTGGCAAGTTCTGCCAGTGCAGAGTGAAATCATACAGTATATATTCATATGTCGGATTGTATTAATTTTAGAAGATTTTTATCTAAATAAATATATAATGCAATAGGCTTATCAAAGGGAAAAACCTCTCATTCAGGGTACTGGAATAGCTTGTTGTTACAGCATTACCTGAAAATGTGCAATAATTTCTTTTTGTTAGGGAATTCTTGAATGGAGTCCAAAAGTCTTGAAAAGGCGCAAAAGAGAAGTTTATGTATGGGTAAGGAATTTTGTATATTTTGAATTTTAGGGAAAAACTATGACTTTTTGTTTGTTTTTGTCAAATACAGAAACAACTTCTGATTTTGTTTCTAATAATTGAAAATCAAGGAATGTAGTTGTACTACTGTCTTTAAAAATTGTCAGTGTTCCCAGCAATTAATCTTAAATTCCTGAAGAAATAAAGAGAGCATAAACACACATTTATATCAGAAAGCTAAAATAGCCTTTTGCCGGAGACTTCCCTGTCCCGGGTTCTCCAGCAGTGTACAAAAAGTCCTTTTCTCATCAGCTGTCTGAGCCGAAGAAGCACTCTGGCGTCCTTAGTTCATGTTCTCAAGGCAGTTTATTAGTTCCTTATCAAAAGTAGATTTCTCTGCCCTGCCGAGGTCGACACAGCAAAACTTTCAGAGACACACTGTGCCCTGCACACTGTCTGCCCTGCACACTGTCCTGCACACTGTGTCCTGCAAGGGAGATCGAGGCACACTGTCTACACACTGTCTCCTCTCCCTGTCTGTCTACTCTGTCTGCTCTGCCCCCTTTTCTTCCTCCAATCTGTGACCCTTACATTACATTGTCCAGCTCTCTGACAAACCAATCCAAAAGTGCCAACATCACCAAGAAGATGGAGGTTAGGAAGAAGAAGAGATAACATGCCACATGTGAGAATTCTCCATCTTGACTCCCAAAGCCCCCTGTCCAGAATCTCAAACCCCCCTGGTTGTTTTGTAAAGAATAAAACCTTGTACAATGAGGAAGGTGCTAAGCTATATGTATATGCAGCGTAATGAAGGACATCTAATGCAGCCTTTGTGGAAGGAACTCATGCCTTGCAAAAGTGTTTGACTTCTCTGAAGGATGTAGATAAGGGTGTGTGAGCCAATATAATGTACATAAATTTCAGGAAGTTTTTGGAGAAGCTGTCTAAGTGGAACTATAAAAGAAATAAAACTCCATGAGATAGGGTATGAATGTTAGAAGGTCAGAAACAAAGGGTGGGATTAAATGGTAAGTTTTCAAAAGACCACCACAACCCTAAAAGCATATATAAAATATTTGATCTCAAATAAGGTGCTACCATTCAGCAGAGAAATCCCAGTACTCTTACATGAAGTTCTCTGAACACATCAATTTGTTGCTAAGCAGGCACCGAAAAGGGAAATACTTGGTGGAAATCATAGAGAAGGACCTGTAAAGAGAGCAGAATTGCTTTTTTTTGTTTTGTAAATTCGTTTGTAACATTGTAAATACTACGTGTAGTCTCAGTCAATTGTGTCTTACCGAAAAAAAATTAAAAACTAGAATGTTTAAAAAAAAATAAAAATATTACCATTAAGTAGAGTACAAAGTTAATTATTAATGTGAATTCACCAAATAGCTGAGATTTTAAAATACGTTAAGAGTTCTACATCTTGTAAAATAAAGGTAAATATGACAAGGCCAGTGAATAAAAGTAGAATATAATTTTTTTTTTTTTTTAGTGCCCCTTATGCTAGCAGCAATAAGCTTATAAGGAATAAGAAAGTTACTGTGGATGAAAAACCCAGAGGCATTCAATAAAGGATTAGAATACTTCCTAGGTACTTAGGTTTCTTAGCAGCCATTAAATGACTGAATGCAGCACATCATCACATCGAAACCTGGTTACATTAGGGCAAGGATCATTTTTTTGTTGCATTCTCTGTGAAAGCTTCTGCTATGAGTCCCAAATACAAGATACTGAAACAGATTGTCCTATTCAGTTGATCCAGTTTTACAAAGAATTAGCTAGATTAAGCTATACTGCCAAGAATTTAACCTTCCTGGTACAGGAATGAATTTGATGCTTAACTGAAAGTAGTGACTGGACATACTTTGTTTATATTTCCATCAACTAACTTCAGATCATTTTGAGACAATGCTATAAATCAAAAAATTCCTCCAAAATTTGGATTACCAGGCTAGCATGACCTGATAATATGGAGCCGCTCTTGTCCAAAAACAGTTCTTACACACTGGTATGTGCAAAGCAGATGGAACAGACAGAGGCTGCCCCTGTTAAGGATAACTTTGCTACCCCCTCTGCTACAATGTTGTATGCACTCCTACAGCTGTAGTGTAAATCAGTTGCACAAAATTATTTCAGCTGTAACATAGGAGAGTTTATAAGTAGTAGCTAAATTAAGAAACCTTTAAAAAGTTATTAAAGACATCCATTTCACTCTAAATATGTTTTTCAAGGTCATTGAAGGATGTGCCTGGTTATTTGGGACAGTCACCTTGAAATACCTGACTTCTCTTGTGTTTGGAATAGCTGATGATGTAAGTTCTCTTATCAGAGTATCTGGTTGGTACCTTTCAAGAATTTTATTGTTCCTAATATTTGATTTTGGCATCTTACTGATCTACTTTCCTGAATTTCCAGAATTTGTTTTGCAGAAGTGGGAGAGAGATTATATATTTGCTTTTTTTTTCATTATCTATTATCACTTTGAGGTTATTACCAGAATTTGTGAAAACACAAATATCTTTACTTTTGTCTTAGTGAATGTTCTATGTATTTGTTTTTGAATGTGGATTTATAGGGCTTTGTTTGTCTTGGGTATCTTCTACCTACACCTTTATTTACTCAGTTTGTCAGTTCATTCTTCGCTGAAATTAATTTTCAGGACGGTTTTGAGATGCTTGTTGTAACAAGTTACAGCCTTTGCTGTATTCAGCCCCTTTATTGTTAAAAACCTGTCTGCAGATGTCTATGAAGGGACAGAAGATAGGAAGATCACATCATAAAATAGGACTATGCAAAACTATACTCTTGTTGAATACAATCCCAATGGTAACACCCTTTTTTCTGTGTTTTATTTAACACCATACAATGTGTGCTAGACTCAAAGATGTTATTTAATACACTGAAAGTAGATTTTTGGTGCTCTTGTGACAATTCTGTAAGTGGTATAAACTTCTGTTCTAATTAAAAATATTTCTCAATACAATATAATTTCTCATATTTATACTACTTTGTTATGGAAAGCATGACAGTTTTTGCTTACTACAGTGTGGTATTTCTTTCCTGTGTATCCTACCAGGCTCATATAGGAAATATATTGAAATCTAAATTTATTGGCTACAAGGATTTTGATACATTAATGTATACCTGCGCTGCCGAGTTTGACTTCATGGAAAAAGAGGTAATTTGGTCAAAATACGTGATTTTGGAAGAAGGAATTTCTTGCTTTGTCTTTATTTGTAACTTATAGCATTTGAGAACCACCATAAGTTCAAATGCATACTTGTTAAAAGAGAAATTAATTAACTAAAGCTAAATAGAATTGGGTTTATTGTATTTAAATGAACTTAAACCAAACCAACCAGTGTTTTGATTTTAGATCTAAGAAATGTGCTTGCTTGAATGAAGGAAGTGCTTCCTCAGAAATAAATGAAAGGTTACAGTTCTGCAAAAATGATTTTATGGGGCGCTCAGTACCTGGTTTTGAGTATATGGAAAATGTACTGAGAGCAGCAAGGGCCTTATGTGGTAGACTTAGACTACAGAACAGCATTGAAGCTTTATAATGTGGCATTAATATACTTCTTTTAATTTATCAGTGCCTAGATATGCAATTAGAATGTTTATAGGTTAGTCAACCAATAGTACTCAAATTCGGATGAGATATAATCTATTTCTCATCTTTGGATGGCTTGCCAAAGAACTGAAAATAATCTTCTCATTACCCTAGTACTATGTCTTTAGTATGATTGCTGGATGGAGTTCACATTTATATTTTACTCCAGAAAGATCTTCCTATATTAATTTCTTCAGAATGATGACTGAAATAATTACTGCTGAAGGAAAACAATAGAATAACTTCATTTCCATTTTAGACACCAGTAAGATACATAAAGACTCTGCTATTACCAGTTGTTCTGGTGGTTTTTGTGGTAATCATCAAAAGGGTAAGTGATCGATTTAGTGAGTCACTTTTACCTTGAACTTACATTTTTGTTTTTTTGAAGGGATTGCTGTTTATTTATTTATTTGAGATGGGAAGAAATTGATGTGGTGGGTTAACCTTTGCTGATTGCCAGGTGCCTGCCAAGCCATGCTGCCATTCTCTACCCTCAGTATGATGGGGAAAGTAGAAAAATCTCATGGGTCAGGATAAGCACAGGGACTCACTCTGATTCACTGTCATGAGCAAAACAGACTTGAATTGAGGAAGATCAGATTAATTTTTGTGAATTAAAAATTAAATGGAAGAAACAAACCAAAAACTAAAACCATCTTCTCATCCCCAGGCTCAATGGGTCCCTTCCATATGCTGCAGTTGTTTTAAGAATGGGGTCAGCATAGGTCCTTTCCATGGGGTACAGTTCTTCAGAAACAGACTGCTCCAGCATGAGTCCCCCACGGGTTTTGGCTCCTGCCAGAAAGCCTGCTCCTTTGTGGGCTCTGTGGGTTGCAGTGTCCTTCAAGGCATGTGCACCTGCTCTGGCATGGGGTCCTGCACAGGTCTCAGGTGAATTTTATCTGCTCCACCTTTCATGGGCCTCCAGGGAAAAAAAAAAACTTACATGACTGTGGTGTTCTCCAAAAGCTGCAGTCTCATGGTTCTCATGGAGTGCCTCCTCCTGCTCCTTGACTGACCTCAGTGACTTCTGGATCATTTAATTCCCAATTTTCTTACTGCTCTGTCTTAAAACTGCTGCAGAGTTAACTTTTTGTAAACATATTATCAATAGGGCTCCACCAGTGTTGCTGATGAGTTCAGCTTTGGCCAGAGATAGATCTGGTTTGAAGCTGTCTGGAACTGGCCCTCTCTGACATGGGGGCAGTCCCTTCTGTCTCTTCCCACAGAAGCCACCTCTGCAATGCCCCTTGCTACTGAAACCCAGTACAGTCAGAAAAAATACAGGTTTTCAAAAATTAGTATTTAAAATTCTGTATTGTCTTTTCAGAGATTTTTGCAAAGGTCCAGTCCTGACTCAGTGATAAAACTTGATTTGATGTTAAGCACCAAAAAATTTCTGTTATTTAGCTGATGAATACTAAAACTAGTGTTTATAACTGTTTTTTGTAAATTTGATTATGTATAATTTGTGTAAAAACAACTTCCAGTTTGCACAGGAGCAGATGGGATAACTGCTAACTGCCTGGCTAATTAAATATCCTCTGAAAGAAGTTTTAGCTAAAACATTGCATGTCTTTTATCTTAGCATTATCTCAAACAGAGATTACCCGGGTGTAGTTTAATTTAGCAAATGTTGAAAATGCTTCAAAAATGCTTTTAAAAGTATGTTCATATTTTTGTTGTCTCTTGTTTTCTTCAGGCAATTAAATATATTCTGTGGTCCTTATCTCACACAGGCCGATATGAAAAGTAAGTATTGTCTTCTTTTTTAATGTAAAACTGAATTTTCTGCTCAAAGTTCATTTGATTTGCTTATGCTACATAATTCAGAATTCTACATTATGTAAGTCCTTTTTGAAAGGTTAGTTATGTGCAGTTCATAACTGAATGGATGTATTACAAATGGTATTTTTGTATTAACTAAAACTAAGGTTATCTGCTAAATCTGTTTTAGACATCTTAACCCATTTATGCCTAGATTTGATATTTAATGATTTACTTTTCTGCTCTGTTCCTAAACCAGTATTTATGTGCTTTTTTTGCTTTTTTTAGTATAAATAGTGAATGCAAATGCTTTTTTCCCCATTATTTTCTTCCAGGTTATAAAGATACCTAAGTTTCATCTCATGGAAGTAATTTAAAAAGCCTGCTAAAATCAATACTCAAGATTCCCAAATAGATAGAGGGATTGAGGAAGTTATGATTTGCAGTTTATTTCAAAACTTGCATAGAGGGGGAAAAAATTCTGACACTTGATTCATGCTTACTGGATTAATTGCATTGTCTAATGCCATTAGAGATGATTTTAAAATAAAACCAATGCTTCTGTAGTACATAAATAATGGTGGGTTTTGGGTTATTATTTTTTTCAGAGAAGAACGTTTTAACCATGGTGAGGTAAGATGCTTTTTCTGCCCAATTTTATTCCTGTGTTAATGCAAATAGTATTGAAAACAGAGGGACAGAAATCTCTCCTATGAAGACAGGCTGAGAGAGTTGAGGTTGTTCAGCCTGGAGAAGAGAAGGCTGCAGGGAGACTTTATTGGGACATTTCATTGCTTAAAGGGGACCTATAAGAAAGACAAGGGATAACAACTTAAAGCAGGAGCCAAGTAGATTTAGGCCAGCTATAAGGAAAAATCTTTCTACAATGAAAGTGGTGAAACACTGGGATCATGTGGCCCAGAGAGTTGGTAGATGTCTGTCATGGTTTAACCTCAAGTTGCCTTAGAAGAGGTTTAGATTGGATATTGGGAAAAATACTCAAAAGTGTCAAGCAGTGGGGTAGGCTGCCCAGGGAAGGAGTTGAGTCACCACCCCTGAAGGCATTTAAAGACATGTAGAAGTGGCTCTGAGGTAATGGTTTAGCAGTGGTCTTGGCATTGTTAGATTAAAGAGCGGACTTGATTTTAGAGGTTTTTTCAAACCTCAATGATTCTATGATAATCAGTCAGATAAAAGCATTGATTGCAAAAATGCCTCTGATTTAGCACAGCACTTTGACAAGTAATAACATAGATTAATGGTAGGAATAGTGAGTGACATATCTGAATCTTTTTAGAATACTAAAGCAAGCTGCTTCTGATTGTGTAATTATCAAGGATGGTTGTTTTTGCTTCTCTTGCTCCATACTTGGGTATTTTGGGCACTAAAAAGCAGGGTCTCAACTTCTATAAAGAGCTTATACAAGAAATTCTATATATATAATTGCCTGTTAATGTCTAAGGATTTTTTAAATAGCTAGCTATTTCTCTAGCTCCTTTTTATTTTATTGATAATGTTTCTCCTTCCTGTTATTCCATTCCTTAGCACACTACATGCACCTTAGATAAAAGCTCTTCACCATCTGAAATATGAATATCTTTACTTTGACTTGGACTCTTTCAGACAAGCTCATCATTTAAGCTGAAAATGAGGTTGTGTGTTTAAAGCAGAAATTAAAAGTATGCAAATTTGCTTGTGTCATGTTTTTTTTTTTCTTTTCAGCTGGTATTCCATGCATTGCAGCTATTGGCATACAGCGTCCTAGCAATTTTAATCATGAGACTAAAACTGTTTTTAACACCACATCTGTGTATTATGGCTTCCTTGGTGTGTTCAAAACAGGTAAGGTCTGTTTCATCCTTTAGCTATCTCATTACTTAAAGTATTACACAGATATTTGTCCTAAAGCATATTTCTCTGTGTGTAATTGCTGAATCTGAGGGTACCAGATAAAAATAAACCAGATTATATCGCCTGTCAAAAAAATGATTGCACTCTCCCCTCTTCCCAAATAAAGCAAAAGGCTTGTTTTATGCAGCTTGTCCAACCTGCATTATGATACAAGTTAATATGCTGTGTATCAAGCTTGAGCACAGGTAGACATAGCTTAGATTTTACTGTGTTTGCACACCTCTATGCCACTGCAAGTTTTTATTGACTCTTAATTTTATCCAGTGTTTGTCTTTGTTTACACTGGGTTTTCATAGCTCTTCAGAGCTTATTGCCTTGCATATTTCTTGTCTAATAATTCTTTCCAGAAGTCTCATTTGAAGTCCTGCATGTTGAAAACATTTCAGTCTTAAAAATTAAAACTCATATGCTTAACTCAGACTTATTCTTTCTACTTCAAAAAAAAAATCTATAACATCAAGTGTTACTAGATTTCCTCCAGATATAAAAGGTCTTAGAACAGGCTTTCATGTTTCATTATCTGTGTTTTTGAGAAGTGAACATGATTAAATCTCTATTTAAATACCTGTTTTAGAAGCTTTGAACACTCAGCGGAAGTAGGGTAAGTAGTCCTTTGTCTGAGAAGCAGGTAGGAAGATAGAATGAAAACTCTCTGGGCTGGGCCCAGAGAGGCGTGATCGGTGCTGCCAAGTCTGGTTGAGGGCCACTAACCTGAGAGGCTAGTCATGGCTCCAGGACTGTTCAATGCCTTTGTTAATGTGCTGAATGGTGGGGCAGAGTGTGCCCTCAGCAGGTTTGCTGATGGTACAAAGCTGGGAGGAGCAGCCCAGTGCCAGGACCAGAGGCGATGGGCACATGCTGAAACGCAGGCGGTTCCCTCTGAGCATGTGGAAACTTTCACTATGAGAGTGATAAACACTGCCCAGGGAGGAGGTGATGTGTCCATCCTTGGAGGTATTCAGAAGCTCTCACCCAGGCGCTTGGCTCTGGGTGACTTTGCTCAAGCACAGTCTGCATCTTCAGAAGTTCTTGTCAACCTGCACTGCACTGTGATTTTGTAGAAAGTGTCTAAAGGGGAATTAGAGTGGTATGGTAAAGACAGTTCCTGTCGGTGAAACAGCTGATACCCGTGTCAAGCAACTAGAAGATGAGAGAATGAGACAGATTTATGCAAAGAGGGGAAAGCTATCTCATGTTAGGCCAGCTGAACAAATAATTGTTTTCCAGAAAACTGAATTGCTTCATGAATGATCTTTAGAGAAGGGCAGTTCTTTATAACACTGGACAGATTACACAGTATCAGTCTGCTTAAATGTTGTGCTCTTGCCTTTCTTGATGCCTGATTTATTTCGCCTAGGTGAAAGTGCTGTTTGCCAACATTAAATGAATCTGTGCAATTAAAATATTAAATGCTAAGAAATCATCAAAACCTCTTTCTTTAGCCACCTTGTAATTGAGCATTGAGACTTGGGAATTTCCTCTATGTGCTTGCTATTCTGAAAGATTCATAAAGTGTTTCTGAGTAATTTGAAATGAAGCTGCTTTTCAAAAGTTAGAAAAATAAAATGAAAAAGTGTTCTTTTCACATGCAATTTCTAGATAACAATTTTGATTTAAATTAATTCTATCCAAAGTTGATTTGTTCCTAGCTCTGTTTTTAACTTTGTGTACTTCTTGGTGGGCTTTTGTGCCCTGTTGGTTTTGGTGGTGGTAGTAGTAGTAGAGTTCTGTAGTGAAGTTCAGAACTAAAAGTATTTATATATTTTATGCCACTGTAAAATCTGTACTGATTTTTTTTTTTAGCTGCGTGGTGATTTTTGTTTCTTAAAGCATCTGAGTAATAGCATTTCAGTAGTTCTTCCCCTGTTGTGGGGTTTTAGTACTGCAGCTGAAGTCAGCAGGCCAGTTATTGAATGCTGGTGCTTTTCATTATTGTTGCGTGTTGGATCTTAGAGGATGCCACGTGTCCTAACTGTGTAAATATTAGAATGAAGGACAGGTTCAGAGTATTTTGTGATTTTTTTTATTTTTATCTGCTCCTAACAACTGCATTTTGTCCCTTTGGTTGTTCTGCTTTTCCTGTTGCAGATCAAAGTAAGCTTCTCAGGGGGCTGCAGTTGCAGATGATAACCTGTTCTGGGAGCTGCCCCTGTTGTACCAGGTGACTCTGGTCCGGTGACTTTTCTTTCCTTCTTTGCAGTATCATGGAGGCATAGTTGGCTTGAAAGAAGCAGGTCATGAGTGCTAGGGAAAGGCTTTACATTGCTGCAGGTCAGACGTTCATTCTGTGCAGAAGGGGATAAAGGACCAGCAGCCCTACATAATACAGCCTGGAAATATCCTGGCCCTGGCTTGGGCATTTGGAGAAGTGTTCAAGTGGACAGTGTAAATGAAAATAAAATCTATTTCCTTGTCCTATTATTAGTGAAGGTTCTTTTGCCTGTTCAGCTGTTCCCTAGGTTGGTGCTGATTGATACCTGAAGAAGACAAGCTGGATTTTGTTTTTTTTTTGCTCTGACAGATGTGTGCTTGCTTTAGTAGAGAGAGGGTGGTAATTTTCCAAATAATACAGGACTGGCTTCAGCATGGTAGAGATACACTGGCCCATAAGACTGTTGAGCCACCATTGAGCAGATCACTTCTAAGACTTAGCAAACATTAAGAAAACTTTTTAGGGTTTTTTTGGTGTCGTTTTTTTTGTTTTGTGGGTGGTTTTGTTTTTTGGGGTTTTTTTTTGTGTGGGTTTTTTTTCTTTTTTTTTTTTTTTT
>VXBU01003627.1:320430-424780 GCA_013400315.1 Bombycilla garrulus
GGTTTTTTTTTTTTTTTTTTTTTTTTTTTTTTTGGTTTTTTTGGTTGGTTTGCTTGTTTTTGTAGGGCCAGGAAGATATCAAGTGTTTTTTAATGAACTTTTTCTATTCTAATGGCTGCTGAGAAGTAGTTTTTTGAGGCTGAAAAATCGGATTGTATGTGCAATACTGATCCAGAATTTCTTGGATGGAGGAAGATGGGATTTGTGACCAAGTGATTGATTAACACTTGGTACACTTTATAATGGGATAAAGTTTTAGATGTTTGAATGAACATAAGTTAATAAATGACAAATTTGCTTTACAAATGCAAGAAAAAAATAGCAAATTTAAGCTAGGCAGTTATCTTATTGTAATTGAGGTCAACACTATCCTTTCATCTAGGAGACCATGGAAGTTTATCTGCAGTGGTATATTGATATATTTAATTTGTTTTGAGTGTAAAAATTACTATGTGCATGTGTAAAACGGTGACCGGGGGTTGCCCACCTTGCCCGGGTGGCCTGCCTGGGTGGCAGTCAGACCCCCGGTACTGCTTTAGATTGCCCGGACAGCGAGGTCCCAGTCTCGGTCCCAGGAGCAGCTCTTGTCCCAGAGACCTCCGGCGGACGACCTAACCACGGACTATCCTGGCAAGCTCAGCCTGAGTCTTATCAGGCGGTTCAGCTCTTTTAGTGATTTCAGCTCCTAGTGATATTCAGCTCGCAGCTTTGCCAGGTAGTCGCTTTGCTAGCTCAGGGGTGAAGAGACGAGAAGAGCCGAGCGGTGCATTCCACAAAGTCTTTATTGGGGGTTCCACGAAGGGGTCCAGGAACGGTGTCTTCTGCCGAATTGGGCAGAAGTAGGGGTTTTTATAGGATTAGGTAGGATTGGGATAACTAGCCAATAGTCTGAGGTCTTGGTGATTTGACCTATAGTCTTAGGACATCTGGAATGTAGCCAATAGTGTTACAGGGAGATAACAGAGGGTCTTAGGAAGTAGGGTTTAGTACATGACTATGCATTTTCTCTCCACAGAAGCCTTGCTAGAGGCTCAAAGATTGCAACACATGTGGAAAAGAAATTTTGTATGTTGCATTCTTTCAGCACATTGCATGAATCCCTGCACTTTCTATTTTTCCATTACCAGCAGCTTGTGGCAGCTGATGGGCAATAAAAATGATAATGTTCTTTTTCTAATAAAGAATATTTTCATTATCTGGAATGCTTTCTGATGAAAAGAGGTGACCAAATGCTGATTTTTCATGGAAAAGTAATTCACTTCATAACACATTTTCAAGAAAGGGTTTTTAATTAAATAAAAATATAAAGTAGCTACATCTTTGCAAAGGAAGTAACTACCTTCTTCTGTACAGCTGCATTTTAATTATGAGAAACCTTTGATTAGAACCTTTACTTCTCTTAAGTTGAACAAAGAGGAGTAATTAAATTAGGGATCAGTTCACTTTGTCATTTAATTTTTTTTGTTTGTGCTTCAGGTTAGGCCCAAATCTGCTGTTGTTTCTGTTCAAACTTTTGACCGCTTAGATCTACACATTTCCCCTTCCTGTTAAGGAAAATGATACTATCCTGTGTGGAAATTTTGAAAACAAAATAAAATAGTTGCAGAAAGGCTTAAAGTATTCATTTGGGAAGGAAAAAACAAAAACAGTAAACAGCCCAAAATTGATAAAAAACCACCAATAAGGAACAGCATCTAATGAAAGAAATGCTTCTTTTGCATAGCATATATATTCAACCATTCTACACTCCTTGTGTAACAAAAGAGTGCTAAATTCAGAGACTTGGAACATCAATGAGGTTTTATAAAAGCGTGACAGTAATGTAATTTTCTTTGATTTTAAAAGCTGTGGAACTGTCAAAGTTCTAACATGTCCATGAAGTGACATTTTTGCAGCTATTGGTGAAAAGGAGGTTTGCTCATGTAGAGCAGCCTACAAATGAATTTATTTCACTTTATCCTTCCAGATCCACACAGTGGTCAGGCCTGTTTGGGGTATTTCCCTGGATAGTATTGCTGCTCTGCTCAGTGTTTAGTGAGTCTTTAGGGATGAGAATAGAGTACACTGTATTTTTGGAGAGGTGGCTGGAGAATTTTAATATTCTGAGATAGTTTGTGGTTAGTTTATGAGAAGGATAGCACACACTACCTAATTGGTGTAGTCAGCCTAGTGGGAGCTTCTACTGAGAGACTTTCTTTCCTTGTTTCGTGCTTTAATTAAAAAAAACCAAACAGGTAATGATACTGGGAATGAAATGTATTTATTTAGTGTGGGTTTGATATTTCTGATGTGTGGAGTCTTCTAACTGAGGAAAAAAATGTAGTTTGTACATTCTTATTTAAGGTTTAGTTCAGATATGGATGTGGTAAAGTGTTAGTGCTCAAACTGAGCTTCAACACAGCAAATTTAAATTTTGTACTACTTTTTTAACTACCTGTTCTCATGTATTTATGAATATTTGCTTAGGGCCTCCAGCAAATTGTCTTCAGGAAACAATCCAAACCCCAGTTCAAGAAAGGAAAGAGTGGGATATAAAGCAGCATAAAGCTTGCTGTCCTGAAAGTCTGTTTTTCTTATATGTTTCAAGAGTTTACAGTACAGTCTCTAATTTGTATACTACAGATAAAAAGTCTAGATGTAAAAAGGAGATAAAATACTGTAAAAGTCCACTTAGCTTTATTGAATCATCATTACATGCAGATGTTGATATTTGAGCTACAACTTTAAATGTTTACAGCTTTAAATGTGAGTTTTTAAAATTCTTTTTTATTTATTTAGAATTGCAAAGGTAATGTACGGTATTTGTTAAACATGAATAATTCTTAGGAATTATATTCTGAAATATAATATGTATTGTATATAATATATTATTATTTTTGAACTATATTACAATACTGTAAATTATTATCTGAAGTTTAGTGGAGAAGAAATAGCAAAGATGTTTTGTAGTGCAATATATGTTAGGTTCCTCATAGAGAAATGAAAATTAATTGTTCTGCATACAACATTACAGAATTGTTGTCTAGGAATTAATTGATTCTTGCATTTCAGTTGTTTGGATGGCTCTTCTATAAAATCCAGCCCAAAACATTGGTCTTTGCTATTTTAGCATTGATGACAATAGAGGGATCTGCAAATCTTCGAACCCAGTGGAATATCATGGGAGAATTTAGCAATTTGCCACAGGAAGAACTTTTAGAGTGGATAAAAGTTAATACCAGACAAGGTAAACTATTTAATAATGTAGGATGCCTCCCCTTACTGTGACATTGAACCACAGAACCTGTCACTAATGACTGCAGAGGTATTGCTGCTGTCTGTGGCTCTGGCATGTCTACTTGTCCACAATAAAAGCTATGTCCAATGAAAAAAAAAGCACCAAAAACTGGCTTTGTTAGACTCCACGCTACTGATCTGGAGGTTCTAATCCCTGGTGTAGTATTTTGAAGATAAATATCTTTGCCAAGTCCAATTAAAACGGGTTTTTACTTAAATGACACTGGTCCTGTGTGTGGGAACATGATCAGCATTTTGCTAGAAGAGAATTAAAAATGTCTCTCTGTGTTGTGGTTGCACCTCTCCTTTTCCTGAAATCTGTTAGAAAACTGGTTGGAAACAAAGTAGCAGCCTTTTTCTACAAGGAAAATATGTTAAAGCCGTAATGAACTGAGATTTTATTGCCCATTTAAGACTGATGAAAGAAGTGACAAATAAAAGTGTATTGTTACGAGTATGTTATTCTATCCATTCAAGAAAAATACGATGTATTAAATCTCCATTTGTAGATGCTTAGTTATCTAATGGCTTATATTGAGTTAAAGGTTAAAAAAAACCCAAATTAAAACACTGATTTTGCATTTCCCGTTGAGGTACCCTACCTTCATCATGGTTTTGTTATAGGATTACTGTTCAAATATTTGAATTGCTTCTCTGTTGATTCCTCATTTTGAAAATGCCTTTGATTGTGTATTTTCAGATGCAGTTTTTGCAGGAGCAATGCCTACAATGGCAAGTGTTAAATTGTCTACACTTCGTCCTATTGTAAATCATCCTCACTATGAAGATGCAGGATTAAGGTAAATTTTGTAGCTGGGGTTTTATTTGCATCTGCTGTTGATTCTTGTGATGTTTGTAATGCACAGTAGGAATGATATTGTATTATATTGTAAAATTTGTTAAAACCTCATAGAACTGGATTTGTTATTTCAGTCAGATTGAAAACACATGGATTATTTATTGAGGATTTGTGTTCATCAGAAAGGATACACTCTAGGGACAGATACGGCTTCAAACTGACATACAAGAAAATCAGAATTAAAATAAGGAATTGGATTTCTTCTGTGCAATTATATCCTTTCTTCATTCTAGTTACTCTTGATATTGTAGACAGATACAATTTTTTCCAGGATATCCAGGGTATTTATTTCTATCAGTTTTCTGTGACTGACTGTCATTTTTTGTGATAATTGGTTAATTATTGAAGCTGAAATTTTGTAGTTGAGTGGCTAAGATTTGTACTCTTGTTGTTTTCAAAATCAGGATATTTGCCTAAATTGAAATTGATTTCTCTGAAAAGGTCATTATTTTTTTTTTACTAAATTTAATAGTGTAGCATCATTTTTTTGTTAATTTGGTGAAACTGCTTAGAAGAAATCCAACACAACAAGAAAGCAGAAGATAGAGAGGGATAAAAGAGAAAGGGCAGGGATTGATTTTACATGCATTTTATCCTTAGTTTTCTGCCTGGCATTAACTGGCTTTAACTTTTGGTCAGCCCTGAATTGGTCAGACAGTGGGACTTGGATGATCACTGTAGTTTCCTTTCAACTGAAATATTTTGTCCTAGTTCCAAAATCATGGGACAGGGCATATTTGGGAAAAATTAGGTACAGGCAATACCCTGTTAAATATCAGAAAATGAATGGGCTTTAACAGCATCATGTTTTGCACATTCAGAGGAGGATATTACTGGATGTGATATGCACTGGCCTGGTTTGGATGGACCTTAAAGGTCATCTAGTTCTGAAACAGGATCATGGTGTCCAAGGGCTGATTTTGCTTCATCACTGTAGGTGGACTTCAGGTTCTGTGCTCTGCATTTCAAAGTGTCCCAGCAAGGGCAGTGTGGCCATAGTGACACACAGTGACTGGGATATTTTTTGGAGAGACTCAGCTGAGGATTGATTCCTCCTGACCACCCCATCCCAAGCAAGGTGGTTTTTAGCCTTCAGTACTCCATGATGAATGCATTGCTTTGACATCTACACTTTGAGTTCACAGTAACTTGTCACAAAGTGGTCTTCTGCTACAGAAAAACCAAAGAGCTGTATAATTTGTCCTGGGAGTCATAAAATTTCTGAAGACTTAATCATACTTAAGCAAATGGAACTACTAATGTAAACTTTGCTGTAGCATAGTTACCTTGTGAGATAAAAAGGCCTTCCTCTCCAGTCTAAGGTTAAAGCTTACATTTTCATGCTCTGTTGCAGCTAACCCTTGGATTTTTCTTTTTGAAGGGCTAGAACTAAAGTAGTGTATTCCATGTACAGTCGAAAACCTGCAAGCCAAGTAAAAAGAGATTTGATAAAACTAGGAGTGAATTACTACATCCTTGAAGAGTCGTTGTGTGTGAGCAGAAAAAAGTAAGTAATCTCCCTCCTTCCCACAAGACTGGTACACCCCTTAAATATGTAGTCTAAAATTCATATCAAGTTTTGGAATGTTGATTTGTGCTTTATTTATTAAAAGTGTCCAAAATACATTGTTATCCAGTATCTGTAGATAGTAATTGGTATAATTGACTTTACCCTCGTTAGCAACTCTGTGTTCTTTGTGTGAACCTGGAAAGCTATATTGTATGGGGCTTTAAACTTCACTATAAAACATTGAGGGAAAGAAGGAAAGAAATAATTTTAAGGGAAAGAAGTAATTATTCTCTGATGACAAGGACAGATGTGTCTATGTGATAAAAGCCTAGTATGAATAAAAGGTGCAGAGTAAAAGATAGTTAGAGCACCAAAATGTTATGACCACGAATAGTCACTAAAAATTTTGTCACATTTAAGATGTTCTTCAGGAAGAGCTATGCTTTTTGTTCCCCCTCTTCCCCACTTGGTTCCTCTTTCTGGCCTCCTCTAACAATTAGTTTGGATTTTTGATTTTATTTTCTTTTCATTTAGAATAAAATTAAATGTATCTGTTCAATTTCTTTGCTATTATATTTGATAAAATTAGGAAATTCTCAGTTATTATAACCTTGAAAGGCAGCTGTAGAGTGAATTTATGTTGGCTATGATCTTCTATAAAAAGTGAGGAGTTACTACTTTTTTAAGGTGTTTTATTTCCTGAATTTTCCTTAGAAATGTTAGCAATGTGTATATCACCCTCCATTTTATAGGAGGATTTAAGGGTCCCTGGTAATTTATAATGTGTTGCATAATTTGCATTGTTTTATGTGCTTCCTCCGCCAAATTAATTCTTTATTAATTACATAACCACAAAAGCCAGATGCATTTTACACACTCTTAATATTGTTTTTAAATTACTACTATATTTATTGATTCTGATCAATTAATCTGATAATTTTTCTAGTATAAAGACAAACTTAAAAAATACAGATGGCACAATCAAGTATTCATGAGGCTCTATAAAGCAGTCTTCATGGGGGTTTTTTTATGGCATTTCTTAACTTCTCTTTTTGTATTGCTGTTTTTTAGGCCTGGTTGCAGTATGCCTGAAATTTGGGATGTTGAAGATCCTGCTAATAGAGGAAAAATTCCTTTGTGTACCCTTATGAGCAAGGATTCCAGGCCGTATTTCATGACAGTATTTGAAAATAGCAATTACAAAGTCTTGAAGATTCCAAAGGAATAACATTTCAATGCAATGAAGCATCAGTCTTTCAAATCTTTAAACTAGTAACTGTAAGAGTTCTAAATCAGAAATACCTTTTTTACTAGGCTTAAAGTGGAAAAATGTGTATTTTATTTTTTACCATTTTAAGTGAATTCTGATTATAGAAATATCTTAAACCTAACAGTTTGGATTTCTATTTCAGGGTCATTCCCTTGAGATTTGCTATGCAAATGATTATATGTTTGCACATTTTATTTAACACTGATCCAAAAAGAGCTAAAAGTAGGTATGGAAAAGTTCATAGGTAGACTTGAAACTTCATTTTTTTGGTGCATGTTATTGGAATCCTATTGATATTAAAAAAAGAAGACTAATAAGGGTAATATTTGCAGTAAGCAATAGTTTAGCTTCTCAGTGTCCAAGTGTTTTTAGCATTCTTATGCATTCAGAATAAGCTGGCATAATATACATGAAATTTTTAAGGGAAAATGCTTTATTCAGGAAAAATCTGTCATAGCCTTAGAAAGATATTAAAATAAATCCTTCACTGCCTTAACTAGACCTTCAGCGCCTAACTTGATAAGAAATTACTTTCAAAATTTAATGCCCTTTTTCCTTTCCCCATATATCCTGCCTGGATTTTTTCATCAGCATTAAAGAAAAATGAAATTTATCCCAGTTGTGCTATGGGTGTAGTCAGTTGTGTGGGTATAATTGCTCCAGCATCTTTAGACTGGTTTGCTGTTTTCTGTCATCTTGATGTCACACCAATATTATAATTAGATAATAGAGATCTCACTTTCCGAGATACCCAGTGCAAGGACCCTTTAGTCATTAAACTGACTTGGTAGAATTTTTGTATGTTTATTGCCATTGGGAGCTATCACAGTAATTGTGATTCTGCATCATCATAAGACTTCTAAGGTCTGATGTTTCGCCATGTATCATTCATGGTTTGGATTTCTTTCAGCTCAGTTTTTTTGTTCATATCAGTCTATTGGTATGACTGGTCTCTTTAGCCCTGATAGCATCTGGTGGTGCTGGATGTTGTAGGGACACCATCCATCACACCTGTAACAGTGTCAATTAAATGGGAACCTGTGATAAAGTAGTAGTATAATGGCTGATCAGTATTCTAAAACATCTTATTTTTTTATAATCTGTTTTATTAGAGGATGGAGGGAGAATGGCTGAAAATGCATTAGCTTTTTAACTTTTACAGTATAGATTTTGGAAAAATTTCTATAAGGAAACACAAAAAAAGGGCTTTTGGGAAGTCACTTTTTAAAATGTTAATTGAATTCAAGGAAGCAGGAAAAGTCTTTATATAAACATTGTGATTAATGTTTCGGCACAAAAAGGTACTGTATTTTTATGAAGTTTATGCCAACAGTTGACGTGTACTTATGTGGTTAAATAAAAGAGAGATGGAAATTGTTCTTATGTTTCTGGTATGTGTTACACTTCTCTTATGTCTGTTAAACTGAAGTTTAACACACTTACTGCCACAGATCTGATTGAAGCTCAACTTTCAACTAAAAAAATGCACAGAAGGGCTGCAGATGGTTAAACTAAACTCACACACCTCTTTCTGGCTTCTCTTTTATTATTAAATATCTGTGCAGGAATATGTGAAAAGACTGGTGGAGTGAAGAAATGTTTGAAAGTTAAGGTTCAAAGATGTGCTTTAGTAAAAATGTTCATAATTTGTTGAGGAGGTGGCTGTTACTCAGTTCATGACCAGACACTGCAGATTTTCATCTCCAGGGATATTATGCTGTCCCTCTCTTTGAACTGCTCTGAAACCCAAATAATTTTTTTCATCTTTTTAATATTAATGTGATAAAAATTACTAATGAAAAAATACAGAGAAAAAATGCAATATATTATTGTGATGAAGAAATATGGGAATTCTTGAATCAGGTGTCTTAACAAATTTCTTGTCATCTCAGTAATTTGCTCTCAGTGTCAAAGGAAAGAATTTCTGTTTAAATAACACAACATGTAACACGTAGGAACACCACGTTAACATTATGCTTATCACTGCAACCTCAGCCAGAAAACACAACTTAGAGGCTTCTTAGCTCTCACTGAAGTTGCTTCTCTCTTGGCAAGCTCCTAATCGATAAATGTGTAACACGAGTAAGTTCGGCTTTAAATACATGCAGGTCTTGAAGTAATTTAGGCACGAGACTGGAATTCTTCCATAGTTGAAGACTGTTTCCATTACATTTTAGTAATATTGGGTCACTGTGCTGGTTTTGGCTGTGGGCTGTGTTTTGGCTGAGCCCCAAGACGTACTGCCACACTGGCCGGGAAGTTGGGGGTGCGTGGCAGGTGGGGAGGAGACACAGCCAGGACAGGTGACCCAAACTGACCAATGGGACATTCCAGACCATGGCATCATGCACATAGTATAACAAAGTGGGGAGAGGGAGGAGGAAGGGAGGGATGTTTGGAGTGTTTGGAGTTTGTCTTTCCAAGTCACTGCAGTGGGTGATGGGACCCTGTTCTGCTGGTGATGGCTGAGCACTTGCCTGCCCATGGGAAGCACTAAATTAATTCCTTGGTTTTTGCTTGTGTGTGCAGCTTTTGCTTTCTCTCTTAACCTGACTGTATCTCAACCCATGAGTTTTCCTGCTTTTGCTCCTGATTCTCTCCCCGATCCTGCTGGTAGAGGAGTGAGCAAATGCTTATGTGGAGCTTGGCTGCTTGATAGGTTAAACGATGACCATCTGCCTGATTTGTCTGTTGGGATCTGAAATACTGCTTGCTTTGGATTAAATTTCTTCAGTACAATGGGCACAATTACAATTTGGTATCAAACTTCTGGTAATTGTGCAAGTTAATATTTATTATGGAATCCAAATGAAGCCCCTTTATGAAATGAAGGTGCTAAGTCCTATTCACTACTGCCCTGCACTTCATTCTATTCATACACCATTTTAAAAAAATACTCTTTTGCCGTTTTTTGCAGCTCGGTTGAAACAGTGAACTTGAATCAATCTCTTGAATTTTTATGATTAAGACATGGAGTTCAAAACACAGGACTTGCTCCTAGTGAGGAAACCTCCATTAGCAAAAGCAGATATGTAAGGAAGGGTATAAACATAGGGTTATCATAAATCAGCATTGTTTTTCTGCATGGCATGCAGAAGTTCTAAATATGAGAGATGATCAGCTGTGCAGAATTTTCTTGGGTAGTGAAACCTCTCAGTGCTACAATAAGTTCTCAACTATAGCTATACAATATAAGCACTCTTATTTCAGTACTAAATCAAAGCCAAGTGTTGTGATGAACTGTTTGTAGTGGAGCTTTAAGCTGACCTTTTAGGTTGGAACAGAGTGATAGGAGGACTTAGGCAGAATCTCCTCAGCAAACTGGTTTGTTTCTGATCTCATGCTGTAATTCTCCATTATTGATGTAATTCGTATAGTGTCTGAAACCATCAGTTGTTTGAGTGAGTTCATCATGTAATAGTTCAACAACTTTATTACTCCTGGTTACAGCATATATAGAACACTTATTGCCAATAGAAATGAGATATGGATAGAAAACAGAGTGAATGAATAGTATTGATTTCATATCTGGCTGAGAACTCACGGAGGATCCCTGTGGCCAGTCTTCCACCCGGTCAAGGTTATTAATGTTTAAATTGAGCCTTGAGTGGAAGCAGCATTTTTTTGCCTGTTTGGCAGGAAGGATGACGTCCATTTTTTAACCTGAAGAATATGAAAACACTGATTAGATTGCATTTAAAGGTAATACTGTGCCTGCAACAGGAAAACATCTCTCCTTTTAATATTTACCTGAAAGGAGACAAATCACTCTGGTTCATTCTTTAGGCTTGATCAAGCTTATTTTCAAAACCAGTGCACCAAATTCTTACTTCCATTACTGATAATCCCTTGGTTCAAGCACCTGAGCAGTATCATCTTCATGTTACTGAGAGACTGGTTGCTCAGCTTCTCCGACTACAAGTCCCTGAAGTGTCTCGAGATGCTGTTAGCGAACATTATTTGCAGGCAGTTAGTGTTTTGGTGTAGGTATCTCTGCCAGAGCTCTGCAAAAAAAAAAAAAAAAAAAAATCCTAGCCTCTTCTAAAGTATTGGTTTTTATAGTTTATCTGTTTCTGAAAATCCTGCTTTTTTCTTGGCTTAAGCAAGGTAGCAGAGCCTGAAAATAACCCAGAGTAGGATGCCTCCTATTTTTTTATCCTAAATTAGCTTTATGATGGTGTATGAATTGCTGTCTTGCTTTTATTTGAAATGTTAAAATGCAATGCATCTATAGTTGGAGAAGTTTATCTTCCACTGCTTATTAATTTTTTTTTAAAAAGCCAAAGTTAGAATCAAGCTTAGTAAATGTGTTGAGTAGAAATTTTTACATTCCTGGAGTATTTCAAAGGCAATTTGACTCAAAACATGAGTTGTATGAAAGCACTAGGTGTAGAAGTTTTCCTTAACTTTGATTTTTTTTGTTCTAGATCCTTGCTGGATTTAGCTACATTTATCATGCTACTGACTGCTGCATAAAGAATCTTTGATTTGATACACTTTGGCTATTTTTGTGTTACTACATAATTTAATCATAAAATGATTTGTGTTGGAATGGTCCTTAAAAATCATCCAGTTCCAACCCCCTGCCAGGGGCAGGGATACCTCCCGCTAGTCCAGGTTGCTCAAAGCCTCATCTAGCCTGACCTTGAAAAATAGAAGGAGCAATAATTTTGAGAAAGAATAAATGGTAACAAGATGATCAAAATAAGTTATATTCTACAACTCCTTTTTCAGAGCTTTAATTTTAGAATTTACTACCTTCAATGCTTAAAACCAATGAAACTTTATTTAGCAAGTGGTGCTTACAGAATCTGTACCTAATTTTTAAGCTAATGAGGTGTTCGCTATTTACTTGAAGAACTACAGGTTTGTTTCATCCATTAGGTTTTGCCTGAAATAAAGAGATACTGTAAGAAAGCTGTTGAATTAGGAGCTTCTGATATGTATTGTCTTATTGCCTTCCTTTGAATCCTTGATGTGCAACTGAATTCATATTTGAATTTAGAAAGAAACCTGTCAGCACTGATGGCTTGTTTTGTAAGGCTGTCCCTAAACATAAGAGTCTTGAAGCAATAAAGTTCCAATTGAACTAAATTGAAAAGCATAAATATTTGCAATGTCAAGGGGCATCCAGACTGTCAAAAGAAAACATGGTTTCAATAAAGTCTTGACTTCATTTGGAAAGTCTCTTTCTGTTTTGTTTTTTTTTTTCTTTTTCCTGTGTTCCGTTTCATTTTATTCTGTTTCTCTTCAGTGTTGGGAAATGGGATAAAACTGAACGGAATATACTTGAGAAAAAATGTATAGCTGAAACTGAGAAGATGTTTGTGTCTCCTAAAAGTGACCCAGTTTTAGTAAATCTTGTCAAAATACTTGGCTTATGCCAATGATCAGAGCATGTCTGCTCTTGAACTGGTGAGTCCATAGGAGCTGGATTTGTTCTTACAGAGGACTACCTTGCTGCTACCCTAAGCAGCATGTCCAGATGTGGTCTTTACTGAAGAATTTGTTCAGGCTGCTGGAAATCTGCTTGACTTTTTTTTTAAGTCATAGTGGAAACCAAGGTTCTCAAGGACTTTTACTTCATCTTAAGAGCACTTTGGACTAATGTTATATTCTGTGTCATAGTGCAGTCCTTTGAAAGGAGTATAACTTGGTCTGACTAATGAATGTGACAGAGTCAACATACAGAGGAGGCACTCTGGACAAAATGAGGGATTGTTGGGATTCTTAATTACTAGGAACATAATTAACAAAGCTTAGTACAAAAGAGGTGAGGGAATGGCTTTTCCAAACTCATGAATTATTTTGTGTGTTTTCATTCTAGGGTATGCAGTCCTGGCCCAACTTCCAGAAAAAAAAAAAAAAAATTGGTCAAGTCAGTCACTCAGAACTGGTTACTTAAACTGAAACTTTCACACCAAGAGGAAGGGAGAGAAACTGATATCCTACAAGTAACTTACTCCAGGCTGTATGTAAAATAGTTGTTATAAAGACTAGTAATAGTGGTAATAACAGTAAATCTTGAAACCATTTCAATAAAGAAATAAATTTGTATTTTAAAAAGATTGCCTGATTCTCAATGATCACTGCTTCAAACTGCCCTTTTACTTTGGGTGTAGGACTAGAGTTTGTTCTTTGTTTTTAGCTGCCATGTGAAGAGTTGCACATTCCTTCCACTCCAAGGCTCCTTTTTTTGTTCTTTTTCCAAGACTCATGTTAAAGCACATTAAGACAAGTCACTGAAGAAGCAGCAGGAGGATGTTGCTCGGCTGTGTTAAGCAGTTCAGTTGGAAAGCTTTCGTGAAGAGCTGCACTTGATCCTGTGACCTATGCAATGCCCACTCCTGCTATCAGAGTTTTTGAAACAGAAGAGGACATGTCCAGTTCTTTCATGTTTAAAACCACAAAATTGGAGTGGTCTGTGGTTGGTGATGTCACTTCATAGCACTATTGTTTAGCGGCTTAACTGCTTGGTTTATCTTTGTACAGGTGCATTTTCTGAATTGTTTCAAATCATGTAGACCCTCTTGGGCAGCACATGGTTGCTGTCACCTTTGCTGTCAGTGAAGTGAGGCACAGGACCTCTATTCCCTATTGCCTCACACTATGCTTTCCCCTTCTTCCCCCACCTTTTTTCATCCCCTTATTACCACTGTGCTTCACCTAGTGCTTTTGTGTTAAAAGTAATATTCCACTCTGAGACTAGGGGATTTAAATGATGTCTGTGCAGAGCAAGCAGCTAAGATGGAGAGTTACATGTTCTATGCTCCCCTGTTTCAATTGCACACATAAGTAACAACAAAGATAAACCTTTTGATGTTGCTACCACTCTGTAAATGCCTACAGTTCCTTATGGAACTTTCTTCTGCAAATTTTTGACAGGAAATTACAGAAAATATGCATGAAAATTTTACGTTTCATAAATCAGGGCAATTTCCTCTGATAAAGTGGGCAACATGTCAGAAAATATTCTCTGTCGGTGTTTCAGATCACACTGATCTATTTTGATGGGTCAGATGACATTTGTTAAGAACCAAGAATGAAGGAAGCACACAGTTTTGAAACAGAATTTGGGGTGAACAGTACAGACACATTTAATCAGTTTCTGGTCTCTTGATAGCCCTTCATATTTTCTTATGTAAGGTGACTGTGGGCATCTTTCTCTGTTGCCATCTGAGCTGATAGCAGAGGGTATGTGAGCAGAAAGACAATTTCAAGGTAAAAAGCAAAGGAGCCGAAACCTCTTGCTGGCTCAGTTTACTGAGTTCTCTGTATTTATTGTTTCTGCACAGTCAGTGGCAGAGGTCCAATGCAGGGAATTTTTCTGGACATGACTTGCACCCTTGGACTCAGACCCCATAATTAGAATTTCACTGGCTCCTTTGTGACTGCCTAAACCACAGCTGTGAGAACAAGATGGGTAGCAGTGAGTGACCAGCAAGGTCCATGTAGGAGACACACTCAGAGCTGGGAAGTCACATTGTATGCCGTGGGCTGTCACCACAGAGCGTGCTGACCTGCACAGCTGGCATGCCACAGTTCAGGCAGGTTTCATCTCTAGCAGGTATCACTGCCAGGTGAGGTGCCATTCAAGTGCTACTCTGGCAACTTCAGGGGAGGTTGCCCTTGGTTTTAGTCTACATTTCCAGTACCCAGGAACCCATTTACTCAGGCTTTGCTTCATGAGTGGTTGGGTTCAGTCTCATCACTGGATGAAACTTCCCTATCCATTTACTAGCATGTGTACTTGATTTTGGAAGGATTTAGAGGAGGATAAACTAAAGTTTCCCTGAGGTAGGGATTTTCTACTTCCTCCGGATTACTGAAGTCTAAATGCACAATTTGTACAAGCTGTAATACCACCTCCTAGAACTATTCTGCGACTGAGAAAGATTGAAAGGCTGAGGAGAGACAGAGCAATCACATTCAATTAGAGAAAAACATCAATAAATTATTCTCTTTCACTGAATTAAAAATAAAATGAAGGTTGAACATTTGAAGAAATTAAAAGGTGACAACTTTGAGAGAATGGCTAATACAAAACACAGTTATGAGAATGTTAAATAAAATCTTCTTCTAAAGCTTCTAGGGTTAGCAATATTAAAATGGTGGAAAGATTTAGTCTGGCTAAAGCTGTATTTCCACATATGTGACAGCATGAACACAAGTGCCGCTGATTAATTCATTGTCCTCCAGCCGGCTTGCATGCCAGCATGAAATTTCATGCAGTCAGGGCCATAAACCAGATCAGGAATTGGTCCAGATTAAACTCATCTGGGAAAATGAATTTATTTTTTTACATCAGCTGACTTTGTAGCCTCATTCATCACATAGCTAGAGGAACCTTCAAACAACCAAGGAGAAAAGGCACCATGGAGAAATACATGGACAGTCAAGCAGCTTTTTTCCGTGGCTGGGTCAAACAAGACTGATAGAAGCCTGGGATGCTGGACCTTCAGAACAGCCCTGCTTTTTTCAGGCTCTACCAAAAAACTTCTGAGCTCTTACCTGAGCTCAATGAAATTTGATGGAGAGAGAGAGCTCTAATAGGATATTTTGTACAAGTTTTGGTGAAACTGGTACACAGGAAGAAGGCAAGAGAGGTCAACATTTTCTTCTGCACTGCAAAAGCAGCAGAACCCAGCAGCCCAAGTACACTGTTGTCTCTGTGCTGGTATAGTGAGGACATGGGAAAAGGGGGTTTTTATGGTAAAGGAAGGAAAGCTAAGGAGAGCAGGCTTTACTGTTCATAGGCCTATTAATTAGATCTTTTCCTTTGAAAAGTGCTTATATTTCAGAGCTTTTTCCCACAGCTCTGTGCATAAGAGGGAGAGAGAGAGACCTTTCTCAGGAAGGATTGAGATGCCTACAAGATATCCATAAGGCATATTGGTTGCATCAGCCTGATTTTAAGATATTATTTCCATCCTCATACTCCAGACAGAAAATCCCCTCTCCTGCCTCATACCTGCAGGTTGTGCTCAAGGAGTGTATGCACATCCCTACCCCTTTTGTGGCATCTGCATGGCCCCAGGCCTTGGAAGTGGTGGCTCCAGCTACCGTACTTATGGACCACTCCCAGCCCTTCCTGAGTCAGCACAGGTGGGACCAGCACCTGCTGCAAGGAGGACCAAGACAAGGAGGCTGTCTGAATGTTGTTTGAAGAGCTGTGGATACTCTAGCAAATCACCCCCTGGCCTACAGGGACCACAGTCCTGTTTCCAAGGGGAAAAATAAAAAGCCAGAGCTGGCTGCAGGTAGGTCCAACCCAAGATCCTGTAGGCTTGCAGGCATAAGCATCAGCTTGGAAGGCAAGCTGTGGAGCTGAGGCATTTCCGTGGGTCTTGTGAGGTGCACAGGTTTGGCTTGGGGACAGCAAGGATGTGGAGTGTGTTTGTGTCTGCATTTGACTTGCAGACTCCCACGCTTTGGGAGGCAGTGATGTGTGCCTCCCTAATACAGTGTGTTATTTCCTGAGGTGTGGTTGAGTCATATTTATCCCCTTTGTTATCTGCTGATAGTTTAACTAAGTCAACCAAACTTAAGGGTGAACAAGGCTTCCTAGTTTGGGCCCCTTCATCAATGCAAGTGCTATCTGCTGCAAAGGGCTGAGCATTTGCAGCTGTCCATGAAGCCACTAGGAAATTTGGGAAGTATCAGTTTAGACCAGGTGATGCAAGGCTCCTCTTCTGTGTCCATAGAGACGGAAGGATGGACTTCCTCAGAAGGGTGTTGCGGACATGATTTCATTGATGTGGCTAATGGAAACTTGTGGTGTGATAATGGGTATGCAATAGAAATCTGAGGCAGTACATCCGAAAAGCATGGAGTAAAGAAAGTGTGCGGCCATGCACTGAACATTTGGAATAAAGTAATGAAATAGAATTAATCAGGGTAGACTATTTCATGTGCTGTATAAATCAAATATACTTTGTGGTAGTAATTCTGTCCTGTAACAAATGTCCATATGTAGAAAGAATTAATAAATTCACTTTCACACCCAACCTTAATTTTGCCTTGTGCTAGTTTTGGAGGGATTAACTTTGACAAATTTGTGAGTTTTCTAGGGTTTAGGTATGCACACGTGTGCTGTGTGGTCCAAAGGCATATGAACAGTTGCAACGTTAGGCACAATGCTGGATCAGAGTTTTCATCCATGTTACCCTCACAATGCTTTGTCCTCAGAGTACGTTTTACCAGACAATTGTTTTGGAAAGCTTTGACAGCTGGAAAGGCTGCCTGCTTTCTGAGTACAAAGCCAATGTCAGCAGCTCCACAAACTGCTGTTGTTGCCAGAAAGCACAGTCTGCTGACTCTCCACCTCCACCGTCTCTTTTGGTTAGCTGAGGCATTCCTGCAGCTTTATGGGAGAACAGGATATAGGAACAGGTCAAGGTAATACTTGGTGCTGCTGAAATTAAAGCTAATTTAAAGTGCTTGTGCAAATCATGTGCAGCCAACAGCTGAGAGATGAAGGTGAAGGAAACACACACACTGGAATACTTTTAGCAAGCACTCTATGACATTTGTTGTATGTTTACACCCTAAAGCCTGAAATTGTGAAAAGTGGGGATTGGTTTTAATGTTGAAGTTGAGTATCTGTGAAGATAAACATTGTGAGGTTGTGAATATGTCCCGGGTAGAGAAATGACCACAGCTGAACACCTCACCAGCTCTATTTGAGAGCTCTCCTGTTGCAAGGAAACTACATATTAAAGCTGCAGATAGTTTTTTCCATAATTTATAAAATGTGGGCTGTTTCATGTCAATTGTTCAAGCTTGTATTCAGATTGTTTTGATTAAGAGGGGACAGAGAGGTGCATGATACATAAGGTACATAGCAGTCACCAGCCTGACTGTGCATGCACAGGTGGAGGGCATGAGCTTTAATTGCTGGGTGGAGCTGTATCTGAGATACCCTGTCTAAGGTAAAGGTTTTGTTACTTTTATTTAGCATCCCCCCTACTCTTCCTCAAATATAAAGAAAACAACTGTGTGATATGTAAAGGAAAGCCTCAGACTGCAGAAATGGCTAAAAAGTGGGAGAACGACTTTATGCTATCTCATGTGTTGTCAACAGCTAACAGTGACATAGGTATGAAAATCCAGAACAAAATGTAAAGTGATTGAACTGTGCCAAATATGAGAGGAGAAAATTTCCAATCTTCACCTCAAATAGCCAGAGGTTTGGTGAGAAGTCAGGAGATAATTGCTAGGAAGTATGGGAATAATAAGTCTTTTGCTTATAATATATGGCTGTATTGAGCAAAGCAAGCGGGCTTTGTAGTGCTGTAGGCAGGTGCCACCTGTATCACCCAGAAGGACAGGTACTGGATACAGAATGCACACCCTGGCACTGGTCATTGTGTCAATCCTGGGGAAAAAGTATAGAATCATTTTTAGATTGAAAAAGAGCTTTAATGTCATTGAGTCCCACCACTTATCTAGCACTGCCAAGTCCACCTCCAAAGTATGTCCTTAAGCACTGCATCTATGCCTTTTCTAAATATCTCTGGGGATGGTGATTCAACCACTTCCTTGGGCAGCCTGTTCCAGCACTTGACAACCCTTTTGGTGGAGAAATTTTTCCTAGTATTGAAGCTAAACCTCCCTAGTACAGAGCTGTAAGATTTTAGCAGTTGTTGTCCCAGACGCTGAAGTGCTAAAAAATAATGAGTGATGTGTTGAACACGACTCAGTACCCAGCAGCAGCGCATATGGAGTGGGACAGATCCAGTCCCCTCCTATTATGCAAAGGCCTGAAGGAATTTCTGGAATCTTGCACATCCAGGCTACCTGGCACTTAGAAGACCTGAATTACAGTTGTCTGGTTGAAAGACTGTTTATTTGCTAGCTGAGATCAGTTTGTTACCTAGCAGTACAGTGTAGCATGTGCTAATTGATTGGGAATGAAGTTCAGGGCAAAGTATTTGGAAACACTGAACTGAGGGAATGAGCATCATCAACTTCAATCCAAGGGTATTTAGTCATGGTTCAAAGTGGCTGGGGTTTGCTCTCAGGTCAATATTTCGTATGCTGTTATCTGTGTAAATTCAGTATGTCAGAGCTCTAGAAAATTGCTTTTCTCGCCTTTTCATATTCTCCATATGTTTGTGCTCAGGCAACTGCAGAAACATAGCTCATTTCAGTGTAAAATTTCTTATATCAATATTTTATCCTTTGTAAGCCATGTAACAAGATGAAATGCTAATATATAACCCAGAAAAGAATTCTCACTTTAAAAGAAAATACAAAAATAATGGAATTTTGCCATTCTGGAAATAGTTGTTTTCCTTTGGATTTAGGCTGATTGAAACAACTCTCTTTTTTTGAGTGCTGGCTTACAGCTAGGAACAAGGAGTGAGCCTGAAACCTGCAGCACTGATGGTCCTTGATGTGGTTGTTGTTGCTTGTGTCCAAATAAGGCTGTGGTGGGTAAAGGGCTGGGAGTGTATCGACTCTGCAGGCAGGGATTTAAAGACTGTAGCTGGCATAAAAGCAGAGGCATAAAGCTTTCATCTCAATAGCTCAAATGACAAAGGCAAAGTAGCTGAAGCAGTGCTGGCCCTGAGTGTTTAGGCAGATATGCCTCTGAGTTGCATTGGTCTTGGTATCCTGCCCGCTCACATGAAAAATCACGTCTCATGCATCCGTACAGTGGTATTTGTATCCCTAACACTCATCTGCCAGTGTGAGGGAGAGCAGAGAGATGCCCAGGCATTGCTGAGGGGCCCTCACCTCCTGCAGCCTGGAGAACAGCTGGCAACATCGAAGGAGCATGGGGCTCTTGCCTGAATTGAGAGGGGGCTGGGAAGCACAGCCCTGGTTCCTACCTCCAGACAAGTATATTTCAAAGAAGGTAAAGAAACAGCCTCAGAGCCTTGCAGCAAGCTCGGTGTGGTGTAAATTTTTGAGGCAGTGCAAGTAAAGATGAATTCAAAGTGTAGTTAAAGGTCATGAACTGTGCTTTCAGTAGTGCAGCAAAATAGAATTAAAAAGAGGCATATAAATAACAAGTATGTGTGTCTTGATGAATATAACAGCATTTTGAAAAGGACAAAGGATTCCCCTGAATAATATTTAAACTTTTGTGTTGCAAATTGCTTGAATGAATAAAAATGACATTTTTAGAAGGTCAAAAATTGCTTCAGAAAGGTACCTAATATTTAAAGTTCAGTAAAGAAATGTGCTTGTTACAGCCATGCTTCTGCTTGTGTTGCTCTGGACTCATTTCCAGCTGAGGAATCTGAGCTCTGGTGGAATTGACCCTCTTTGTCTGTGGATTAAGGTGTAGCAATCTGGACAGTGGCCCTTTCTGCATGCTTTTCATTAACACCAATGACTCTGCAGCTCTAGGTAAAGTCCATCCCTATCCCAAAGAAAGCTGAGGGGGAAATTCTCAGCATTCTACGCAAATCACAGTCTATGTAGCAAAGGAAAAATAGCTGCTGTAGCTGGCAGAGGAGGCTGATAAGATTCTCTGTAGGTGTGTGGTTGGCACCATTTTCCTTTAGCCCTGCATGGAGCCTCTTAGCGAGTTGCCTGAAGTGTCCCTGCTCTTGTTTTTGTGCTTCTGCTCTCAGATTAGCAGGGGTTTCCTCACTTTCTGGGAGATGTTTAGCCATGGGCATAGAGTGTGCTGTGGATGGGGGGCTGGAAGGGTGCAGGAGAAGCAGGGGCTCCTCCAGTGCAGGCAACTCAGTGTCCAATACCAGGAACCAATGGTCTGAACTTGCATTTTGGTGCTCAGCCTGTGTCTATTCAAATACACACCTAAATGTGTTTTTGGCATCAGTGGTGTTACAGACAGTGAAGTTAATTTCATGCCACCACATCAAAGGAGTGTCCCTGCTCTTAAACATATCCCCCTGAAGCAAATGTCCCAGATAATGCAGGAGGATGGGGCTGGAGAGATGGTAGCATGACCTTTATAGAAAGGGTAATTGGATGGATAAAGTTGCATTTTTAACTACTCGTCTGAATTAGAGTGCTGTTGGTGCTCCATTGATCCAATGTATGGAAGGGCAGTGTCTGGCTCACTTTGAAAAATGCAGCCAGCAAGGAGCAATGCTGTCCTCTTGGAAATGTGCTCATGGTCCTTCCTCCTCTCCCTCCCTGCCTGGCAGATGAGGAGAGCAGATGAGCAGGGAATAAATCACATTGCCATCATTTGTACTGAGTTAAACAAGGGTTTGTGGGAGTTTTGAGCTGCCAAACACAAACTCAGAGTTTCCCATCTGGGAGGAGAATGTGACACAGATCCAAATCTTCTGGGGTCAGACCTCCCCATGGCAAATTCTCTTTCTTGGCCTGTCTTGTTAGTCTTTTACACAGTAACTGACTGTACCTCATCTGGAAATGGCACATGCTGCTATGACCCTTTACTTGTTGTCTTCAATCAATTTTGTGTAATTCCAAGGCACAATTACAGTGTGGGCTGAGTAATGATGTTGCTGCTTTACATGCCTCTTATATAATTATAGTTACAGAGAAAACATCAGCCTCCTTCTCTCTAATGTTGCACCAGGGTAAGGCTGTTTTATCACTATTGCATTTTTGGTAATTGATTTGGTTTGCTTAGACTAGCAATGACTTGTAAAAAAAAGGATTTTTCTGTGCTATCACCGAAGGGTAACAGGCATTGTACGCACACGTGCTCTTGGAGAGTCTCGAGGGTGCAGGGGTGGATGGCACAAGCTGCAGCAATATGTGTGGTTAGCACTAGATCAAGGAACAGAATGAATAGGAAGGCTTGGCCTGATCTCATCAGCAAATTAGATTAAATAGACTTGCAGGCTGACTGAAGCTCTAGCTGTCAGAGTGTCAGTGAACCCTCGTTCGTGAGCTGACTGGAAAATTGCAGGTTTCCTTCTGATAACTTGAATGCCTTCCTTCCCTTCATCCCGCTGTTTTATCACTCTGGTATTTCGGAGCTTGCTCATTGTGGTTGATGTTATAAATAAAAACTGGGCAGGAGATTTGCTCCTTTTAATGCCTGAGTCTACCCAGACTCAGCTCTGGGTAGGTGCATAGGTTGAATTCCACCACCACTCCCAAATATGCCAGCTCAGCAAAGAAGGAAGTTCCAGTCCTGCTGATGAGCACGGCTGCGGCCTCCTGTCCTCATGGAAGTCCCATGGTTCGTTTTAATGCTGCTGGCCAGCCTGCTTCCTCCCTTCTCGCGTTTCCCCGAGGTTACAGCGATATTTTTTTTTAAAGTTTTAATCAATAGCCCCGCTTCTTCCTGAGTAGGGCGCACTGTTACTTTCTTTAAATAATGTGTAGTTTCGGGGTTTTAAGTAATTTTTCCTTCTTAGTTGCTATTTAATGTCCCCGTGTCTCTTTATTTGCATATGCGGTGGGGAGGGCACGGCTCCACTGTCGCTGCTGCCCCGGCTCCATCGCAGCTGTGGGATCTCGGCCAGCCCTGCTCGGGAGCCCGCCAGCCCCAGCTGCTCCAGCCCGGCGCCACCCAGCAGCGGCTCGGCAGCTCTGGCCCAACTCTGGCCCCCCTGGCTCTTGGGGGTCTCAGCGGCTGCTCGAGAGACCAAAAATCTCTCCACCCGTGTTGTTTATCTCGGACAGCAGTGTTTGCAGGGGAGAAAAAGGGGAAGGGGTGAGCTCTATACGAAAAAACTGTCATAAAATAGTGACAAATATAGGGTAATTAGCTGGGCGGGGGGAAACTTCAGAAACTTACACATCACAGTTGATATTTCCAAATAAAACAAAGTCACGTTCAGCAGCAAAAGAAATATTGTTCGAGAATTTGCTGTAGGAACAGTTGTGAGAATTGAGTTTTTCTGATAAATGTTTAAATAACTGAAACTTGGAGTTTGACCATCTGCCCTCATCTGCTTCAGGCCAGCTTATTTGAGTACACCTTTGAATGGATGCTGACATGTTGGGAAGGCAACTTCATTTCATCTTTCCTGCCACTTTATACTGACTAACGAAGAAGTCAGCTCAAAGTCACTGTGTACACTGGTAGGTCTGACTCCCTTCTTGTAATAGTGATGACCTGCTGTATTATGGCAAACACAAACAGCTGAATTGTGGGGATTGGAAGTTTCACAGGTCTTGGGACCAAACTTCCCCATCCTCAGTGCGGGTTTGTCAGCCGTGAATATGTTCTTCAGGAGTTGTGGTGGGAAGTTCTGGTCAGGTCAGAGCAATACACCCACCAGCTGCTGTCTCATGCACTGGTCTGGTCACAGATTACACCTGTGCAAAGTGAGAGGCTCACTTTGGGGCAGTCTGAAGTGGCACTGGGGCCTGACTCTGCCTTTGTCTTTAAATGTTTGAGAAATTTTGTCACCATGCTCTCATCTCCACTAGATACTTTTTTGGCACAGACCAATCACAGTCTCTGGTAGCTCGAGCTACGTGTCTCTAAAGAGGGACCTAAGAAATCCCTGGCCAATTACACCCTTACAATTTGAACTCCTCATTCTTCATGTGACAGTGTGGACAAACAGACAAATTACAGTCTAGGGTGTTACCACTCTTTGGTTCACTGCTTGTTACCAAATGTTGCACTGTTGTTGTCTTCATACTTCCTTAGGTCAGATTTGATGAAAGTTTCAGCTGATTCTGCAGTCAATGTTGTAATGTGTCTGTTATAGTTCATATACCATGACCTGGTGGCTCTCCACTCCACCTATTAATTTTTAAGTAATATTTAAGCTGCTAGCTTTGTCTATGCTAACCCTTATCAATGTTCAGACTGTTAGCTCCAGATTTCACTTCAATCTATCTTTGACTTCCACAACATAACCACAGTTCAGGTAAAGTTCAACTTGCAGCCAAACAAATCTAGATATTTATGTCTACTTTCAAATTATATTAAAAATGTCAACATGCAGACTAGCCAGAGACGGGTCTTACCTAGAGCACATGTCTTTGTTCATTTGGTGTGTCTACAGGTTTAAAGTAGTGTATTAAGGTTTGGTGTGTTGGCAGGGCCACCCTGTGTGGGAGGGAGGCAGGAATTTTTGTAGTGTGAAGAGTTTGCTACTGGCGCCTCCAGTTTTCTGTCAATTGAAGGTATCTCGTCAGGCTTGACAGTGTGGGGGCAATTTTGCACAGGGATATGTGCACCCTTTCAGTGATCCTGGTGCAGATTGGAACTGTCAGGGCCACTGCTGTTTGACCTTCCACTGTCCTCTGTAAGCATGTCCCCACCACCTCCCAGCATGCTAGTGGTTCTCAGGAATGATCTGGCTAAAAACAACCCTAACAAGAATAAGGTTTTCTTCTGGACAGCCAGATGCACATGACACCTGAGATTCAGACTGGCTTCAACAGCTATGAGAAAACCCATTGTCTACAAACTCCACTGAGAGTTGCTGCCCAAAGGTCTAACAAGCTGTCAGTCTAAATGCTGTTACAGGATGCTCAACCCTTCTTTCTCAGCACCCTTCTCTGTAAGTGCATGGAGATGTAGGTGGAGCTGTCTGCCCTGTTGTTATCTTCTATGGAAATAATGAAGAAGAAACCAAAGGAAAACAAGGAAGTGGGATTTATTCCATCACAGCCAAGGGTTCTGCTCATGCTTCTAGATGTCTCCAGTTTGCAGAGACTATGGCCCAAAGAATTTTTAAGTGAGTAAGTTGCTAAGAGTTTTTTGTGGTGGAAGGTGGAAAAGAAATTAGATCAATTTTATCAGTCAGAGTTTAGGTGACATTTGAGAAATGCTAAATTAACCTTCAAAATGTCTCCAAATGTCTTGTTTAGGGAAAAAAAAAAAAGAAAAAAAAAGAACATTCATTCAGTCTGGGTAAAACAGACAATGAATGACTGCATGTAAACAAATTCCCTGAAGCATTCATAAATGCATTTCTTCAGCCTCCAGTACTACATCAGGTAATTAATTATTTTCACATCTGTCTTATTGAACAAAAAAATACCCCCATCTGAGCTTGAAGGTGAAGAGGGAGCAATATATTTAAACTAAACCTGGATGCAGCTGAACAAAGAGAGATTATTAAAAAAAAAACAAAAACAAACCCTGAACATTCACAATATTGCTTCCCTGTTCCAATTAGAAAAAATGAAAGCAGGCTTAATTCTGTATTTTCTTGATACTACAACTTTGCCATTAGTTTGTATGATTCAAATTTCAGACCTTAAAAAACTGAGATGAAAATTGAATGAAATATTGATGTAGGTTAACTCTTGTGAAGATCCTTACCAGGCTTGCCTGGTGCTTGCAGGACCTGTGCTTGCACTCCCACATGAGATGCTGACAGATACACAGGTCCTCTCAAAGAGAGCCTGTCTTTTGAGGACAATTCAAATATGCTGGAGCCCCAGTATTTTTTCTGGAGCCATGGAGGGAATAGATTTTTCCTTGCTCGTCTAGGTGCCAGGATTCTCTCAAGGGGAAGCCTGGCCCATTGCTGCTTGGCTACAGGCATCCTGGCACTTAGACAAGGCCAGTTGTCAAGTCTTTCTGAGGCACTACATCTCAATAGCCACAGTGGACCACGCTCCCCATGAGGATCAGCTGAATACACTGCCTTCAGGAAGGATTAATGCCCACTAATCCTCCATTCAAGAGAAAAAGACTCAGGTGTTTGCCAAGCACCAATGAGCCAGTATAGTCCTTTCCTCCCTCCCTGCGCTTCTTTTTTTTTTTTTAAATAAATCCTTTTCAAAAATACAAAAGCAGATCCAAGCAGTTACAGTGACTCAGCTGTAGAGCCATAAGCAGTCCACATTGCAGATTAAATTTGCAATTGGTAATATCAATGTGCAGCACTCTGAAAATGTAAAATCAATCTTTTCCTACTTGCTACATGCAAAGTACCACATGCAAAGATTTACATCAAGCCAGAACAGTTGCTAGAAGAGAAAAAGGAGGAACTGATGTCTCAAAGGGGTTAGAAACATCTCCCCCAATGCCCTGTTTTACTGTGGTCTTGGCTGGGTTTATCTGAAAAGGTAAAAGGAGGCAGACTCAAAAGTAATGTATGACAGGGCACTCATTCACAGATGAATGTTGCAGGGAGTGGTATTTCACCACTCTTCTGTGATATTTTTTAATTCCAAAGATAGCAATCATGGTATTTTTAATCTGAAATCCACCCAGACCTACAGTAACTGCAGGTGCTGCTCATTTCAGTCAAGCATTTAGGAGTTTATAAAGATTTAAACTGGTTAAGTGTTAGAGAGGAGTGATGAATTCCAGATACTGATATGCTAATTACGATAATGAATTTGTAGTGATTGCTTACAAGTGTAATTGCCTTTCCCATTGAATCCACTTCTCTTTGTTCCTTGGTCATGGGACAAAATAGATAGGAGTGTCACTAAATCTCTGAAAACTGGAATAAGAATCCTTAACACCAATTTAGTGTTAAGAAGGGCATCATTTTTTCGGGCACCTGGTTTCACAGTCTGTTCTTTATCTCTCATTCTTATATCTTATTCCTGTTCTCATAAGGTAACTGTCCAAACAGTGCATAAACAGTATCATGATATTGTCCAAATTCTGGCTCTCTCTCAGATAAAGTAAACAATATTTGTATATTCCTTTTGATTACAACAGCAGAATTTCCATTGCCGACAATAGGAGCAGAAAATCTCCTTTGCAATCCTGTGAGTTTCTTCCTGCTACCCCTCCATGGTCTTGTTAAGATGCTCTGTTTTCTCTAAGTCCTGCTGGAAAGAGGTTAGGAATTTGCTTTATCCAGATTTCACCTGTCCACTGGTTTCCCTGTGCCACTTCAGCATATCCTATAAGATACTGGGGCACTTGACTGATTTTGATTGTACGTTAATACTTATTATTTTGTTTTTATCCTAAACCAAGGACGCAAAAATCATGTTGGGAGCTGGACAACAATTTTACATTTGTTTCTTCCATTACCTATTATGACTAACTATTGCTAGAAGGGATGAGGCAAAGCCATGCAGAATATAGCTCTGCTTTTCAAATACCATAAACTGAAGAAGGCTTGCTGAACTGCACTTATGAAAGAAAAGCTCTTCAGCTTTGCTAAGAAAACAACTAAGATGAGAAATCCAGTATTTCTTCCCCACGGTAATTTCCTCTACTAGTTAAAAACACCCAAAATCTGTAAAAACTGTTTGAAAAAGGTGTGATTTTTATGTCTCTCCTTCCCACTGTTTGGAAGGGTATTGAATGACAGCTTGTTTCTTTTCCCTGATCTCCTTTGATCCCCTGATAATGATGAGAGCTCATGCTTTGTTTTTCATTCTTATTATCTCTAGTCCCTTTCTAGTCTTGGGCTTTGCATCCACAGCACCACTTTCTCTAGATAGAGGGAACATTCTTTTCCCCTTGATGCATAGTTTGGTGCTTGATTGTACTCATACACCTTTTGTATAGGACTAATTTACTGAGTGTCCTTGTCATGCTTTTGTGAACACTCATCCCCCATCACTGTTTATCTATTCGACATCTGCATAGCTTAGCAGAAGTGATTTCCTTTATATTTTCAAATCACTGATAAGTATATTGAATCAGATCAATATGATATTTCTCCACTCTTGTTGTAGTCTTGTGCCCAGTCTGGGATGCCACAACTGCTGGGATCTCCTTAACCCCAGGAGACCCCGCAATATGTAGAAAAGTCCAGGTTTCCGGCCCGTGCTGTTGAAGGAGTAGTCTGGAATCGTTTGTTGGTGTTCTCAAGGCAGTTTATTAAGTCCTTATCAAAGAGAGATTTCTCTGCTCTGCCAGGGTTGACACAGAACGCGTCCAGAGACACACTGTGCCCGCCCCGGGTGAGCTGTAATCTTTTATACTAAAAACTACGTATTAAATGTTTACAGTTAAGTACCAATCTATGCCCCTCACATTACCATGTCCAGATCTGTGTCAAACCAATCCAAAAGTGCCAGCATCACCAAGAAGATGGAGGTGATGAAGAAGAACACAAGATAACATGCCACGTGTAAAAATCCTCCATCTTGTATCTCAGACCCCCCTGTACAGATCTCCAACCCCCCTGTACAGGGCCCTAAATCCCCCTGTACATACATTCAAATTACCTTCTTTTTACTTATAACTACTACTATTTTACTATCTAAGTTTTTGTGACCTGAAATTCCTCATACAAAGCTGACAACCTGTTCCATGGGTTAGAATCAGAGTTACAGGTATTTTTAGTATCATTCCAGGGTCTCTGACACCTCTGGCAAGGCTGAAAAGCCTCCTGACCAGGTTTTGGGTCGGCCAAAGGCATCATAGGAACCCCCTGGGTTCCAACACACTCTCTTTTTTGATCTGCCTACAGGGTTCAGATTGCATAACATTTGGTAGCAAAGCAATTGCAAGAGCTCTGGGGAAAGGACCTTCAGCAGAAGGTGACTCCTCAATGCCCTCTTTGCCTGCACTATCCTGGCAGAGTGCACCAGCTCTGCCTGTCCCCCACTAATCCCCCACATTTCCTCCTGTCCCCTTTCTATATATATCAAGTGGAGCTGGAGGATTAGATGGAAAGGAGACCCCCTGCCATCAGGGTTTGTGTGGAGATTGCTCTGGTTTTCAACACACTGCAACATGGTGACAGGAGAATTTCTGATGCACTGTATGGGATTTATGTAGCTGCAATGGGGTGGCAGGAGCACTAAATTNGGGTTGTAGTAAGCAAACTTTCCTGATAGCCACTCTACCTGAAAAGTTGGGTTTTTTTTTTCCCTCTGCTTTTTCCCTCAGCAACGCTTTAAAGAACTTACAAGCAGCTTTAAAGCAGAAGTACCACTTCTGTTCTCTGCTTGCGATATGCCACCTGAAATAGTATGAACCATAAATCACTTTAATAGATAACAGCAGAAGCTCCACAAATCCTTGTGATTCAAACTTCAGAGGCAGCTAATGTAGCAATTCAGAAGAGGAAAACTGGAAATCTATGGTCATATTTTGTGCTGCTGGCTGAAAAGCTCATGAAATAAATTCAGCTAATCATATAAAGATTGTCAGTCAATAGAGCAGTGGCTCTGTGTTTAAATGGTTTAATGACTCCTCTGGTGAATGTCCTGTAGCTTGATGATCATTTGTCTTTGAGTTAATTATCTGAGCCATATTAGCTTTGTGAAGCAGAAATGGGGTTGGTGGGCAACTTTTATTACACCATAGAAATATTAAAATCAGACTGCTATACTGTTAATCTTAAATGAGAATGCCTTGGCAGAGAGAAGCACTTAGGGCGCGTTTACCCTGAAGCTCACCTTCTCCTTGAACAAACAGCAAAGCAATCAGGCATGCTGAGTCTTTTATCCAAAAGATTTTACTTTACTAAAAAGACAGATGTCAGAGTTGGTGTGACTGTCTCCTAGACAAAAGGATGGTATATAGGCAGAGGCAGTATCTAAGGATGCAGCTGTATGCAGCAGCATGTAGAGGTATCCAGACTGGCCCTGAATATGAAACAGTAGAATGACCAGGGTACTGTGGCCCCCGAAGTTTTGCCTGTAACCTCATGTATGCACAAGAATGCCATACCCAAATGATGGACTTGAACATGGCTTTTGACCATGAGTAAATATTTCCTGGGCTTTTGCCAGTCAGATTCCTTCTCTCTGCAGACTGGTGTTCAGGCTGCAGATACAAATGCATGGTACAAGTTACCCCACAGAAGCCAGGGTTTCCCTGGGGTGAGAAGTTGAGAAAGAAGATGAAAGAGAACATAACAATGAATCCCCAAACTCTCCATGAAGAGAGTGACGCCTGTGAAATACTCTAAGCCCACTACTGAAAGCCTGTCTATTACTTCTTGTCACAGTCTGAGGGCAGGGTAGCACATTTTATTGAGTTCAAGACTTTTTGTCTCTTGGGACATTCAAAGCATGGGTTTCATGCTGTTTACTCCCAGTTTGTGGTGGGAAGGAGTAAAATTCATCAGAATTCTGGTCTTTACTAGGGAGAGGGTTGTATTTTCTCTGACATTGCCTTTAGCTCCTATAGATGTGACTCTGAGCATACATGGTGATCCAGGAATTATACTACCGCCAAACCCATAAAAATGTCAGGAAGATGTCTGAGTTCTGTGCAAAAATCCTGGAAAGATTTGTGTCCCACAGTGTCATCAAATACACATGGTTTAAAGACTGTCAGTGTTCTATGATTTTCCTGTCTCTCCTGTCTGCAGTATAATTTGAATCCACTGAATTTCAGCAGGATATCAGGGCATTCTTTCAGGAAATAGGAATGACCTGTGAAATGGGAAGCGAGCATTGCTTGTTTCACCACCCGCTCACCTTTTCAGTGGTTCCTCCCATCCCATTTCTTAGCTGTTTTGTTAGATAATTCTATGTCAGTGCGAACTATTTTTCTCCTAGCATTTTGCTTGGCCGACCTGAAAAGTCTCTGCAACCTGTTTTTTAAATGTCAGTTTGTTTTGAGGTGGCAGTTAAATCAGTTCAGTCCTGCCTGAAATAGTAAATGTAAACACATTAAACAGGGCTTGTGCTCTTCCTGAACAGAGCCTGATCAACTCCTACTGAAACCAACAAAAAGATTCTTCCTGACTTGTGATAGGGCTGGGTTAATCTACCAGAAATATTTATTCATCACCCAACAGGCCTCTTTCAACAATGCTAACAGAAGTTCATGCTGCTTTATCTAAGAAAAGAAATTAAATTGATTAGATACTTCCAAAATATAGCAGCTTAATTGCCTTTAGGTTTTTGCAAAGTCTCTAGCTGGCTAGACTACTAATCTTTTGCAATTATTCTCATAATTATCAAATTAAAATGATGCCTGTTTTCTGATGATTAATCGTGGTTCAGAATGGCTCACACTTGCGTTCCTTGATACACAGATGTAGGCCTGATCTATTGAACCCGCCATATCTTCAGTGAAAGGTGATAAAGACCTGCTGAGATACGTAAACAGAGAACCTGGCTCTAAATATTAAACAGGTTCTAATGTGTAACACTGAATTCCCATCAGGCCCTGCCTGATACCCGAGTCCCTATGCGAGCCGTATCAACAGCTTGCCTCCATATATTGTTAATTATCTATCTCACCCACGGCTCTGGGATTTGAAACAAGCGTTTTCTGTAGTCATGCAGTATGGTGTGCTGCAGTGATTCTTCCTAACCAAGTAGTGCTCTTTAAGAAAACTGAGGCAGAGCCATTTCTGCCCTCTTGAATCAGGTTAGACTCACTTGTATGAACTCTCTTTTTTTTCCCTTTTCATAGGAATGCAGACACTTTTCCAGACTCAAGAAGAGACCCCAAGCCACATGAAAATCTCGGTGTAGGAGGGAAGATCGGCTGGGAACCAGGAGAGGAGCTGCAGAGGGGTGTGAAAGCAGAGGCAGCTTGTCCCGGTTTTGCCTGAGATAAAATTAATTTTTTCTAAGTAGCTGGTAGAGTGATGAGATTTGGATTTAGTATGAGAATAATGTTGCTAACACACTGATGTTTTGGCTGTTGATAAGCAGTGCTTACCCTGAGTCAAGGACTTCTCAGTGTCTCATGCTTGACCACTGGAGCAGGTGCACAAGAAGCTGGGAGGGAGCATGGCCAGGGCAGCTGACCCCAGCTGGCCAAAGAGCTACTCTCTACCGTAGGATGTCATGCCCAGAGTTTAAATGGGGAGAGTTGGCTGGACAGGATTACTGCTTGTGGGGATGAGGTTTGACATTGGTCAGCGCATGGTGATCAACTCTATTGTGCATCACTTGTTTTTCTTGGGCGTTCCCTCTTTCTGTCTTTCTTTTTCATTATATTATTATATAATAATAATATAATTATCATCATATTTTTCTTTATTACAATTACTGAACTGTTCTTAGCCTACAAGTTTTTCTTTTGACTCTCCTTCCTGTTCCACTAGGGGAGTGTGGCAGGGGAGTGAGCAAGCTGCATAGTGTTTTGTTGTCAGCTGCGCTTAAATCACAACACAGCTCCAAGGTGCTCCTCTGTGAGGGCCTTTTCCCTAGAATGGGGAGTCATGAAATGAGTCTGAGGGGTTCAGTACCACAGAGTGGATGCTGGACACCATGTGGGAGTCAGGAAATGTCTCCTTATTTCTCGCCCTAGGGATTTTGGATCTAAGAAGCTATGTGAAGACCCTGCTTAAGCATGTTGCTTAACCCTGTAGCCAAGACTGTGGTGATGCTGAAGTGCTTCTCTTCTCCATTTGATCCAAAAAATGTTCTCTGCATGCAAAATCTTCAAAATCAAAGTTCTCTCAAAAATAATCATTTGCTGCAAGAGCTTGATTGACAATAGCTATTTCCAGATGACCCTACACCTTGTCCCACATTACCAGCTCCCATTACCTTTGGGGAATGTTCTGGGAATTGCCAAGTGTTTGATGACATTTGACTTTCCTCTGTGTATTATCTGACACCCACAACATCTCATAAACACCATAATGCTGACTCACCTTTTAATTGTTATTTTGGTGCCATGTTAAAACTAAGCATGCTTCTTCCACCTACATATATACAAATCAGTAATTCCCCTGTCTAGGTTTATAAAAACTCTCTCGGAATAATCCTCCCAATGAGAAGATTAAGACATGAGGTCCAAATGGGACTTGTTGATATTTTGCAACTTGATCACTTTAAAGTCTCCTTTCACTCCCTAGAAGCTGCATGAAGTGCCTTTTAGCTTTTATCATGATCAAGGGAATCTGACTTATGTTTAATTTTCTGTGTAAAGCATTTAAGGGACCCAAATCCTTTGAGTTAAGAACACTTTATCAATTTACAGCCACAATAATTTTTCCCCTTGGCATTAGTCTTTCCTGCAAAGGAGGCTGAGTTCTGCTGTCACTCCATACGTAACTTATGCAATTACAGGTTTTTAGTCACTCCTTTGTAAAACCATGAGCACATGTGAAGGTAGTAGAGTGGGAACCCAGACAGTGGTGAGTGGATCCAGGCTGTCTGCAAGCCACCAGTACAGCCATGGGCTGCTGCAGAACAAGGTTGTGTGAGACCAAAGAGCATGAGTGTCTTGGGCAAAGAGGGCAGAGGATTGTACTTCAAAGAGCACTGCTTGTATTACTCTGATCTCATCCGTATTGATCTCGGCCTGAAAGCCTGAACACAAGCAAAAAGGCCAGCTGCTACCCTGTACTTTCCTGAAACTTATGATGTGAGTTGGCAGGGCAGCAATGGGGAGAGCATCTTCATGCCTGGAAGTTCATTGGCTTTTCCAGCTCTCTCAGCTTGACTTAAGAGGATTTTATCTCTCCAAATAGATGCCCCCTTTGATAATATTCGTATTAGGTTTCCTCACTGCACCTTTACAGAGGCATGGCCGTTAACAAGATCCAAAGTTAGAGGAACAACTCCTGGTACCTTGAAAAGCTTGTAGAGAAAACCTTGCCGTGCTGTGGATTTAGATCTCAATAAACAGCCAGAGCAGAAACTGGAAGGTTCACTTATAACCCAAAAGCTTGTTTCCAACTCATGCAACAAGGTCTGGGTAGGCTGATCATTGCGTTAGATGAATGTATTCAAATTTATTCATACTGAGATTATTCCAGGGGGCAGAGTTTGTTGCAGACTTAGTTTTTTTCCTTTTCCTACTGACATTATTGTCTTAACAGGCAGCAGCTTTCTATTTTACCAGCCTCAGCAAACCAAAAGCTCAGATTGTTCTTTTCCACATTGCCTCCTTCTCTTGTTTAACACTGAGTGGTCTCATCAGAGAGCAAAAGTGACACTCACACAATCTTAGAGCTCTTCTGACAAATGCTTCACCAGATACCTGTGGAGATCATATTAGCCCCCTGATGCCCCTGGCTATGGTGGTGTCAGTAACCAGGCATCCTCTGGCTGAGGATGCTCAAGGCTTTCTTCTCTTCAGACGTTTCTGGCTGATGAGTTCCCAATTTACAACAAAATTTCTCGTAATTGATGTAATTGATTATTAACACAGTGTTGTACTTATCACATTCCTGTTATTTGGGTCCTGAAGATCATCTCTCTATGTGGTGCTTCAGACTCTGTTCATTTTTACTGAGTTTATTAACGTTGCTGAATTTTAACCCAATTTCATTTGCCTTGCTTGAGACTAAATCAACAACTAAGATTCTAATTATGTACCACTACAACCAGCTCAGCCTGAGGAATCAACAATGTCTATTTGTAAATTCATGCATATGTTTGTATGCCTAACCTTCTACCCCCATATTTTATGCATACTCATAATAAGATGCCATCAAAATGACAGAAGATTATCTAATGAGCCATTCAGCTATAATGCTTATCTAAATTAAACACTGTGTAAAATAAATTAGTTTTCTAGAGAAAATGAAGCATATTTTACCTTTCCCTAAATATAGCATTTACTCCACAAATTAATCATATTTCTTAAGGTTGATGAATAAAGTAAAATCTCTTCTCCTGTAAGCACCAAGGCTCTATGTTGAAAGGTACACACAGAGAGCACAGATTTTTATTTGTGGAATGATTCCTCTCTTGGCAAAAGGCACTTGTGACCACAGCATATATGTATGCAGTTATTTTTTTCAGTGTGCTTTCTGCAATTTATTGCTTTTGTTGTTCTTTTTCCATCAAGTGTTTCTGAAAAGTACATGCAGTCTTTGTGAGAGGTAAAGTGAAGTGGCAGGTATCATGATGCTTTCTGTGTTCTCATCTGGAACATATCTGCACAGCACAGATTAGGACTTCTGACGGGACACTGAACTTGAGGCCTCTTAGCAGCAAATGTATTCCTTGTAAAGAGAGTCAAGAGACTATTCTCAATTATCTTGGCTCAGAGTTACCCCAAAGTGCTCATATCTTGAGGAATTCATTGCCAGAGTTGGCGGGGGGGGGNGATTTCCTTGGGTTATTTTTCTTTTGTTTTTCATAGGACCCTATGGTTTGAGAGAGGATTTTCCTGATCTTCTGCATCTTGTATTGTCAAGAAAATATGTAATCTGAATAGACATAAAGATTTCTGTTGTTCAAATGTCAAGGCTTGAACTAAAGTAAGTATTAGGCTTGCTTTTACTTCTGCTTATGTGTCTTTAGAGACTGCTATTAGGAGGGGTCTGGTGCTTGCAATGTCTTATACCCCAAAAGCATATTTTGTAAGTCTACTTCTACAATGATATGTGCTTTATTCACACTAAAACAATTAATATTTACTTCTGGCTCTGGTAACTTGTAGAGTACAGACCTTCATTCATTTATACCTTGCAAAAACTGGAGATGTGTAAGATTAATTTTTTTTTGTTACCCTGTGGAAGTCAAATCATCCTCTGTAATCTCAGTATGTGTAATTAGTTTTCCATGAAAAATATCTTTCAAAAAGAGCTCCAGACCTACAAACAACAAAGTAGTGGCTACATTTCTCTTTTCTTGGACTGATAATGTCTGCACCTCTTAACAGTTGGCAGTGTGCAGAAGGGTGAACCATGTTTCTAGGCAGAATTTTGCTTTGATGTTCTTCAGTGGTCACAATGGGCAATGCTGAATTTCACTGCCTTGGATTTGTTTCTTCAAAGTAAAAACAAAAAGAAGAGACAGAAATTTCTGAGGCAAAACCGAGTTGAAAAGCAAAATACTGCTTTACACTTTTAGCAAGAGGTAAAAATCTGGTCTAAGAGAACTGAACTTCAAATTACATCAAAAATATCCAAAAGAGAATTAAGTAGCTTTCTCTCACAGATTTTATTTGAAACTTGCACAGAAAGCATACATGATTTTTTGGATTAGTGTTAGTTTGGAAAGTCCTATGCTGTTTGATGTGACTTCTCTGAGGGATGGGTATCTGATTTTTCATGCTTCTCAGGAATCTGCAAATAGGACTTTATCATGACACAAGGCTTTATGTCCTAGCAGCCATGCATAAAAATATTTCTGTTCACTGTGGAAATGTCAGAAGGGTCTCGTAGATGCCTCTTGAAGTGTTAAAGCTGTTGAAAGCCAGAGCTCCTCCTGGGCTGTCACAGACAAGCCAGCTGGGTGCCCTCTTCTTGTTGTGTTCAGCCCCCCTCTCTGGGCAATCAGACCTTGAAACTGACTTTTGCTGCCTCCTCCTGAGTGTGGGGTCTGTCAGAACAACTCTGGCACCATTAAGCAACTCAACAGTCAGCAGATGTAGAGCAAGCTGCAAACAAGGAATAAGAAACCTACTGGAGACAGATGAAATTCCCTAAATCTCCTTCCCCAGAGAAAAAGGAGGATTGTGTAAGTGTTTTCCAGACTGATGGAAAAACCCAGCTTTACAGCAGAAGATGTGGAGAATAGAAAAAGGTAGTAAAATTCTGTCCCTTGTACAGTAAGAAAGCAGCATATAAGATGAATTATTTATTTCTGTTTTTAAGCCCTTGGAAGGGATACAGACAAAAGAAGTGTGAGGCCATTTAAACTGAAGGATTCTCATATGAGGAAAGGCATCACAATCATGTCCAGAGGAAAAATGATAGGAACAACTTGTAAATGGTACATAGTACAATAATGAATGAAACAAAAGGCTGTTTCTTTGAAAATAAATGGATGATGACTTTATTTCAGTCCAGAATCCTACATTAACTCATGCATATGCTTAATTTAGATGGATGGGATAATTCATGTGGTGACACCAGTAATTATGTAAATTTTAGTGGGATTGAGTCATACTAAATTTGCAAATCAAAGTACTGCTCAGAAATGCTATCTGATTTCCAGGTATTAAGTCTAAAAACACCACTAATTGCTCAAAAGGTAGTGAGTGTGCATTTATCGGATGAAAAAGCTAAAATCTACAATCCATGAAGCTTAAAAAAAGCAGTCCAAATTTAGGAAAGTTATTACATGCCCATGGGAAAAAAATATTGTCTGGTCCTTATATACAGCTTATCCAAGGTCGCTGCTGTAAAGGCTGCTGCAGATTCATAGTTTTAATTAAGCAGTAGCAAAATTTAGACTTAGAGTCTGAATAACAGAACTTCATGGTAATAAAAAGAGATAGCTTATTTATTTTCCTGAGAACATAAAGCCCCATGATTTTATATATCTCCTACTTAGGAAAATGTATTTTTGTAATATAGGTAATTATAAATAAATTTTATTCAGTTCTTGCTTTACAGGGAACAAACTAGTTGCAAAAGATCATAATAATAAAAGCCCCTTTTTTAAACTGAGTCTGCTTAAGTAAGAATAATTTTTTTCACTGAGAGGAAACAAACTCAGTTGCCATACAGCTGGTTAGAATGCATTTTTAATACAAACACTTCAAGCTGCCTTGTGGTAAATTAACATTGAAGTTAATATCACTCCCCCATCTGCATGAGAAATTTTTCCTTATTGAGAACAGTGTGGTAAAAGATGCTCAGAGGGCTGGGAAAAGGGGGTGCCCAGGTGCTTGGGCACTCAGCAGCAAAATTCTGCCTGACCATTGGTCTTCTGTGAAACCTAAAATGAGTTCACAAGGCTGGACCATCAACTGATCGGTTTTTTTCTAAAGGCAATTTGAGTTTTGTGGTTTTGCTTGTCTTTTTTTCCAACTCTGAGTTTATGCAAAGATGTGTGTGGTTCCCTGCATGATTTAAGTGACAGGGATGATTTACAGGGGGCATGGGATAGGGAAACGCTCCTGTGGGGGTGGTGAGATAGATCTGCACTCCCCACAGGATCCTGAAGAGGCTGCTCAGGGCCTTTGCCTCAAAAGTGTGGAAGGACCTGCACATGGGTGAACTATGGGGTCTGGGAGGGGCTGCTGAACCATTCGCTAGTAGCCCAGAAATAAATGGCTGTCCAGATGTGTCATATGCGGGTCCTGCTGGGGCACTGGGGTGCCACTGATGTGCCAAAGTAGGACAGCAGGGAAATATCACACTGAAAAGGGAGAAAGAGATACAGGGACAGTGCCTCTGCTGTGAGCTCAGAAGCTGGGCCAGGTGATGTTGCAGGCAGTATCCCAGGCCTTCATTCCCCTCTTCTCTGGCTACAGCTTTGTAAGTGGTTCTGTATGAAACCCAGATATAATTACATAGAGTGGCAATGGTGCTTTCTTATTGGAAAAGTGCCTGTGTTTTCATTTTAACTGGGGTCCTTGCTCTGTAATTGCTTGTAAACACTCTATCAGTTATAAGAGCCAGATGGTGCAGTAGATGGCTTTTGGTGACTCCTGAAAAATAGAGAATACTCTGACTAGACACCATTTACAATTATTTTTTTCTGTTTGGAGCACAGCACATAGATTACAGCTTGCTTTAAACAGAGAGTCAAGATGAAGCCTCACAACAGAGGGATGCAAATCCCTCATGCTGAGCTTGGCACTGGCAGAGTGCAATTGATGAAGCTGCAGTGCCCACCCAAAATATCTGTGCTATAAGGTGCACAAGAGCACAAGGTGCGAGCTCTTGCCAGTCAGTGTCCATCCACTTCACGGTGCACAGGGCTGGTGGTGGACCTCTGTTTTCCTCTGTACAGGTGCCAGTGTGGCTTTGCAGAACATTGTCTGTGCTAGATGTATTCTGGTTTTGACAGAACCTGCATCTCCTGCCCTCCATCACTCCTTTCCCGGAAAGTCCCTCCCAGCCTTTGAGTTCTTCTTTCCCTACAAAAAAAAAAATAAAATGAAGAATGATCAGAATTAAAGGAGTCAAAAGTAGTCAATCAGTTTAGGGACCATGTTTAGGTGTTCCCTCCCTTCTCAGGGGTAGTCAGAGTGACAGTAAAGGAGCAATACTCAGAAGGAGGGCAGAGGCTGTTGCTGAAGAAGCAGTAGATGAGGGGGTTGACAGCACTGTTCAAGGCTGGCAGGTTCTGAATAATCACAGATGCGTAGAAGCGCTCTTTGGTCTCAGGGAGGACGTTGAAGTTGTCCAGGATATCAAAAAGAAAGTAAGGGCTCCAACAGAGAATAAATGCTGCAGATGAGACAGAGAGAGGAAGAACTTGACATTGGACAGTTTAGCAATTTAGGGAGGTAATTACACACTCATAGAGTGTGTCATAATACACAAATATTTGTTCATACAAAAAAACCCCCTCTTCCCATTCAGGATCTTATTTAAGAGAATAGTTATTAGATTGTGCTTTTATTTGTCTTTATTTTTATTTTAATACCAATAAGATACATTACGTGTGTTTCTCAAAGTGTTTAGAGTGCTCCCTCTAGACATATTGAGACACTTCTGAACACTACACAACACATAAAGGGTAAATAGGTAACCAGTTAAAGCATCATCAGTTATAGTGAAGTGCTCTTTTAATGCTCCCCAGAGCAAGCAGCCAATCTAAATGTACACACAGCCAAAGTGCTTCTCCGTGACAGCGCTGCCTGTCACAGCCACCTATTAAAATAAGGTTCTCAGACACTCAGGAGCGAGGAATGACACTCTTTCACCTCGCATTATGGCAAACCAACATGTCACTTGGCATGCTGGCTGGAGGTGCTGTGTACATGGAGTGTGCAGGAAGATTCTCCTAATTTCCTGTACTGCCATTTAAGAGATGAATTTGAGGAAGGGAAAAGAGTCTGCTCATAGCCTTTGCTTTTGTTCAGAGATGGTAGGGGAAAAAAGGTTAGCCATAGATCTAGATTTATTTGCAGGCATAGGGAATTAATCTGTCCCTCACAAATTTCTGTACAATCTCTTCTCACAAAGGTTTTTGATTCAGTATTTGCTAGAAATGTTGGGACACACAGTTCACTCAACTAAGCTATAAGTACCTGGTTGCAAACATACAGTTAATTGTGAAATCAGGCATATGATCACATCCTGACCCAGATGAGACAGCACAGTAACCCTGTGCCTGTTTTCTTGTCACATTAATCAGAATTTCTTCCCTGGCAGTTATCTGAGAGCTCACTAAAAATGCAAGGAAGAGGTAAGCTCTCCTCCTCTTTTCTAGAACAACCAGACAGGAAGTGTCTATGCACAGATATAAGCAAAATAACAATACATGGTGTCAGAGTGTGGATCATAGCACTCACTATGAAGAACATAAGTGGCTTTAAAAAAAATCCATGGATGTTAGATGTCAATCTGCTTGCACATCAAGAGATGCTGGGTGCCTAATATTATCAAGGTCTGCTGAAATACTTGACCATCCGTGTGAGCTCTCAACGTCCGATGGCCTTGCAATAGTAGATGTATCTGACAAAAGCTTTCTCTGATTGCCACACAGAAAAGTTCAGACATGGAGAAGCTGTTCTTGGGCTTATGAAAAATATGAATCACACTGGCCTCTCTCATGTCTGCAGTTGCTATCACTAGACAGTGAGCTAAGCTATTCAAGTGGCTTTTTTTTCACAATACTCCCCAGTCTGAATTTTGCACAGTGTTGGAAAGAGAAGCAATATCTTTTTCAGTGTCAAGAGATGATTGTCAGCCCCTGGGAGTAAACAATTTTGGCTCCTTTCCTGCATGTCTCTGGCAGCTAATCACAAACTCTGTGTGATGCTGCCTTTATTTATTGTGATAGAATATCAGCCTCCTAATTGCATCAGAATAATGTGTTTTCCCTGGGAGACAGAGAACACCTGCACTAAGTCATCTGCTGCCCAGTTGGGAAAGGAGAGCTCATTCTTTCCATTTCGGCAGGTAACACACCTGTGACATCGAATACAACTGCTGCACATCTCACCTCTTCTTCTCTCCCTTGCACCATCCCAGCAGCTCACATGCCATTCAGCATCCCTAAGCCTAAAAAAACAACTCAGTTGCCAAATCTTTTGGCAGTCTGGATAGGAAAGAGATGACATCTTCCTGTATTCCTTTCAGATTTTTTATTTTTATATTCTTTATGCACACAAGGGGCTGTGCATCTAATTTAATTTAAGGCTTATATCAGATGCCTAAAATAGAAATGTATCAGCCAGAAAAGAGGGGAAGGACTAGATCAGAAGGCAAGTCACGTGTCTGAGTAAAGTGCCTTCTCCAAGCCATCTACTTTGTCTGCTGATGATATAGGTTGCTGAGGAAAAGCAGTTTCCTAATGTGAGCATCTTCCCTAGCTACCAGCTGTGGGGCTTTTCACTTACCTAGGATAATTACAATGCTGTACTTGATCGCTTTCACCTTCGCCCTGGATATGAACCCACGACTGGTGTAGCCTCTGGAGGTTTTGCCACCTGGGAAAAGAACAGTTCAGCTAGTGAAAGAATAGGACTGCTGTGTGGATTTGTCAGTGTATACCTTGACAGGCAGGACAGGAATACGCAATCCCATATTTCCCTGGAATCAGTCAGGACCTCAGTAGTTCCTGAAATTTGGACACTTGCAAGAATGCCTGGACAATCAAAACGTTAGCCATCCAAAATAAAAAGGGAAAAAGTAAGCAGAGTAGATCTTCCTGAAGCATAGAAGCTTGTGTAGTCTTGGGATGGAATACTCAGATCATTTTATAGCTTTCTGTGGCTAGGAATTTCTCTTGAGCAAACTTCAGACTTGCAAGGAGATGTGAAGACACAGAAAAAGAGTTGCTGAGTGTATGCTAGAAAAAAAACTACTCTGGAAATGGACAGAGTTCTAGGAATAGGAATTCTAACTTCCAGAATAAGTAGTTTTTACTTTTTATTCCTTTTCTAACAGATGTTTCCTATTACATCTCTAAAGAGATTTTAGTGCCAAAGGAAAGAAGGTAAATAATGTAGAAATGAGTTTTGAATGAACAAATACAAAAACCCCATTCCCACTGCAGTGATAGAGGCCCTGTGACACTGCATGTCCAAGCACTCCCAGATTTGTGAGGATCAGCTGGAACTGAATCTCAAAGCTGGAGCCACGGGTACGCTGAGACTCACCAGGACAGCTGGATATGATGACAGCCTGAGCTTTGCTCTTCAGCCAGATGGTTCGAATCACAATAGAGTATATGACGCTGCAGAAGGGGAAGAGTTGCTGGTATTAGGCACAGTAAATTTTACAGAAACCCCAGTCATTTGTGTTCTAAGAATACACTTATTTATATATAAGGAATTCACAGAGATGGTGGGACTGCATAGGAATAATAATGATAAATGACAATAATAATAATAAATATGATATGACCATCCCACAGTATTTTTCCGAAGGAGATCTGAAGACTTTTCACCATGGAAGTCCTTATGGCTGTCCTGGCTTTGTAGGTGTCAAATCTGAGGCTCAGAGGAATGCAGTGATTTGGCCAAAAATCTTTCAGGCAAAAGCTCATTGGTGATTTTGAGCCAGTCAACACCAAATCCATCTGAGTATCAGCCCTATTTGTTTAATACCTTATACACTTGAGTGTTTCTTTGTACTTTTTTACAGACAATAGCAGAAATTTCACTTACCTTTCACATTCTCCTTTGATTGTTCCAATGAATCAGAATGTATTATAATGATAATTGTTGTCATCTCAAAAATGTTACCAGCTCACTCTTAAAAATCCAGTTTCTATTTTCTTCCTAGCCTGCTGTCTATAGCCTGACCTCTTTATTTGCAGTTGAGACACCTCTCTGATTCAGATTTTCCTTTGTCCAGCAAGACACATTCAGAGTTTCTTAAGTGTCAGGACAAAGGAGTCTAATTCTGTAGTCAAATTATTCAGACTCCCTATTTTCAGCCAAATGCCATAAGGATTGAATTATGAAGCTAGGCTTCTCACTTGCTTTCCTTTTGACCCCAGAATTCCTGCCCTCTTGGCTGCAAAGTCTGATAGGGGCATGTCTTTTGCCAGATACAGTTAAAGCATCTGTCTTCTCATCGGCATTTCACATAAGAGATTGAATGCTGATTCATTTGAATCCTTAATTTTTAGAACTCCAGAGGAAAGTTGAATTCTTGTTTTCATCCAGCAGCTTATAAAGTGCTGCCAACATAGGGATCTGCGTGGGTGTTTTTGCCTCTGTTCATCTTTCTTTTCTCTGTAGGTGGAGCCATTGGAGCCTTCCTTATCAGGAATGAACCAAAGGTGGTGTAAAGCTGCTCAGGGTGAGTGTCAGGAAAGTTTACATGTTAGGTTAACTGCTGAGCAAATCTTGCGCCAGCCACAGTTGTTCATTAATGATTTGATCTCTCTGGGACTCCAGTTTGAAGTAGAAGGCAGCCATAACCCATTTTTCCTTATAGAACTGAGAAACTGGACTTTCCAGAAATATGTTATCTAAAGCACAGGATCATAACATTCAACTGCATGTGTGTTTCAAAGCCACAAAAGTAAAAAGAAGGCTCTTATGGAAGAGAAGTATTTTTCATATGAAGGAAAATCAGCGTTTTTTTCTGTATATATTTGTACCTCCTTACTTTCTTGTGAAAGGTGGCTGGAGGAGGATGCAGAGCTTGGTCAAATCTCAAAGAAACTCTCTCTTGAAAAATGAAGTGGCAGATGAGCAAAGAGTAGCAGGGAACAGATGACAAACTGGTACTCAGAGGAGTGTTTGGAAATAATCTGCAGCATTCCAAGTATATCCTAATCTCTGTTCCCTTCCTCTGGACATTAAGCTGCTCACCCTTCACTGACAAGATGTAAAAGACCGTGATACACATTGCCACAAAGCTCTTTTTCCAGCCTATGTACCACGCCTACATGCTGCTTGCCTTGTCTCCACTGAAAGCACTGGGAGAGGTGATGTGGAGCTCTTGAGGTCCAGATGTTGTCAGGCTTCTTTGTGTCTGTAAGTGCACAGCCCAGGTTGTAGGTGAGAGACTGATGAAAGGGTACTAAGGTGGGAAAGTCAAACCTGAATGGAAAATTCACCCAAGCCATTTTGAAAAGCAGCTGGTCAGGCTTTGAAGACCACAGGATAGAAAGGACATGCTGTTGATGTGAAAATATGATGATTTTTCTAACCCTGATAAAATGTGTGTCTTGAGAGGTGGCAGGAAAATACAAAAAATATGGCTCACATTATGGATGTATCTCAGAAATTAAATTCTTCACATCTCCAAAAAAATTTAGCTTGATCCAAATTCTAAAGGAAAAAGAGGCATGTTCATCATAGCCTGCTATTAGTTAATGCTATTATTTAACATGCCTCATTGGTAATTACAGCATTTTTTTTCCCATGTAAATACACTACTTCTGGTTAGTCATACAAATTGTGCTGGTTTGAGATGGATTGACATTTTTTTGGGCAGGAAATAGCTACCCCTGGGAGTGAGGCGTGCCTGTGGATTTCCCATGAGCCCAGTGCAATACCAGTTGTGGGCCAGATTTAAAGACAGACAGGGAAATGAGCCAATCAAAAGTGAAATGTAGGATATACATTTGGCACAAGACTGCCCGGGAAGCTCTCTTATTCCTTCCGGCCTTGAACAGGTACAGACGGACTGTGACCTCAGCCCAGCTTTCCTCCCCCCATGGCCACAGAGGCCTACAGAAGAGGGAGGCTGGGCCGGGCTGGGCTGTGCCGGGAGCCTCTTCCAAGGGAGCTGTCCCGGCAGGTGGTGGTGAGGATGGAAAAGAAGAGCTTGCCCAGGCCCAGTTTCCCCCCTTAATGTCTTGGTGGGGGGGGGAGATGTTGGGTCATGCTGGGCCAGGCCGGGCCAGGAGAGCCCTCCTGAAGGGAACTGTCCCAGCAGGGAGCAGGGGCAGCAGGGAGCAGGGGAAATGGAGGGATGGGCTGGCCCCAGGCTGGCAGAGAATTCCTCCCCCTCCCCAACGTGGAGAATTTCCTGTATCTGCAAGATGTGGCTCAAGGATATCTTATCAGAAGAGCTAATAAACAGCTGAGCTATGGGCAGAAGTCCCAAAAAATGAGATTTTAACTATTTCTTGCCCAGATGGACTTTTTTAAGGCATGTATCCTACTCAACTGAAAGGGGAGCAGCGCGAAAAAGATAATAGGTGAGACCTGAGACTTGATGTCAAAGAAAAGACAGGAAAGAATCCAAATTGGAAAGGAAAAATAAAGGAGTAGGCCAGGTTTGGCATGGACTTCTCTTGCAAAGCCATAGAGAATAGACTGGATACTTCTATAACATGTACCATGCTTTTTAGGGGGATGTTCTAGTCCTGTGGGGGGTGCTAATGAAGCACTGAATTTTGTCATCCCAGGCCCCAGGGATGACTTGAGGTGGGGAATGCTGGAGCAGTGATTGTTGACGTCTCCGGCCCCAGGGACAACCAAAAATGGGGAGTGCTGAAGCACTGATGTAATGATATCCCCAGCCCCAGGGATGAGAGATAACTGTTCTTTGGGATGAAGATGGAACTGATGAGGAGAGTTTTTATTTTAGACTAGGAAAAATACATTTTTAACTCTACCCTCAAAGCTGATACAGCCCATGGGCAATTGTGAGAGGACTGTCCCATGGGAGGGCGATGTTGCACAATGGCAAAACCACAGGTGAGCCATTTGTGAACTGTGTGGCCACAAGAGGACTGGTATTCTTGTGGGGAATCTGTGGCAAAGCAGAAGAGACTCCTGCTCTTCCTGATGGGTTGGGGAAATGATTGTTCGAAGGGTGGATTAACTAAAAATCCTAGGTTTTGTCTTTACATGTAGTCAGTGGGAGAGTGAACAGTTGGTGGCGGGAAGGATGGATGTTTTGAAAGTTTCCTCCTAGTTTCTATTTTTTCTTTCTTTTTAGTGTTAGTTAATAAAGTTTCTTCTCTATACTTTAAGTAGTTGTGCTCTTTTTTTAGTTGTATCTCACAGCAGAAATTAAAAAAATATATATTTTCATGGGTAAACTGGCCCTTAGCTAGTGTCAAACCATGACATTCTTAGTTCCCTAACCAAGAAATTTAAATTTAATAAATAAACCCATGACACAAATGCAACCGGTAATAATCACACCCCATCTGTATTTTTAATTCATAGACAGCTTTTTTGGTTTTTAATAAAATGTCTTCTGGTAAAGCTGTGTACTTATATTAACACCCATAAGTGTTATTGATCTACCCACTCTTTAAATGCAGATTTTTAAAAAGTAAATAGTTGCACTATGACAGCGTCCCATACAGCCTCAGTATTTTCTAGTAAAATGAGCCTTTACCATGGCAAAAGTGCACTTAAGCTCCCTGTTAATTACTTCTATTTATCATCCAGTATTGCCTATTATTCCTTACACTTTATTTGTGCAAAGTGATGCAGCTGCTTTGTTTTATAGCAGCTAATTTACAGCGATATTTGTCTAAAGATAAAAGTAACCTCATCTGAACCAACCGTTGCAGGCACATGTAATGGGTTCGTGAAGAGATGGGCAGATATTAGAATGTATGCGCAAGCTGTAGGGTTTTTATTTAGAAATGGAAATTGCAGGCAAAAAAGAATGTCTTCACTGAATCAAGTTCGAAAAATGACCTTTGGTATTTTTATTAATGGCATTTCCAGTTCCTTTATGTGATTTAATTCAGAGAAATACCTTTCATTTAATCCATTTTTTATTTCATTGCAATGTCTTGGGTTTAATTCCGTATTTTTCCTTTTAGCTGATTTTGGGTTTGGTTTTTTTTTTTTTGCTTCTAATTATTTTTCAGCTGCTCCAAAGCAAATGTTCTCTTTGGAGTTTAGATTTTAAACAGCAGATGGATATCTTCTACCGCTGTGCTTCAAGAGAAGCTTTAGCAATTTTTAAAAAAACATGAGTTTGTAATTACATTAAGTAAATGTCTATGTGTTATATTTATAATATTAAAATATAAAAGATATATTTAGCAATCATGAATAACAGCTAAAATACCTCTGAATTTCTGGATACTTAAGTGCCAGCACATAATTATGTTTTGGCACAGAGTAGCAATGCAAAATAGAAACACAGTCTCCCCATCGCAGGTTCTGAGGGGGCCAGGTACAAATATTTGTAGGAGAGCAGTTTGTAATCTTGATTTGACCCATATTTAGCCTCTGTTCAACAGTACCCCAGAGGTTTTCAACTATGACAGATACCATTTGAGCTTTGCTTGGCATATTTTGGAATAGGGAAAAAGTCTTTGGTTATAGCTGATGACACTTGTCCCAGAAGAGGAGAGAACTAAATACTGCAGGTTCCCTAATTAAGTTTTTTTTTCGTTTGCTTGGGTTTGGTAGGTTGATATCAACTGCAGGAGAAGTGGTATAATAATGTAAATAAGAATAGGACACATTTTTAAGCACTATATAGAAATACCTGACTCAGGATCTGTGGCTCTTCTTGTGCAACAGTGGGGCAGTGGGGACACAGGAAGTTTTAATATGAAAAGAACAAATATTCTCCACTTTTTTCAGCTCTCAAAGATACCCACACACTTGGGTTAAAAATACCAATCATTGCTTTTCATTTTATTTTCATTATTCAGGTCTTGTTCATTGGTATTATAATCAGATAAAAAACTTGCTGAAAAACCACGAGCTCTTTGATAACTGTTTGCTGATTCTCTAGTTGTGAAGAAGTGGTAGGAATAGACCTCAGAAGTATTAAAATCTTTCAGGCTGTTGCAGTTTTCTTCCTAAATTACCTTTCTATATATATTTTTTAAAAAGCAGGGGCGTACAGGGGAGAGAATGCTGTGCTCTTTTGGTTCATGTTTTGGCTTGGAATCTTTAGAGTTTGCTCACACCACATCTGGAGGTTTAGCTTGTCAGTGGAAGGGTTTTCCAGAGCGAGCATAAGGTTGTCAGCTAAATAATTCATACCATGGGCTGCAGTGTTATGAATAACACAACTCTTGTGAGTTAGTTGAAGGCTGTCAGGAACACATGAAATCAGCTCCACTGAGAGAGCTGAGGGCTGGATGAGAGAAGCTTAAAAGATGATGGTGCCTGGACTGTAACAAATGAAACCAGCTCAGCCAAAGCAGCATATCTAGTGTGGAATTAAGTCCTCCACCTGAAAAGTAAGATTTTATCCTTTGTATGCACTTCAGATGAACAGCACCAGAAAAAGTGCTGTCATCAGTGAATTGCTTTGCTGTAGAGGTTAGGTTTTCAGCAGATTCAGGCAGCAGAACTAATTAAGAATTAACTCTGCCAGCCAGTGTTCCACATTGCATCAGACACCTGCCATGCAGCTAAATCAGAGTGTTTCAGCAGAGAAAATAAAATAGCTGTGCCAACAATATGAATTCTTGCAAAAAAGGTTTTATTTTTTTTCTCTGTGTGCACCCTGCCTCACTTCCTCACTTAGGTGTGGTGTTTGCCTTCGCTTCTGACTTATGTGTGTTCATAGCTCTTCTACTGATCCTTGACTTTTCTCTTGCACATTTATAGTTCTTCTCTCCATTTTTATCTTGTAGACTTTTTAAAATAACATACTCGGCTGAAGGTCATCACATAATGCCTTCCTAAGTTTATTTAATAACACCTTTCATTATATAAATAATCTCTTGACAGAGTAACACACAACTGGAACATACATGATCTCTCTCACCCTTATGAAATAGCATCTCATTTATCATCAAATCTCCCGTGCATCTGAAATTGTTGGGTGGAACAAAACTTTTACAGAGAAACCAAGTCCCTGGAGATGTTAACAGGCATTCCTGTTGTTCTTGACCCACAAATTGCTTACCAGATTATTTGTTTGCTGCAGCCACATCAGGTAGATTAGCTTTAAACTCCTGGACTGCTAATGATTTTTAAAGTAACAGATGTCACTTCAGGCTATGTTGCCAGATGTTTTACAGATACATCAGCTGGGAAGTTACAACCTTCGCTTTTATGCTTGAGACTTGAAAAAGTGTTCTAAAAAATAGCCACTTCCTCCCAAACTGAATGGCATTTTTTTCATAATGTCTCTGCTGACCTTGCCCTGACGCCAATCCTCTTTTTCTATGGTTTTAGACAATCCTCTCTGTTCTGAAGAAAATAGTATCACTCACAACTAGAAATAAATAAGCACAAAATAAATCCTTCTCTGCACCACTCCCCTTCCTTCCTTCCAGTGCCAGGCACCACTTTGGACCTGTCAAAAATCTGACTTCTGCTGGCAAGGACACAAGAGTATTTGTGTTAATAAACACTGAAACTAGAAATGTTTCTGGGCAGGTGACAGACACTGCGCTGCCTCTGGCTCCAAAACCAGTGGTTTTAGCTCCTGTCCGGCCATAAACTTCTTGTGTGAATGTTGCTTAAGGTTAAAACCATAAAAATTTTAGGATGTTTTATTCATGTCTCAGATGTCAGGGCAATCTCATGAAATGCCAGTTTCACTGCCTTTTTCTTTCCCCTCATGTCTTCATCACCTTCTTGCTTCTGGCGATTTACTGTAAAGCAAGTCAAAGAGCTGATCTGGTTTGAATATCTCTTTTTGGCAGGGAGAAGGGGAGCAAAATGTCAACAGCTCAGAAATATTTATTGCTCTGTAGCTTGCCTTTTCTTGCCAAACGAGTATAGATGGCGTGTCAAGGGAGTGGCTGGTCTGTAACAGAAACCAGCCAAATCTGTATGTTTGAGTGTGAAAGAGATGTTTCGCACACCTATGGAATGACTGGTAATTGGGAAGGCTGTGGTGCTTTTTGCCTGAAACACTTAAGATGCTCCCTAGAATTTCCCAACTGTTACTTATTTGAGAGAGCTCATAAAAGAGTCTCTTTCACAGTAACAGCCAGCCTCAAAATTTTCTAGTGCCATTTATTTTCATTGTAAAATTGCTTTTTTGTCTGTGCAGTGTATGTTTATTGTTTTTGCTGCTACTGCTGGGCTGCAGATCTACCCACATTTTTATTTACATATTCCCACGAATATTTTTTTGTTTATTGAAACTACTGGCTTTCAGAGAAAGGAAAACATGCAGAGAAATTATCCCACCTGGGAAGGATAACTTGGGAGTAGTTTTTCCTCTCTTGTCATCCTGTCCTTTCTTTAAAGAGTACTTTCTTGAATTTTTTTTTATTATGTCTATGCAATCTGGCACAAAAAAATGGAAGGTTTAGCAAACTGACATGATGAGCAACATGTAAAAATCATCCCTTCTCCCTAGGGATCAACACTGGTCCATTTTGAACCCATATCAAAAAGTCAGCTAGATGATTTCAAGCACCACATGGTTTTTATTCTATCAGAGATAAACTTGTTGCTATTAAAAGCTGCAGAACTTAATATCCGTGATAAAACTGTGATAAACTTCAAGGCATTTATTTAGGTTATGTAGTCAGTCCTGTCCTCATCTCGAAGAGATCAGCCTCTGCCCACCCCACTCTCACCCAGGACAGTAATGAGCAGGAAGTTAAAGGAGACTCATGACTCATGGCTCATCACTTGTTGGAAAAGCAGATGGACCAAGAGGTAAATCCAAGGGACATTGCAAAAATTGTCCTCTCAGAGTCCAAGCAGCCTGTCACCAAATTGTGGGGGAAAAAAAGGAGTCCTAGCAAGCCTTTCTGGCTGCTGACAAGAAGAGATTGACACCAAGAAATACGGTTGTAACCTTCTTAGTGAAAGAAAGAAGAATATGGGCTCTGAGAACTGTCACTGCCACTGGCAGCATTTTGAGGCAGTTGGGAAGCCTCACTGCTCTTCCACATCTGATTTTGACTGCTCTTTTGCATTGATGGCTCCTCATGGCCAGCTAACTTCTGTTTAATGGCAGCTAATGGCAGCATCCTTGAGGGAGGCTGATCACTAAGCACAGTCTGCAACATTGATTGATCTTAGTTTAATACAGTTTCTGCAGATTGTGATTTGAGGGAAATCAGTCTCAAATATATGCAGCTTAGGTTTCCTACTACAAAACAGGAACAATTACATTTGTTCATATTTTAGGAGTAGTTGGCGACTCCAAAGCTTGGAGATTTCTTTCCAATCCCAGTGAAGGAACACTTGTTGAGTACTGTGAAGCTTAAGAGCACTTCAAGTTAATTTTAGTTTAATTATTGTTAAGTGCAGTTTCCTGTTCTTCTATTAAAATTACCTTTTGTAATAATGGATAAATATTCATACTGGGTTTATAAAGATATCTTTCAAGCCTGAAGCAGTGGCGATAAGTGGACACACTTAGAGATTCATCCCTTTTTTTTCTGAGAAAATGTTTCTGGCTGTTAATACCACACAGAGAACACCCAGGGCAAGAACAATGACCCTGTATTATGTGATAAAACCAAAGCAGCTATGCAGCAAGTATGAAAATGAAATTGTAATGAATGAGTAGAAATTAAAGCATTAAGCTGATTGCATACTTGACAGCTTTCACCACCCACTTCCTGACTGGTGTTCAGACTTACCTGATAATGATCAGAGGAATGAAATACACCAGGAAAGCCACAACTGTCATGTAGGGGATCCAGTAGGAGTCATCAGGCCAGAGAGCCCAGCACTGCACTTCCCCATTGGAGAGCTGCCGTTTCCCAAAAATAATCAGAGTTGGTATGGAAAACAGGAAAGAGAGGCTCCAGGCCACTCCAATAAGCACTTTTGCCTGTCTTTCTGTGTAACAGAGTCAAACAAACAGTGTCAGGGGGCTTGCTGGTGCGAGTGAACCCTTGCAGCACTACTGACAGAACGGCAGGGAGGAGGAGGAAATTCTGTGAAGAAAGGGCATTTTTAGGCTGCAGCTGGCTGAAGCTGAAAAGACTTCAAAGGAGAAAAACTATTTTATCTCTTTCTCATGATATATTGTCATGTCATTATGAGCTTGTATTTTACAAGTTTTATGTAAGGATGCTTAGGGCCTATTGAATCTGAAACACTATGAGAAAGGCACTGGTCAGGGTCAGCCGGTCAGAAACATGAAATGCAAGTGGTACCTCTATGCCACCGAGAGAACATCATTATTGGATGTAAAGGACCTCAGGCCTGCCCTGCTGTATGCCTAGTGATGCAGCTTGAAGTGAGAAAGATTGCAAAACATTTCTATGAGAAAAAATACCTCAGCTCAGGATCAAAACAAGACTGTACAACAGCTGCCTTTAACTCCATCTGCAACTTTGCTGTCCCAAAGGAACACGGACCTGAAGAGCCTGGGCATCTCCTGCACTTCTCTGTATGATGGTGGGGATCAATTTTGCCTCCTGCTGATGAACCCAAGCCATGCCAGGAGTGGACTGCTGACCATGAGACAGGGCAGATGATGGTGCTCAAGCACTCAGCCCTGTTTTATCTGCTGCAAAATACAGGAACTGGGAGATCCTGATGGACTTCATGGTGAAGAACAGGAGCTAAAGGACCCCAAAACCTCCATCAGGCTTGGGTTACTGCATCCTCTTGATATCTGGCCACTGCCAGATATGGAAGTGAGGAAAAACAAGTGGGAAACGAAATGATGCCCGGCACCACATTTTGTAAATATCAATGGATTGGGAGCAAAAAGTCCCAAGGCTTTAATTTTCAAAAACCTGCATCTTCTGGCTAAAATCCACTTAGCTCTACCTGAAAAGTATGGGGAAAAAGGGCTTATCTGTGGAGTACCCATGATTGTCAGTGACATTTATTCCTCCTCAGCCAGATTGCGAGAGGAACATATGGGTACAGATTTATTTTTTCTTTTAATCTGGGAGCTTTAGTATTCAAATACTTTATTGTCCTAAAAATTACCAAGGGTTGTGTGTGAAATAGAAAATCCTTTTAAATTATGCATATCAAGAAGAATGTCTTTCCTCCTTGAAGCTCAAAGAGCAATACAAAAGCATGTGGGCGAAACATTCAAAAAGTAATTTTGTGCTTTATAAAACATCATTTGCAAATACTCAGTTATCCTGCTCATTTTTAAAGTTCAGGAAAGTATGGTCTTGCTAATCTAGGGCTTAAGGGAACTCCGATAACGTCTGCATAAGTGAGAGGGTTAGATTAAGGCCATAAATATTGTATAGGCAAAAGAGAACTGTGAAATTTCCCAAAGCACAGCAGAATAAACTCTGGAAAAGGAATATTAAGAATAAATTTCGCAAAACATTTCCTGACAGAAAGGACATTTAAAATGTGAGCTAACTACTTAAGCTACAATCATGCAAGCCTCGGTGGGGGCCAACCTGTGTTTTTCTAACTAAAAAAAGATCAGAGCTGGAAAAGAAACCTTATTTTTTTGTACTGTATATTGAACAGAACTGGGCAATTTGAGTTGTGCAAGAGTAGTATTTCTTGAATTTCATAATACTCTTCCTGCAATGTTAATTTATTTTTATTTTTAAATGTCCCTTGCTAGTCTAAAGGACTTTACACTGCACTGATAGGTAAGCAGATTTTTGTTTTGCTAGAATAATGCGAATTTTCTGCCTCACCAGCACGGCTTTTTTCATGCTGCATTTTTAATAATTGCTCTAATATGGTCTAAATGCCAGCAAATCACATAACTAGAGCTGCATCAGTTGTAAATGAAATCAAACAAATAACTCTCAAAATACAATATTCTATTGAACCAGTCCGAGCATTTTCCTTTAGAGCTTTTCAAACTGTGGTGGCCAATACTAACTGCCAGGGCTGGAGTGGGAATCTCTGTTGTGAGCTCTGGCTCTGACTCTCCTAAGAGATGTTTCCGTGTGACTGTCCCCTTTTCTCTGCTCCCACCCTCCCTGCACTGTGACAATGGGTCTGAGTACATCTCTCTGCTCCCAGCAATATGGGACAGGGGGTCACCTCCTGGAAGGAACTTTGCTTCCTGCCATCAAGAATGTCAATGCTAAGCAATCCTTTGATAAATTAGGTGCCACCTTAAGATTAGGTTTTGAATCCCAGGGGAGCGGAGTTGTTCCAGGATCTCAGTGATAGCACTGTTTTCAGCCCAAAGCGACACAAGGATCTGTTCACACCTTTTTTGGTTTTGTCATTCACTTGAGCAGTTCTTTTTTCACCTGTTGTTTACTTTGCATGTTGTTTGCATATACCTTTCCAACATGATGAAGTATTCACAAAATGTTTTTTGCTATAACTTTTGATCTTTATTTTACAATATTTTCTTAATACCCTTTGGTTGTAGAATTAGGTGTCTCATAGTAAAAGCTTTAGGATTAAAAGGCATATTGCTTTCCCATGCTGCACTTTTTATGGTCATTTATGTATCTGCAAAGTATGAAATATTCAGCTCTTGAAGTTCATTTTCTTAAAAAAACATGCAAAGAACAGCTCATTGCAAATACTTTTTAACAGGACTTGAGGCTAGTAACTAAGCCACAATTAAAAAAAATTGTTTGACATTTTCAAAGTGGAATGTTTGATTTTTTTTTTCTAAAATGATATTTCAAGGCTACATGGAAACCAAATTTTTAAAATCAATAAGAAGAAAGAATTCTTTTGTTTCTTGATTGAAGGATTTCAGGGGGATGAGTGTTTCATTTTGCAAAGAAATTTGCCACAGGTTGACTCAGAACTGTTCATGAAGTTTCTCTGTGTCATCACCAATGACAAAGATTTGTAAATCTCTTTGTTCTCTTTCTGTAGAATACCTAAGAGGGCATTTCAAAACCATCCCACATGGCACCTCTGCAAGGAACAGCTGGGTGCAAAAGGTATATTTTATGTATATTCCAGAAAGTCACTATGATAAATATACCTCTCGAGAGACGTGTTTTAGATTTACAACTGCCTTCTTTTCCCCTTTGAACCTTGTCTTTACTTGTGCATCAGTGTGCAGTCAGACCTTGCAAGAGGCAGATGGGTTTTGTCTGTGTTCTCTCTGCTTGTGACCTTTCTCCCCTGACCAGAGCTGCACCCAACTGATGATTTTGCTGTCCTTGACTGGGGGCAATATTTGCTCTTCTCCAGTTTAAAAAACAAACAAACAAACCAAACAAACAAACAAACAAACAAACAAAAATTATGTTATAGGTATAGAAAATGTGATTTTTAAAAAGCCTTTTACAAAGATTTGAAGTGATTTTTTATGGGTTCTTTTTCAACTTCAAAGTGCCTTTCAAAGATTACCCATCAAATCCTTTACTATACCCAGGCAGTAATATAACAAGTGCTGCTTTGCCTGTACCCTGCACAAAGAAGAAATCCTGCTCAGCCAGCAGATTTATGAGCCCCCACCCTGCCTGGTTTACGAGTCCTCCTGAAGGAGCTGTAGAGCAATGCCACCCCTCTCAAAGCCCACTGGGGAAACCTTGATATCCATCTCCCTGCTTTGAAAGAGTTCACCAGCATACTGGGGAATATAAAGCTAAATTTCACACAAGTATTTGAAGCTTTCAGACCTTAACATCTGCCAAACCTGCACCATGGTGTCAGCTGTGATTGACTCACAGGTTTTAAGGCCGGGAAAGACCATTAATCTGATCCCCTGAATAGAGTCGTCTGGCAAAAGCCATCATTACTTCAAAACAAGAATGATATTTGCATCTGATTAAAGAACATCCTCCAGACCTCATGGCTCCTGTAACTCTTCTTCCTCCTCCCCACCTGCTATTTCTGTTTCTTCACTCAGTGCAACATACTTAACGCCCCACTTTGGCTCTGTGGGAAAGAAATAATTTTGTTTAAACTGTACTGATAAGAGGCCAGGATATATCTGAGTGCTGTAAAAAAACCTGAAACCAAACAAACAGAGGAAATCATAAGAAACAATAGATATCCAAAGTTATATGCTATCTCTTTTGAAGATATATCAAACTGTTGTATGAATTCTCAGTGCCACACCCTCCATCCAAAATATTTTTTAATGTGAATAAATAGACAGTATAGACGTTGCAGCTCCTACAGTAAGTATAGTGGAACAAGGGATAGTTTGACCATTAAAACCTTCTAAAAATGCTGGAATAAAATGAAAACCATCATACTTTTTAAAATGTCATTTCATTCTTTGCTAACACAATACTTACAAAAACTCCTGAGGGCTAAGTGTAGTTTAATAAATCTTGACTACTTCATCATTTGGAAAACTGTAACAGAGCTCAAATGTAGCTAGAGCAGGAATGAATAATTAATAGCAACTAGATTAAGAATTTTGAAAACTAAAAAATTATCTAATAATGTCTATAGCAATAACAAGGTACTGAAATTCTCCTACCTCCTTGCAAGAACTTCATGGGGTAAACTATGGCATGGTACCGGTCTATGCTTAGTGACACGAGGACGTAAGTTGAGGCATAGAGAAGGACCACCTGGAGCAAAAAGTATAACAAGACAACAGTTGAGACACACCTTTTGAAGAGGGTGATGTCAACCAAAACTCTGAACTAGGAATGTTTCAAACCTTACTAAAATAAAAAAGGAAAAAAACCCCTTGTATATTCACCCAGGTATTTTTCCTTTTTCCTGTCCACAAAATTTAAAAGATTTATATGCTTTCATTAACATGTTTCACCTTTAAAGGAACATTTTCAACATTTAGCACTTTTGCTGCTAGAAAAAATTCTACACAGTGTTTTTGTCGGAGTTTACTACTATGGGGGCACAAAGGACAAGGTTTTTATACCTGAAGGTAGCGAACGACCCTGCAAACGATATCAGGGGCCATAAAATCTCCAGTGTAGCGCCAAATGATGTCAGTCATTATGTTGATGAGTCCTGTGAATGAATCTACAAAGAAATTAAGTGAAGAAGCATTGAAAGAAGCAAATACATGACTTCAGGTGAACCACAGAGGCCTTGGGATGTATCATCTCCCCAGTCGTAGGGGCAGGGAAGCCATGACCACTCAGCCCAGAGTGCTAGAGGAGCTGGGAAAGCCTCAGAAAACATCCCAAAATTAGTGTCTAAGTGTATCATCTTGACTACAGCTGTGACAAATACTAAACCACTTAACGTCCTTAATTCTTTATATGTTATTTCACTTTAAAAAGTCTCCTACGATATCACCTGGAGTGGCAACCAAATGCTGCTAAAGTTAGTGGAAATTTTGTCAAGAGTTAATTTGCAAACTTAATTAATGACTAACTGTGCCTTGTCAGCTTAAAGTTAACCTACTTATGACTGTACTTTATTATTTGCCAAATTAAATACACCTCAGGCTATCTTTTCTTTTTTTCTTCTTCCTTTTTATTTCTCCCCGAAGGAAAATCTAAAGAGGTATTCCAGCCTTTGTTCTGTTTCTTATTGAACAAATGAGTGCTCACAGAGATGCAAGTTTTACAAATGAATCACAAGAATTGGTACTCCTGTTTTACATATCGGTGATGTTAAGTTTTGTCTTTAAAACCAACTTCTCTCACTTGGACAAGATAAATGTTTTCAGTGCAGTCCAGGGAAGAAAATGTGTACCAGTGTAATGTCCTGCCACTTCAAGTAGCATGCCATGTTGCTCCTCTTGCACAGATTACCACAAAGAGAAAAAACAGGTTAAGAAAACTTTTTTGCACAATTTGTCAGGATAAAATCAAGCAATATGAAGAAACAGCTTCAATCGATATTAAAAAAAATAAAATATAATAAAGTGGTGAGGTAAAGCATTTCATTTTGCTACCATTTTACACACTCAAAAACCATCTCTAAAGTTCAGTGTGATAAAGATATTTTAACTCTCATATCAGAAGTTTGATTTGAAATTTATGACATTTGGAGCAAGATATTTCAAAAATTTCAAAAAATGGTTTGAGAAATAAAGAGTTTGGGACAGTATTTCCAAACAAATATGCATGTGTTTTGCAAAGTAGGTTTCTTCTAAACCCTTCGAAATTACAGAAATTCCAGATATTTCTAGTTGAAAATTGAGATTTCAGCTTAATGCTTCAGAAAAAGCAACCTGCTTTGCTTCACTGTAAAATCAGGGTTATTTTTTCTGTATCAGTAATCCTTTATCTCCTCATTTTCTTCTTTCATTTATCTTCTTCTTCAAGGCTCAGTTCGAAATTAAAATAGTGTAACTACATTGCCTCCCTCCTTATGACTAGTGTTCAATTAATACTGGTTTGCTCTTTATTCTTGCAGCGTTTCCCAGCCCCATTTTCTCTCTCTTCTCTCTTCCCCTGCCTCCAGAGAGAGGCTGGATCAGAGACAATCTCCAGAAGGAAGTCTGTGGTTTGAAACATTATATTAAATGCTGTTCATTGATTAGGGTGATAGGGTAAGGAATGATTGTTCCTCTGATTAGTATAGTGGCTTTAAGACTTTACTGAAAAGACGATAGGTGTATAATTAAGGTGGTCTTTGCAAAAACCACAGAGTTTAAGTGTTTCAAAAAGTGAAATGCATCCTCCAGCTGTGGTTCCAGCCTCTCCCTTTCCTTACTCCTGAATTATTAATTCACATTCTCTCTCTCTACAGTAATGAAATATGTATTGGTTCAAAGTATTACACATCAATAGAGCTTCACCTCAGGGTATCCTCCAGCTTTTGATGGTCTGAGCGTCTGCCAAGCAGGTGCTAAATCAGGGTTCAGCTTTCCTAGGGAGGGGGAGGGTAAAGAGGCTGCCCTCCCTCCTGCCAATCTCAGTGCTCTGAAGAGGAAAGGGAGGGAGAAGGAACAGCATCTCAGTGATCTCCTCATTTCCCTCTTATTATGGCTGTCTTCCTATCCCTCTTCAATGTACCAGGAGAGTGCTTTAGAGGTGCATCCTGTAGCTGTGGTGGGAGATGGGACAGCATCCTGGTGGTTTCCTTCAGGTAAGCAATTTGGCAGTCCCAGACAACACTTTCAGCTTACGCCCACATCAGCTATTTAGTTTGCATCAGGAGTGTGGTTCTCAACATGTGGATGGCCCCCACTTCACTGGCTCATGTGATGGAGATCCCCAGGGGAACGAGCCTTTGTTCAGCTGATGCTCTGCCCAAAAGTACTCTCCAGGGTTTCCTTCGTTGCATCCCGCACCATGCAGATACCAGACAGTACTCAGGCTCAGGAACCAAGGCAAAGTTTATGCAGCAGAAGCAGATCCCCCTCCAGAAATATGGATTTCAGCTCTGTCTTTTTCATGCTACAGGTCTCTACCGACAGTGTGTCATTACCTACAAATATATCTACAGTCTTGAGTACTTCAGGAGCTTTAAAGACAACTCAGAATTGTCTTTCCCTGGAGAGCCGTTGAGTGAGGTTTTTCAGGTGACTGCAGAGGCTTTTAAATGAGGCTTAAACTTCACAGCCTTTTTTGTGGTGGCAGCCTCAGCTCCTCTTCCCCAGCAGTGTGTTTTAAGAGCTCCCTGTGCTGAATTTCAGAATTGCTGTGGAGGGCATGGCATGAGCCTCCAAGCACATGCCCCTGAACACAACCCGCACGTGTGTACCAAAGCCAATGCACCCAGCTGCATGTGTGGGCCAAATTTAGCTGGATTTCTCAATGGCCTTTAATTACAGACACATTCTCCCACTCAATGCCCTCATGCCCTCTTCAGGTTTTAGAAATATGTCTTGTCTTTCCAATCCTAAAAGTACCAGATTAACTTTTCTCCAATGATCCTTCAGTCCTCTGTTGCCTGCTCCAGAGGGTGTTTCTTATCCCATCTCTGCAAAGGACCAGGCTCTCTCACTATGAGCACACATGTCTTGAGGATTTGTCCTGCAGACTTTATATAGGGTCACCAAGTAATTAATGTGCCTTGCGCTGGTGATCAGACAGCATGAACGGAAAATACAGCAAACCTACGAATTATGACAAGGATTGCTATATACCCTCCAGGGACACAAGTACCTAGTGCAAACCTTTATTAGCAATTAGCACTAAATGTGCTGCTCATTAATCTGTTATCTTATGCTCATCACACCTTCAACTAGACTTTATTTTTCACACCTTCACAACATTTTTTCATGCAAGCCTCTTTTTGCACAAGGCTCCAGTGTGCCAGCACTATAAACCTGGTGCAGAGATAATGAATTGTCAGCCTCTGGTAGATTAATCCTCCTCACCCTTGTATCATCTCAGATGCAATTATTTCCAAGACTACAGCATCTTGAAATCCTCATTTGCCATGTAATTTGAATTGCTGTAGTAGGGGTCAGTGCATGGAAGTCAGCTGGTTTCAGCAATGAGATCTCAGCAGGTCACACATTCCCTGGCTGCTTTTGGCAAGCTCACACCTCAAACCATGTCACTGGATTGCATCATTGCCATCCTAAGTGGTGAATGTCAGGTACAGAAAGCTGACTCACCAGTACATTGCTCTGAACCTCAGTGTCCTCATTCCTTTGAATATCCTCACCCCTCCTTACAAAGCTGGCAGCTCGCACGTTAGATGTCTGTGTTCTTTCACTGATGAATGTTCCCGGGCCAAATGGCACCAAGATAATTTCTGAAAACTGTCCTAAACAACCTTCACTCATGGCTGTGTGCAAGCTTGTCATTGCCACTGTCCTCTAAAGAGTCTTCTAAATTTTTTTACTCAGCAGTAGTGTGTTTACCGTGGTACTGTGTCAGCATTGCTAGCCAACAGTGGTGTTATAGGCCCATTTAACTACTCAGAAAAATAGGCAGAAATTCAATTAATAAAATATATTATCTTTTCATACCAAATAAAGATGCCAGCAAGTGATAATTTGTGACATTTAAGCCAAATGTGTATTCAAAGAAGGATACAGAGGAAACAATTCCTTGTTGAAGAGAGGACATGGCACTAGGGTGATAGGAATGGAAGAAGTTTGCTCTGGAGGAAGAGTGGATTTTCTATAAACAAATGTAAAAGAAAAATTCCATGAGATTTCAATAGTAAGAGAAATGAGAGGAAGGTAGGGAGTAGAGATGGCTTTGCCTGGGCAGAGGGAGGGAAGAACAGCTTTGTGGTGTTTGTGCAACTGGACAGGTCTGCAACCTTAATCTGACTCCTCCCTCTCGCCACCATGGCCACAGCCAGTCCTCAAAGGCAGTACTAGCGTCTGCCTTTACAAACTTGACAGCTTTTCAATATACAGCATTTTTAGACAGTATTTATCAAAAAGGCCAAGAAAATGCCTGCGAAGGAGAAGCACGCCATTGTTCCCAGAGGAGACTGAAACATGCTGAATATAGAGCTACACCATCTGTTGTTGGGAAATAAGTCAGGTACTGAAACAACCTGTGAAAATCCTGGGCCCTAAAGGCCAACATAACCCAGGTTCCCATCACATTCAGCAGAATGCCTTTGGATTTTTTTACAGGCATGACTGAGTGCAGACACTTCCTCTACACTTTTGAGCCCAGGAACCACTTGGTTCAGGAGGTGATTGCAGTAGCTTGGGTGGTGTGTGGTGCCTCTTATGACTGATATCAGAAATATAAAAAAGAAATCACTGCCCTTGGACTCTAAATGTCAGCTTGCTGTTGGTGCAAGTGAAACAAATTTTTGTGTCAAAAAGCCCTCCACAGAGAAAGAAGTTCATTATAGAAAGAAAATTGAGGTAATTAGCAATCTGGCATGGGAATAGACAGGTTACAACTGTCTCAGATATTATGTTCATTGAAATTCATTGACTTGATGGCATTGCCAAAGGGAGGTACCTGTGCAGACTTCAGGATATTCCTTTCATTACAGCTAAGGAGGTTCAGACAAAAAGTCTGCACAAGCAAGTCTACAAGAAGATATGTCTATCATTTGATTATTACTACTGACACCACTCTTCCCTCAAGACACTAACCTTGAGGATGAAAGTCTTTTATGTCAAAATTGGAGAGCAGATTGCTAGTTAGCTGCAATAGGTTAAAAAGTTCCACATGTCATCTCAGCTGCAGTTTCAATTTTCCCCTGATGAGAACAGTTCTATTAAGTTGGATGTGGTGATCCATGACTTCTTGGTGAAGCTGTGCTTCTTACTAAAATACCCTCTCTCATTTCGTGTCACTTCCAGAGTGATTCCATTTTAACGAGGTATATTTTGCTCTGCCTTGGAGACAGCACCAAGCTGCACAAGGCAACATAACTTTTTGTAAGGGAAGACAGAGGGTGCAAGCTCCTGGTCAGGGGTGAGCATTCCATATGGCTCATTTTTTTGGACCTCGTGATGTACATTCCCATCACCTACCACTCCCAAAGGAGCGTATCCTCTGGAAGCATCAGAAGCAGCAGTTCACTAACACCTGCCTGCAACGGAGTGATAGACCCTTAAAAACAAAAGTGGCTTCATTGCCCTATGAAAGAAATAAGTTCCTGTCCATGATTTTTGAACTGATGAAGCAGCCACTGCTCTCGGACCTTGCTGCTCTGTATCACATTTTATGTGCTGTCAGCTAATCAGAGTCAGCACTGTGAACTTGCCTTGCAAGTTAGCAAAACCCATATCTGATATTTCTGCAGGCCTGTAGGTGCAAGCAATTTAAATTAGATGTTCTTAGGGGTCCTGGAGGTTGGCTTTAGTACAGACACAGGGCAGAGAGAGCAAGAGAAGCTGCCCTGCCTCCTGCAGACACCCCTACAGCTTGTTTTCTCCCATTCTTCCCAGTCTGTGCTATCTACTGAAAATTTCACAGGTGGCTTTGCAAGTATTCAGTGCACAAGAAATAATTTTGTAACCAAATTTCCTAAAAAATACACCCAGTCCTCTGCTCCCATTCAGGAGCTGATAATGAAATAAGTTGTGTTCCTGATCTGGATATCTGTAGTACAAGATACTTCTAAGGTACTTAGAAGATGCCTTTTCAAATTATGAAATTTTAGCTCTTTAAACGCTAAAAAGCCACAAGAGCCTCTCCATGCAGCCATGATGCAGCAAGGGGCTGTGTGTGGAGCAGGGTGGGTGCAGGGGGCCTCAGTGCAAGAGTTGCCTTCATGCTCTGACAACCTATTTCTCCTCTTCACTGCCCCTCCAGGTGCATTTATCTGAGTTTATGGTGGTTTGCAGCCCCTTGCTCCTCCATTGCAGAGCATCTGGGCACCATGCTGGAGACAGGGCCAATAGGGAGGGTGGTTGGCAATTCTAGAAGCTGCCATGAATCTACCAATCCTGATTTTAAATACTTTATCAGTGCTGTTGATATGAAGCAGATATGACTGTCCTTATGCAGTGCAAGGATCCCAGCTCTCTGCCAGAGGATCTTTGACAAAGGGACAGAAAGTGAGAGACAAAATTTGGGGTACACTATGTTTTGTGGGGAATCAGCAAGGACACCCAAAAGTGCTTTGTTACATAGTGGTGCCTGCATTGGAGCAGCAGTTTTGCCACAGGTACCAACAATGTGTACTGTGCTCCTCTCGGGCATTTTCTCCTTCAAGCCTGGCAGCCTCGAACAGAACACCAAATGTAATGTATGAAGCAAAACACACTTGAAAATTTTCAAGAGAAAACCTGTTCAATTGACCTTTTAAAGCTGTGTGGACTTTTTTTGTGGCAAAAGTGGTGCTTTCTTTCTCTTTCTGGCTCATAGGAAGTGACAGGAAATTTTGTTGAATTGTGTGAGCATCTAATTTATTTGTTGCATTTCTTATACTTCTGCTCTGAGATCCACTTTCTCATGAGATGAGGCAGGCCCTGTTAGGCTAGATGTTGTAAAGGATGGATGCAGTGAGACTCCAGCCTCACTCCCATAGCTCATCCAGGTTTAAAGATGAAAGGCTGAGAATAGCATATACTGCCCAATACCAACCTCTTAAGGAACAGCACTCACAAGGGAGCTGGAGATCAGGTCTCTAGGAATTAAAATTCAACATGCCCTGCCATTGTGAAAGGCACTGAGATTTTGCCTTTATTAATATATCTCTTCCTACCATTATTTCCTACTGCACTGTTGCTGTGGGGATACAGTTGGAGGCGGCTGGACTGATCCAGCAGTTCTGCCAAGAAGGAGCATGGCACCCACCATAACAGGGCAAGTTAACAGGAACAGCAGCAGCACATCAAATACAGTTGGGGGGGGTGTGGGAAAAAGGAGGGCTTGGTCACCACATCAGCAATGGTCTCATTATTCAGAAAAACTGGTTCCTCCCACAAAGTTGAAGAAATGACTGTTTTTTTGTAAAACCAGTATGCATTACAAACCAGTCAGGACAGTAAGGCAAGTAATTTTTGTTCAGGCATCCCCTTCTTCAGACCTCTGCAGATACTATGGCTTGGGATTAGCAGTTGTCCTTAGGGGGAATATGCGAGGGCAGATGAAGTTGGTGATAATTCTGAACCCTAGGACAAAGTTTCCTCTTCCCATCTTGTGTTACTTGCACATAGATGAGACCACTGTCTACTAGATGAAATATTATTTTGTTGCATGCAGTTGTTCAGTGGTTCATCCTGCGTAAAGAGAATGTGTCTCAGTGTAAATGCAGAAGACGCACTACTGTGGATCAATTTGTCCTTAAACAAAACTTAAACACAGAAAAACAAGGATATGCCTCCTCAAAAGACGAAGGAATCACATTGTTTATAATTCATTGCTGCTGTATACATTTCAAGTGGTGCCTGTTCTTGAAGCATTTTCCAGGAAAAAAAATTACCTTCTGAAATATCAAGTACCAAACAATTCCATTTTTAATTATTTCCTTCCCCAGCATCTTGTATATAGATGCTTCTGCTATTTCTTCTATTCTGAATCCACTATATTGATCCTTTTGCCTCTTTACCTCAAGTATTTGAAGGACTGCAGGTTCATATCTTGGTCACAACAGAAACTGCGTGATTATTCTCATCTAAAAATGTGGACTATCCTAGAAGTATTTTCTGTTGGCGTACTGCAGGGACCCAGGTCACTGTAGTCATTGATTACCCACACTTCTTCCAACGCTGCCTTAGTTGGCTCAGATATTATTGATGCAGATACTTTAGTCTAAATAGGAGTAATAAGGGTAAAGCCTTCTTTCTTCCTTCACAGCAAATTGTAAATCAGACTCCCATGGTGCTCAAGCAGTGACATTGCATGCTGCAGCTCAATTTTGTTGAAGCTTAGGCTTTCTGTTACAGAATAGTAGAATCGTGTTCATTCTCATTTTTGTATCTGCTTTGTCTCCCCTAATGTTTTCTCATAGCATGAACAAAAGCACATTGGTAAGTTTCATTGATAAATTCCCATGTAAAATCCTTATGTGGAAAAGGTAGACCAGGCAAACACACACTGAGCTGTTTTCCATTAAATATGCTGCAATGCCAGAACAGGCTGAAAATTCGATGTGTGGTCTGGATGTCTGTCCTGTAATTGAGCTGAACATGGCCAAAATGGACTTCTAACCATTTGGTCTTAATAGAGCAACTAAGTCTCTGTAGCACCACATGATATCTTTGACCTGAATTCCATAAATTTTCTTAATCATTTGTAAACATTTGGTAAGCAGTTAGGCAATGGAGTTAAAGGAAGTGACTCTCCAGAGAAAACCTGTAAAACGCATGAACATGAGTCTGACATATTGGCAGGTGATGAAATACCACATGAAAATGTTGGATGTGTCATCCTACAGCCTTTTGCAAAGATGGGTAGAGGGAAATGTGTCAGTGATATTGTTAGTGACACAAAGACAATCTAAGTAAATAAATACCGCTGCTTTAATATGCAAGAGGGGAATAGAAAAACCCCGATCTTCTTCATGTAACTTTAATGCATGCAAAGGCTATTTCCAGAATAATTTCTGTTCAATTGCAAGTAGATGTGCTGCAGTACAGATGATGAACTAAAAGGCGCTAATGGATGTATTTGTACTTTTGATGTCAAAAGTTTCAAGTCGTGTCTTTTAATGGGAGCTAATGAGATCCTAAGTGATGATTCCAAGTAAAGTGTAGACATTATGGCCATGCTGCTGGCAGCACCACACTTGTGCAATCCTGTTTCTCAGCTTTTACTGCTGGCACCTGAAGAAGGCAGGCAGCAAACTCCACACAACTACATGTATTTAACAATAGAAATCAAACTCTCAGGTAGAGTAACTGTAAAATAAGTGTCCTCTGTGTCAGATGACATAGGTGCCTGGATATCCATCAGGGAATCAAACAGAAATCGATAAAATTTAGAGGTAATGTTTTCCAAGTAATTCAGAAAGAAATCCATTTTCCCCCTTCATGCTGAAATGTTGGACCCAAAGGATTATACCATTTATCTGACAAGAACCTTTTATTAAAAACAAAACTAAAAACAAACATAAAACAACTGTCATTAGGATTTGAATGTCTGAAACAGGCTGAAGATAGGAAAACCATAATCAGTCCTTCAGGACCCCATAACAATTCTGTAGCTGTCAAAACAAGAATTAAGGCTTCCTATAAACTGACATAAATTGGCACAGCAAAAGCTGACTGCTGCTGATGTAGAAAATGCATGATTCATTTCATTGACTGTCAAGTGTATCTACAAAACCAATGGGCCACAGGAAAGGCTATTAAAATAATCTTCCTGAACCATCCTCATGTCTGGTTCTGCTCTGGAGCCCCACAGAAAACCCCGAGTTCACCTCTTGCCCTTCATAGTTCCCTGTGCCTTGCTATTTGCAACAAGAATAAAACCCCACTGTTATTGCACTCTGCCTCATTCAAAAAATGTGGTGTTTTGAAGTAAGTAATTTATGAAAAGGTGCATTGAACAGGACCATCGTTTTTCCAGCCAGACTTAGAGATGCTGCTGCTCTGTTTTCCCAAACTATGTTAGTGATATGAATAAAGCCTATGCCTACACCCCCCAAACACCATGTCTGGACTGTGTGTCTTGGGTTGAAGACAGGTATCTGCTAGGGAAGGCAGAACCCTCCCTCAGGACCCCCCACTCTTTCCTCCGAATTTCTGAAATTAAGCGGCCTTCAGGCAAGATATGGGGAGGGATAACAGTCCTTTACTAATGAGTATAACAAGATACAAATTAACAATAACTATGGTACTAACAACAACACCTACTACAGATAAAAAGAAACAGAAAAAAAAAGGGACACCCCCACCCCGCGGCAGAGCCGGCAAGAGGGACGGGGAAGGCCTTGCTTCACAAACCCCGTAGGCAGTCTGTAGTTGTAGATGGCTCCAGACGGGCTGCTCTGAGGAGAATGGAAGAAACTCCAAGGTGGAACGCAGGAGTCCTGGTGCAGGGATGGATCAGATGGGTCCCAGCGGGGCAAGCAGAAGCAGCAGCAGCAGGCAAAAGAACCCGGCCTATCCTCTTCCAAGCAAAACCCAGCACTGAACTGTGTCCTCCCTAGTCTCCCTTCCCGGCCCGGCAAGCCTTTGTCTTGCAAATACACTTAAGCATCGGCCATCAGGTTCCCCCGCAACAAATGGGACAAAAAATTCCATAACTAATGAGGATGAAGAAAAAGAAAAAACTAACACCCCAACCCCCCACACTGTGGCACTGCATGGAGCTGGTGCATCAGATGTTGTCAGTGTGGCCAAGTCAGAGCTCTCTGACAGCACTGGATGTAGACATTCCTTCTCTGGGTTCCCAAAGGGTTCAACCTGAGACCGATATGAGAGCAGGAAAAACCTCCAAGACCTACACACAACTTTGCTATAATGGAGTGAAAGTTCCCCTCCAGTGTCAAAAGTATTAGGATTTCATTTAAATTTCAATTTAAGGGCTAAGCCAGCCAGCCAGAAGCTGTGTCAAGGTTGCAATTGCAGTCCAAAATTGAAACCTCAGCATGCAAAAATCATAAAAGACATTAGCTTTTTCAAATTATCTGGCTTCTTCTCCTGACCAAAAATGCATGAGCATATTTGAGATTAATAACCAGATATTTGGCTTTTCCCTGCAGGTAATTCACTGAGATAGATTGACTATAAAGAGTGTAAACAACAACTCTAATTTGAAAGCTAAAATCAATTGACTTGTGCCTTTTCCACATCCTAGAAAAGTACTTCTCAAATTGGAATGTCTTCCCAAATGATGGATGAATATGAAGGTTTGTGTTTATTTACAATTCACACTAAAATGTAACTGTGGGAAAAAATCCATGAAGATCCTAGCATGTTTATCTGCAAAACAATGAATGGTCAAGAAAGTGATATGACTATTTTTACCAACATCTTAGAATAATAAAATTATTTAGGTTGGAAATGATCTTTGTGAGGAATAAATACTATAATCAACAGACTTCATAAATTCAGCAATATGAAGAATTTATAACCACTGTAATTTCAAGAACATTTTCTACAAGGCACAAAAACTGTATTGTGGAAATATTGTTAGCTGAAAACAATGCTAACCTACCAAAGTACTCATATTGAAAATGTATTTGGTACATTAATGAGTGTTTAAGGATTTGGAAATAGAGTTGAAAATGCAAAACTCTATCTTGCAGGAGTCCATTCATTTGTGACATTTCAGAATTAACAAATTAGTCTTGAGCAAGAGCAAAATATTTTGTTTGTGATAGTATCTGCACACAAAGAGGTTCAATAGAAGAATTCAAAACCATTTCCTTTTACCAATCCTTTCAAGTTCACATTGACATTATAAACTGTGTAAGTGGCGCATAGAGTTATTTAAAAGCGTATCTCCAAGGGGCATGGTTTTGGAAGCACAGCTTTGTTTTTCCAAAGATCTTGTTGAATCGATTTTTTCCAGTCTATTTGTATTAGCTGGGTAGAGGATTCACAGAAAAGCAATCGTGTATTGAAATTTGACTTTGATCACAGTAATTTTCTTTCCTTTGTCTCCCAAGCAGTCTTCTAGAAACTACAGCAGTAATGGTATGCAGCAGTGGATATTGAACTGCTTGCAAGCCACTCAGTCAGCTCATAAAAACATTATTAAAAGGCAAATGCCTGTTGTGCTCATAACTTCTAAACTACACAAGCTGAAATGCCTTAATATTTCTAATGCATTGCAGTATTTTGAGATGTGCTCTCTTGGAGTTGTTGTTGTGGCTTTCCAGCTGACAGCTGACAGAGCTTGTGCTCAGGTGTGAGTCATCGTGGTTTGGTTTGACTGTGACTCTCCCTCCAGTTCAAGAAGTCAGGAGTCTGAGTGTGGTTTACTGGGAGGCTCAGTGACTGGCAGGTGGAACGTATATTCTTTCTGGAGTAATCTCACCTCTTATAGAAGGAACCTTTTCAGAGCATCCTGAACCATTTCCTTTCTACTAATGAGTGTTCTCCCAAACCATGGAGGCTCTGGAGATGTGCAGTCCTGCAAAGCTGCTTTGGCTCACCTGTTAATGTGAATCTGCTCCCAAGGTGAGAGTTCTGGGAGACCTGCAAAGGCCACAGAGGAAAGAGCATTTTCTGTGCCCACGTGCTGTGTGTGCTTTACCAGGTAGAATAATAAAGGAATCATTCTAAATATAATCCTCGTGTTCACTGAGAAAGTGCTTTATTTTCTGGTTGCATTAAACAGCAATCTTCCCACCTCCTAAGGTCATTCCTTCCCCAGCAACATCCATGAATGTTATGTTCAGACATGAGTTTTCTCCTTTACCTGAAGAATTTGGAGCACATTTGAGGATGTGCTTTCTCTCAAAATCATAACCTGTGCAGGTGACATGGAGCTTTCCCCAGAAACAGAAGAGCAACAAAGCTTGCTGTAGAGTCCATCAGCTGAATAAGTATTGCTAATCCTTATAGTGTGCTGGGAAAATCTTTTACAACTTTTTATTTTCTGTAAATGTTGGTGTTATTGTCGTCATCTTTTTTTTCTACTTGCCTAGTTCTTTTGTAAACTAAGCATTAATTTTATACTGTCTACAGGGTCCAGGTTTTGTGGCCTGAAGAAATATTTCCACAAATCGTGGTTATAAAGGATGCAGGATATATTGGAACATCTAAGACCTTCGCACAGGCAATAGGCAGCATTCTAGTCAGTATCAAATTGTCAACATATGATTTATTTTTTCAGTTGGCCTCAAGATCTTTATCCCAAATAACAATTTCTCTATTGACATATGATTTCCCCTACAATAGAGATTACTTTCCCTTCCAGTATATTAGGGACTCCCCTTTAATAGTGAGTAAACTGCACTGCCTTAATTTCCTCCTCTCCACTGCTCCTCTCCCCATCCTCCACTTCCAGATCTAAATGTAGATATTTGATAATTGCGTAACTTTGGTCTAGATAAACGTGTGAGTGTTTCTTTCAAAAAGAGCACTTAAAAATTACTTTATGCCTCCACCATAACCAAAAGGAACTAGTAAGCAGAGGGCTGAAATTCAGTTTTAAGTATACAAGTTGTTTCATGCTCCATGCCTTTGCAATAAGGTATACACTTACAGTAAGGTAACTTCAGGGTGCAAAACATGACAGAAAATCCATACTTGTGGCAATACACACACACTTTTCCCTGACCCAGATGCAGTGCAGAACAATTCCATGCTGATTTTCATCAACCATCCATTTTCTCCACGGCTTCAGAAGATGACCAACACTGAACCTTGTCTCACCCACTCTACACCCAGTAAGCTGAGGTACTACATTCCTACACTATTCAAAAACTTCCTGTTTAACAAGCCAAAAGTGCTTTTGAGAAATACCTGAGGGGTGCAAAAAGTGCTCTATTTTGAACAAACCCAGTGGGTTTACTTACTGCTGAGAAGGTAAACTGGGAGTTTAGGAGGCACTTGATGAGTTCTATGTTGTGGTGTCCCATTGAACTTGGCAAGCTGTAAGTAACAGCACACCCAGGCAGGGACACTTAAGAGATGGTCTTCACTTGCAGCCAGATTGCAAAGGCACAGCATACATTACTGATTTGTTTGTCTAAGAAGTTTCAGCGCTTGAGAGAGAAGATCTTTACAGTGTATTATAAGAGGACATTTCAGAGAAACTAGGTTGATGTGCAACTGATGTAGTTGTCAGTTATTAATATTAGATTAGACACCTTGGCAAAGCAAAGACTTTGGGTGGGCAGTTTTATCACTCTGCTGTCTTTTGTGCATTAAAATTCCATTAGACTTTCTATCTTAGAGCAATGAGATTTACAGCTAATAACTCTTTGACACAAAGAAACTTACTTGATATTTGACTAACACAACACTACAAAACCTCATCAGAGCAGATCACCAGGGATTAAAGATGCATGGATTCCATGAGTGGATTGGTACTGTAGTAGAGTCTTCATGGGTCTCATGTTCCCAGTACTGTGAGGATGATTCAAATGGAGTGTGCCATCTAACAAGCTCAGTACTTAAAATGTGTCAAGCTTGCTGTGTGCCTTTCATTCTCTGAATGAAAGATGGAAGAAGTGTTCATCATATCCTCCTTTTAAAAAGATGAACAAAACACTGAAAGAGCCTTACTTTACCAGGGTTATGTTCAAAGCTCTCCTCAGGAGCAGTGACACTGGATTCCATGCTAAGAGTGAGGGAAAAAGTCACTCTGCTTTTCAGCCCTTTTAGAAGGAATCTGCTACCAACTTCCATAAGCAAAGAGCTGTGACCTTGCAGTTCTTAAGAAAAGGGTTTAAATAAGAGAGAATGTCCCCTTGATTCCTAAAAGTTTTGCGTGTTTCACTAAAATAAAGATGACTGAGCAGCAAATAGCATTTCTTGTATTTCAGCAGGCTTATCAGGTATTGCTGGAGACACAGTTTCATAACGAGCATTGAAATTATCACATTTAATATACTTTAATTCTTTTTCTCTGGTAATATAGCAGTAACTCTAGCCCTCCCATAACACAATAGAAAACCAGTGATTATACAGTCCCTATCTCTGCAGCATGGAAAAGCCATTTTCTAAGAGGGTTCTCCATCCTTTCCATATGTGGCATCAGCTTATCATTTCCTCCATGCCTATGGGAGCTGAAATGAATATGAGTAGAAATAATTTTTCCATTCAAGACTAGGAAATGTCCATCAAACAAACCAATACCATCTCAAAAGGTATACCGGTTTTTGTTTGTAGGGCTTTTTTTTTTAGGAAACGAATGAACATCTCTTTTTTTGTCATGTATCTTCATGTACCCACAATTTCAAAGCAAACTGTTTCCTCAAACTGTTTCCTCATGCAGACAACCCCTTATTCCCCTCTTCTAGTGTGCAGGTTTCTGGCATATTTGAATAATATTTTGTCTATTGTTCTCTTTTGCTAGTTTACAATGAAAGTAAAAATATCTTGCAAGAAAAAATTCCTTTTGTTTGTTATCAGTAACCTATAAGAAACTGGCATGATCAACTATTTCTGCTTTTCAGTGCTGTTATCTCTGCTCCCTAAGAGCTAGCAAAAAGTTTGTCTTGTGAATGAAATGTTTGGAGATTTTTCCAGATGTAATTTCCATCCTATTTTGACTGATCATGTTCTTGTTAAGCAGTTTTTCACTCATCTTTCTTGCTTGTTACTGCCTGCTAACATAATAGAGTGAAAAATTCTGCGATTCTATGAACAAATTGTCTCTTGGGCAGCACCTAGAAAATCTTGGACAAGTTCCAGATGGCAATTAAGAAACAAATCTGAGCACAAAAGAAAGAATCCTGCACTTTCCATCAGGTAACATTGCTATGCCTTGCTGTGCTTAAAAATAAACAAATGGAAAGTGTCTGTACATTGTCTGTAAAACTTCATGTTTGGGGATGGGATTTGAGTCAGAGCCCTCTGAGATCTGATTAAAATAGAGGAAGATTAGGTTCTTAGTTGTCAAAAATGAAAAGTAATCCTGACATATTTGGTGATGTACGAACACTGGAAGGATTTATATAGTCAATTTTAATGATCTAAATTAGAAATTGAATCTTTCTGTGCAACTTAAGGCCAAGTATAAAGCCGCTCTATTGGCTATAAATTGAGCATGGGAGGGTGACTTTTTCTCTTACATACCTACAGTGAGGCACATAAAATAGATGGCATGAATAATCCCTAAAATGAAGGGACTCTTAAGGGTCACCAAGTCAAACTCTGAAGTGAATGGCCCATATGGAGATCAAACCCATAAACCTGGCATAATCAGTACCAAACTCTCACCAGCCGAGTTAATCTCAGTATTAATGATGTTGTATAAAGCAAAATGTGTAATGTCCAAATAACAGTAACTTCCTCAGGCGGAGGTCACAGATTAAAACTGCTTTGGTCAAAGACCTGTAAAGTTAAATTGTCACCTACATAGTCAACCATCCAGCTGCAAGACAATGAAGGTGTCTGAAGATACTTTCCTAATCTGCATTTCATTTGGTTGACTAGAGAAATTACCAAGATTAGAATTTTGTTGTTCTTTTTGCAGTTCTTTCAAATACCACATGGCTGCTCTAGCATATGAGCAAGTCTCAGCACAGGATTAGAGAAATTATATTGCAGATGAAAGCAGGGGGTAAAAAGCTACTGGCAAAAAAAAAAAAAACAAACCAAACCAAAACAAAAACAAAACCCACAAAAAACCAAAAAAACCAGCTGAAAGGAAATGCTTTCATTTCAGTCACACAGATGTCTAGTCAGAAAAACATCTGTATGCAAAGATCTGATCGAATGACAGCTTCTTTTGAAAGAATAGAAATGGTAAATATGGACCTCCTATGCAGAAATCTGTAGGTGGATAAGTGGAATCACGTTTAGGCTGTGTGTGTCAATTGAAATGAGAAAATGATGCCTTTGATAAAGATAGGGCATATAAGGTCCATTCATCATGTTTAATCCTTTCAGAAATTACTTATTAGCCAGAAAAAGTTAACAGAACTGATTCCATTTAAGTTTAAAATTGCATGATCTGGGGTGAATTTGGGGGGATAGGATTGTTGCTAAGATGTTACATTAATATTTCTTATTTCCTTTCTGGGGATGTCCAGGGGTCCAAACCATAGGGATGGCATTCAGAAAAACACTCCTGGATGACTTAGGAACAGAAGTCTGGTGCCTGATTGTGATTTTAAATATACACATACACTGCAAATGAATAATCAATGCACACTGTATTGCATATTTATAGGCATGTTGTAGTTAGTTTTTCCCCTGCTTTAGAAGCAAGAGGACCTATGAACTAAAGCCTGTTAAGTCCCTAAAGGCTATATAAGGAAATACTCTAAGTCTTTGTAAAAGAATCAATACATCTTCTGAAAATACTTTATAACTAAAAAAAAATACAAATTAGAAAAGGATATATCTGGCTTCAGAGTGTTAAAGTGATTGAGAGGCAGGTAAATGAGAGCATATAATCTTTGTAAATTCTCAGGTCCCAGGTGGTCCACTGGAATGTGAAAAAAAGACCACATGACCATATCCTGCACAAAGAGTGATACCGGAACTACTGACAAGCAGAGAAGAGAGTGTGTTTGCTGTTTTGCATTTGCAGAGGGGGATACATTTTATATCCCTAGGTGCACTGAAAATTCCACTTGGAGTCCCTAAGTATGATCAACACAAAAATTGTCCCCTTCCAGAACAATTTAGGTACTGTACTTTGAGGAAAGAAAAGACTTTTTTCTTGAGTTCTCCTTGCCTGTGTGAACCTCAGCTCTGCACTTGGCTTTAAGCTGCAGGGTGATTTTTGCTACTGGAAAACCATTGTTCACAGGAAACAGACAGAAAAACACTGGTTTAAGGATGTCTGTCTAGTGGGTTGTGATTGCATTAAGTGCAAACCATGAATCATGGACATCCTGTTCCTCTATTTGTAAGATGTAGGCTGTATAAATAAGAGTCATTACAGGGTTTTTAAGGGGATGATCATGCTCGCTTCCAGTAACAAATTTGGGGAGCTCATTACCTCTATATTGCCACTAATGGGAGGGACACTGCATTCTACTCTTATAGATACCACACAGTGTTGGCTTTTTTTTTTTTTTNTAGTGGTGCTGTTTCCTACTGCAGTGAGCTATGTACCATATCCAGCCCTGGACTTTCCAGTGAGCCCCTGAGAAAGTATTTCATTATCTAAAACTACATGAGCTTTAAGAAAAATATGGAATAACAGGTATCCATCTGTGGGCTGGTTAAAAAGACTTAGGATCTGGTTTGGAATTGGATTCTAAAGCAGAAGTTGTCAGCAAACCTACAGCTCATTTCTGCATTCTCCAAATGTCCCATCTCTACAATAGCTCCCAGCCAGCTTTTTGGGGTATCACATTCTGGCCTAAAACTCTCTTGTTACTGCATCAAGATTTGATCCATTTCTGGCTTTTTGTCTTTCTTCATGTACTCATATACTCCAATCCTTTTGGGCACATACAAAAAAGGCAAAGGTGATTCAACTGCCTTAGACTCCAGGATTACTGCCAAGGCTCCAAGGCCACCTCTTTTTCTTTTAGTCCCGGTCTTGTGGTATCCTAACTTTACCTTTTCAACGAGGTAAATATTGCACCAAAAGAAGGTTCTTTTGCTTTATACTTCAAAGGAAAATAGTGTAACTCCATGGATGGTTTGAGCACCAGTCCCAAATTCAATGTTCCTACACTACTAGACTGGACTAGAACAAAGTATTTTCAGGATACCAAGTTTTCTATGTCAGACCTCTTGCTTCATGATTTCACTTCTAAAACATGAAATGTACTTGTTTTCTGCAAGCATTTTCCTTTGGCTGCCAAACAAACACCGTGAAGTATAGACCCTGATGACCATAAAGAGAACGTACTTCCTTCATATAAAGCTTCTTTCTGTCTCTCACTTTTGATGCTGAAGTTCACTTCTGGTTTCCTTTCCTACCTTCTGAGGATATTTCACTTTTTACCCTATCTGCTCCAGGACTGTTTTGGGAGAAAACACATTTTAAGTGGGATGCATGCATTGGATATTTTCCATGGGAAAATAGAAACTATGTTTTGACTAAGCATTTATGCAGAAATAAATGAATACATACAGACATGCAGAAATACTCATGGCTCTTTACATAAGAAATCTTAGAGTATAGTAAAAGATGATTCATAATATCAAGTTGGAATTATAAAGCACCAGTGTCCAAGTTGCATATTACAAGCTAGGGAACTATGAGTCATCTTCAAATCTAAGTAAAAGTTCAAAGGAGAATTTGAGTTTCTTCTAGGTGTTATTAAATCACCAGGAATAGCAATAGATAGCAAATCTGTTTTGCCTTGTGCTGCCGCAGGGTATTGCAGGCTGTGACCACTGCATTATGTCTCAGTTTGTGGGGGCATGCTAATACATATCTAACTTAAAGTAAGTCCCATGTTGCTTTCCTCTTACTGAATTAGTCTTGGCAGAATCAGGATGGAAAAATGATTGCTCCTTTTCCAGGCAGCTAATGCAGCCATGCAACAAATTTTCTTGTTCACATAGTTTCACGGGATGCATTGAATAAGCAATACTAATATTGCTGTGCTTACTCCCAGAGACCATTTTTGCTCTTAGTAAATTGAATCACATTTATTCTGTGAATTGCAAAATAAAAGTCATGCTAAATGCTATAGTTTTCATGCCTACTGAGGAAAGGTGGATGTAATCGATTTCTTTCCCTGGTTTTTAAGCCGGGTGTACGGTCAAGTGAGTTGCAGAGTTCTTAGACTTCCAGCTAGGTGCTTGGGAATCAAGCTGCTTGCAAAAGTGGGAATTTGGATGCCATTGGGTACTCTGTAAAAAATTAATGTCTGTGCCTGAGAGAATATTAACAAATTACACTCTTTGTTCCCAGTCTTGACAAACCTTTTTTCAGCAGTGGTGGGAGCATGCAGTGCAGAGCACAGATGATCCATTAGCAGAGACAGTTTCCTTACATTAATTACACTTTCAAGAGGTTCTAGGACATAATGAGTATGAGAAATGCACGTGTCTTTCTTTCAATTTTAGCAATGAATTCTGCGATACAATTGTAACTTACTTTAAGTTTTCTTTTCTGCAAATAGGATGATGAAACCTCTCACCTTTCTTCAGCCATCATATTTTTCCTACAAATTAGCAGACAATTAATGTCGAATGAGGAGGAAGACAGATTTCTGGGAATTCGTTCAGTTTTGTGCATTAAGTTTCTGTGTCTTAGCTGGACAATTGTGTAAATCATATTGGCCGGTTCCAGCCAAGACTCAGCTGGGAAGTTTTCCAGTGTAACTGGGAACTCTGTAGACTTTTTGGATGCCAACAGTCCACCTCCACTAAGGTGACTTGCTGATTTAGCTGCTAATTGGCTCTGTGCAATTAACTTCCAATGCTTATAATCACTGTGATGTCTAGGTACTTGTAAAACTGACCAATTTGTATGTATTATTTCTCTAAAGTGCAGAAAAACTCCAAGTATCATTTTCCAGATGAAAAGAGAACAGAGACCATTATCTGTTAATAATGTTTATGTGTTAATTTCAGTAATGGTGTTATTATATGAAGCTTTTCTACAGATCATGGAGTAAAAAATCATTGTCATTCCTTCAAGTCACATAACCAGTGAAGAAAATTATTGAAAGACAGGCACAGTCCATTGAAGCAGTCAATGCCTCACTGGTTTTGGTGTAGGAGAAAAAAAAGAAGAAAAGAAGGACAAAATTTGTTCATGTTTAGCTTCTGTAGCTGTGCAGTTAGATGCACTCATTTAGGGCATTTAACCTGAAAATTAGTTGATAGCCTCTGCTTTTATTCATCTAATCCAAAGCCCCCCTAGAAGTGAGTGATGGAGCCCAGCTGGTTTCAGTCTCACAGTCATGCTTTCTCTGGGCTGAAGCAGCACAGAAATAAAGCAGCACTCTTTGCTTTAACAGTGTCAATTTCTGCCTTTATGCTTGCATTGCCCTCTCCTAGCAGGTTCTCAGTGTATTGGCTTTTTACCCAACACTAAAAAAAATAAGTGCAGCTGATAAGGACCAAGGCCTTCAACTTTCTGGGAGCAACTGAAGAAGGTGGCAATGATACAAATATCTTTGTATCACTTTTTAAATTACCTCCTTTTCTTTATAATGTAGTTCACAAGTCACCTCTTAGGATTTAGTATTTATACTATATATACTATATATATATAATATGGAGTGTACAGCTACATATCCTTACGGAACATCTTTTGTTTTCTTGTTTATATGTAAGCTATCGTAGAAGTTAGGTGATGTTCTTTCTATTTTCTCTCTTCATTACAGCCACAGCAATACCTATGTGAGCACATATTTCCAAACAAGACTGTCATATTATAGCTTAAGATTTGGCATGCAGTAAAGTGTCTGCATGTATTTCTTTGCCTTACAATGGACAAAATGTTCCAAAATTGCCGATCTGTGATAAATGGTGGAATAGAAACACACTAAGCTAAATCTCGTGACATTTCAAGTTCCAAAGTTCCAGATGTTAATACTGGAGAAAAATATCTAAATAAACTACCTACTTCTGGTCAACAAAAGGAACTTAAATACATTCCTCTGTCAGTAGTAGTTAAAGTTGAATGGAAAATAATGAGAAGCAAAATTATTTCTTTTCATTTGTTCTTTTCAATTCATTTATTTTCATCCACTTTCTGACTTTTTAAATGTATTGCTTGATTGGTTTTGGATTTGGTCAAATAATAACAGTTCTTACTGTATGAACTCTTTGGTCCATAAATTACATTTCTTATCCACTACTACTCAAATAATTGGGTTTGATATATGCCTCATGTCCACTGCTTTTATATTTTGAGAGTAAACTTTAGAAGACCTTCATTTGGTAGAGCTGGGTAAACTGACATATACAGATATAAATGTGTGGGCAAACCATCTTTTCTGAAAACAACAATATTTCACTTCAATACTTCCATCTTTATACAGCGCCTGTGAACTCATCCCATGCTTTGATCTTGAACCACTTGGTGATTTCAGTTGGCGGCAAACATCTTAAATACACTAAGACTCTGAAGTTATGTGAAATGGCATCAGGTAGGGAAAGATGTGAGAGATTTCCTGCCAGGAGAGATAGCTATGCCATGAGCATAACTTGTGCTAAACTCAGAAGAATTGTATTTGGGGAAAAGTGTTTAGAAATACTCTCCTCACAGGGTAATCTTCAGAGCTTACTCTTTCTGAGAAACTAAATTACCTTCGAGTTAGAAATCTGTAGGAAACCTAGCTTTAGTCTGCACAGACAAACTTGTTTCTAAGAACACTTTTACAGAAGAGGAATACGCCAAACAGCAAACTGAAAACTGAACACAAGGCAAATATGGCAATATTCCTCTTTGTTAAATTATCTATGCTGAGTGATAAGTACTACTTTTCAGTTCAGCTGTTAACGCAGCTGATTTTCTAGTGCGTAATTCCAGATAATTTCAAAGACATTTATGCATGAACTGAGAGTTAGACATAGACTTAAATGTGGTACCTACACAAGCATTGTATAAATGTATCTTTAATGTGAAATATTGTGAATTCAGGCTTCAGCAACATCCTTAAGCATTCTGAAGTTGAAGGGATTACTCACATTCTTACAGATCCCTGCAACCGTGAATTATGATGTAGTAAAGAATCAGTAAGAGTCTTTAGATTTGCAGAGTTGGTTGAACCACTGATTTTTGTTGGTGTTGAAAGAAGCCTTAATCAGTTAGTAACTTCTCATCTGCATCTGGCTTGGCAACCAGTCAAGAAGAACAACAGTGCTCACTTCCTATTCATGTATTATGCACGATTTTATTTTAAATACCTTGCTTATTCTAATATGAAGGCTGTATTTTAATTTCAGTTTGGTACTTCTTTATTGGAAAAATGTGGGAATTGAGGGCACCACTCAACTATTGAGCCACAGATCAATAGACAAAAAGTTTTTAAATGGCTTTGGAATGCCTGCTATATTCATTATTCTCCTTTCTGCTACTGGGCAGAAATAATAAATATTTTAAGAACCTCAAAATAGATGGAAGTAGTAGTATTGACTAAGCAGAAACTATTTGCCAGGAGATTAGGCTTTAGTTGGTAGGATTTAAATATGCTTGGCATGTCAAAGCAATGTGACAAGTCAGTGTTTTCATAATGTTCTGCATCTATCTCATAACTTGTTGTGAAAGGATGATGGCTGTTGCCAGCTTGCTTTGTTCTTAATAATATTTTTAAAGATAAGAAAATGAAATGGCTCCATTTAAGGAATTAAGTAATTTCCCTGTGCCAAAATACTGACAAGCAGTCTTGGTGCGGGAAGCTAAATTAGAGTCCTGACTCCTGCATCACAAAAAATAAATAGACATTGCTTGAAAGGAGCCTTGCGGTTTAAGCTGGAGTTACTTCTTTTAACATTGCAGATGTGAATGTCAAGTGAGTTTTCTATGTGAATTTTTGTAATATGAAATGGAACAGACTGTTGAATTCAGGCAATTTTAAAAGTCAAGGATAATTTTAGAGAAGGGGAAATGAGAAGAATCAGCAAGTGGAACACACGGATCTCAGTCAAAGTATAACATCAGCTGTATAGCACTATTTGCTGCCCACATCTAATGGTATATTTGCCTTGCTGTCTTTGCCACTGTCACTGATTCATTTCAGCTTCCTCAAAACTGCACTTGTAATGCCTTCCTCTCCCTTCAGACTGAAATTATTTAAAGCCTTAGTGAAGAGTTCTCCATGCACCTCCATTCTAATACAAAAAGTCCTCTTTCCTATGGGTACAAAATGGAAAAATTCCCCCTCAGACACTTATCCAGCATAGCAACAGCAGTAGACTCCTCCCAGTACACCTGACAGTAGTAGAAAATGGATGATGTCCACATGGGACTTCCTCTGCTCTTCTGTTCTTTGCCAGTACTTCTTGGCTGCCTGAGTACATTCCACTCATCTGGGATTGGGAATTCTTCAAGCAGAGGCTGTTTATTTTGAAACTCCTGTGAACACTGTAATGCTTGATCTGTGATTGATGCTTCCAAGCTGTGGGGTGAGGCGGTATTGACCTGCCTTACCCGATGGCACATGAAGGAAGTGGCATAAAGGTCATGACTGAGATAAGTAAACCTATTTATTACAGATGACTCAGGCAAAGAGGAGAACCAGCTGTCAGCACTTCAGAAGAGGAATCCCTGCAAACCTTTACCTCCTCACCTTGCAAGGATTCTTACATCACCTGTTACAGGTCTGCCTCTTTGCATCAATTTGCACACCCTGGTCTATCTGTTTCAGCTGAGAGTAGTTCTTCAAACTGAACATTCTCTTGAGCAGATGTGGTTGAGATCATGGAGTTAGTTTATTTCTGAAAACACATGTTGAAAAAACATGCAGTGTACTGCTTTGTTTTTTCTAGTTTAAACACAGGTACAACAGACACCAAAGGATGATGCAGTACTGTTGGAAAAATCATATATTAAATGGCTTTTTAGTGAAAAAGTGCTGTAATTCCTACCACAGATTAGGGGCAAAATGCAATAGAAAGCATATAAATATATCCTATATACACAAACAGTACAACACAGATGTCTTGTTAGCAGGGATTAGTAGCAGGACACTGTTATAGAAACAGCACATCTTTCCCTTGGGAAACTTAAACCTCCACAAATGTAGTTCATTCAAGACCACAGAGAAACAACGTGCTGCTTATGCTCATTTCCTTTCCTTAATGCTGAGACTGACATTTTACAAACCAGAATTCTGTACATTTCACATTCAGTTTAAAAACTACAAAGTCCTTGGATCAGTGTCCTTTTGGCCATTTAAAAATATCTAAATGTATTCCTTTCCACCTTTATATTGTTATATTTCCCTTACTTTGTTAAACTGGACAACATGAAGTTATTTTCATTCTTCACTGCAGGAGCATAATTGATAGAGTAGTTTTAGTAGACAAACACAAGAGATTAATCTTAAACTAGTTTAAGTAGTTCCATGACAACAGCTGGAGACATAGCTTCTGGGAAATGCAGATGCAAACTCAGACTGGAAGATAAGATTTAGTGACATCAATGAGTTGCAGCTGCTGCATACTACTACATCTAGGAACATCTTTTTAGATCAGAGTCAGACTGAGCCTTGAGATAAGCAGCCATCCATTTACTTTATGGCAAACTGCAACTGGACATTAGGTGACAACTGAATTTTTCATCACTCAACTTTCATTTTCTTATTTGTCATTTCAATAGTGATTCCTGTGCAGGTCAGGTGCCTTTTCCCCTCTCATACATGTACTACCTGTGATTGCCAGCTGAGTAACAAAGTAGGTCATTCGAGATTTCCGCTTCCTCCTCCAGGTAGAGAACAGCACGATGGCATTTCCAGCAATTGTGACAATAAAGAGAATCCAGAGAGTCACCAGCTGCTCTGTCTGCAATGGAAAGAAGGGAAAAAAGCATAGCAATGGGTAAAAGGATAGACAGTCACTTAGACAAATGGAATGAGAATGGAAAACAGGAGTGAAATTTGAGTTTTGCCAATTGATTTCAACTATTTAGTATAAAAGATATTCTTGTTTTTTTCAGAAAATATTTGACATGCATGACTGCTGGTGACATTCACTCTGGTTTGGTTTGCAGTGGCTGTATATAACTTCTTCACAAAACCACTAGCAGTATCAGTATTCTGCACTTAGTGCTAAAATGAGAGTCAGCTCTCAGCTTTCTTGTGCTGCTCCAGCAAGCTGTGAAATAACCAGCTGCCTCACTTCATAAGGAATGTTGATAGATGGGCTCCTTTGGAGAAATAGGGGAAATAAATACTTCTCTCTTTCCCAACTTCAGTAAGTTTGAGTCATTCACGAGCCCTATGAAATTCAGACATCCACTCCATGATCTAGATGTGCATCAAGACTGAAAAGGAAGCGTGACCCACTAAAGAAAATTATAATTGTGTAGCGACTAAAACGTGATGGCAAAACGTCCCCTAGTGGTGTGTGTACAAAGAAAACAAAGTAAGAAGGCTTTTTGTGCTCTCAAAGCGTCAGGATGCTCTGACTGCAAAATCAACAGGGTATGTGTCCACATTTGCTTGTTTGGTGAGTGCATATCCTGGTCATCCAGGGAAAGCAAGACCTGATGAGGAGCAATTTGATGCTGCACTCTGTGCCTGAGCCCAGAGATTAGTCTAAGTGAACAATGAAGGCTGTGTAGAGAGGATTTCATTTTTCCCAGAATGATGATTTTCACCAGCATAATCTACTACTCATGTAATCTCACCTAACTTTAAAGTTCTGAAGAGACACAACTATTCCAAATTGTCTTAGTATTGTCTAGGTAATAGCAGTGTCTCAGAGATGAGTCACCACTCATCTCATCTACCTTGGGATGGGCTGTCTCCACTAAATATAGAGTGACCTACATGAGACAACCTGTGTGGGTTGGATACTTGGCTATTAGATTAAAAAAAAAAAAAAAAAAAAAACACCAAAAAACCCCAAACAAACCATCTTTTTGGGGTGTCTGCAAATCTCTTAAATTCATTGGAAACAAATTTCCTTAAAAATGTGTGGCAGAGATATGGCAAAACTGTTTTTATGGGGGTGCTTTTCTTAGTACAGGAATTGGAAAGAAATGCCTTTTTGTAAGACGATAAAATCATAAAATAATAGATTTCACATCACTTTTGTCTTTGAAATCAATGATTTCTCCTCAGGATTTTTTGGTTTTTCCATTTCAGAAAACATATTTCTCACATGAAGAAAACTAAGGGACTAAATTTGTTCCCATTTTATTTGGTATAAAATCAGAAGAGCATTTTCTTGAAAGGAATTATATTCCAATATTACACTAATATAGATAGGAACAAAACAAGGATCTGACATTCCTATGACTCCCACAGAAGAAGTAGCTATGGTACAACAGTGGTTACGCTAGAAGGATGTTTCCCCACCATAAGAGCACAGCACAAATGGTCAGATTAAATCCCTTCTGCCAATTTAAAAGCAATGCCTGACAGTTAGGCAATGTTAGACTCCATAAATTGAACCAGACTGCAAAGATAACTTAAAAATGCAAACACTGAAAATAAAGGTAGGTCTGGAAAGGCCGTAGAAAAAGAAATAAAGCCGAATTTTCTATTAATCTATTTGTGGGAGCTGCCATTCAGACAAAAGGGAAAAAGATCTCATTCCTGGGGATTAAGGAGCCACAACAATAGGTAATTTAAGTTACTGCAGCCTCTCTCAGTCTGTGTTAACTTGCAGAATGAAAATTTTCATGGTTGTTAATGGGAAACCCACTGTGATAAAGGCCTTCGCAGAGGCTAGGATTGGAATTCAAAATTATCTTAATGAGCTGGAAGCACGTACTGGCAAAAAGCAACATTGTCCAACAAGGAGAAGGGCAGGACTGCAGTGTAGTGAGTGTAATCACACTTGGTTGGACCAGCCTTTACAACATCAACCCTCACACACAGCACCTGTACGAAGTGCCCCAGAACGTCATGTCATTACCCTACCATAAGAGAAACAGCCACCACCACTTTGGGATCAACACCAGGCTCATGTGCCTCTGCTCTAATCTTTCCACTGGGCCATGCCCACTCCTGGGCACAGTGCTTCAAGAGAGACACACAAATATGTTGACATAAAGGATATGGTCAGGCAAAACAACTGAATGCATCAAGTTGCTACATTCAGGAAAAGCTGACTGCAGGAAAAGATGAATATAGCCTTGAGGACACAAAAAGACTAATGTAAAAAGGTAAAGGACTAATCCCTTCTTTAGATCCAATGCACAGTGGACAAAAATCAAAACTACAGTACAGAATTCAGGATGAAAATTTAAAAAGAAAAAGAAGGCTTTAAAATAAATCATAGGTAGAGAGATTGATTGAGCCAGTAAAACTTCCCTCTGTGAAGGCCTTAAAAATAGTTATTAGATTAGAAAGATAGCTGATGGATCTTTAAATTTCACTTCAGATGAATTTTCTCTAGTTTTATTCGTCATCTTCAGGTTGTTTAGACATGGAAGTTTTTAATTACATGTCTTGTCCATTCATCAAACAGAAATCCTTTCTTAAAACCTATCTTGGACAAGGTAATTTACAGTAAAGATACCTCAATAACATGTTGTGGAAACATCAGAAACATTCTGATAAAAGGGAAGATAATAATATCTCCCAAACTTCTATTGACAAGGGCTTCTTTTGAAATCGGCATTAATAATTACAATAGATGAGAATGCCATGAGAGACTAGTCATACAGCAGTTATTTCAGGTTAGAAAAGCTAGAGATGCTATTGACATTACCAAGGTCACCAACAAATGAAAACCAAGAGTATTTCCTTGGCTTGACTCGAGCCATTGCACAAGCTGCTGTTCCACAAGGCTGCTGTGTTTAGAGCATGGAAAGGCTCGACATCCAGAGAGCATATTTGTGTTTTGTTATGTTGCTCCAAGCTTAAAACAGGTTTAGTCAATGAAGAAAATGCCTCTTCATGCGTAAAATGTAAGCCAGAAAACCTGTCTGAAGATTGTGTGCGTTTTCCTTTGGCTATAAAAAAGGCTCATCATTTTATTTCTCTAATAAAATTTCTGAATCCAGAGGCTGGAACAAGCCTCTCTAACAAGAGGTGTATTCTGCTTTATATTTGAGGCAAAGATCACCCCTGCAAACCCCTTTAATCGAGACCATAGTTAAATCCTTTTGAGATGTTGGGTGGCATTTTGGAACCACAATACCACCCGTCCCCCCAATTCTCCCCAGCCAACTTCCTTGCTTTGTCTTGTCTCAGGATTTGTATCTCTTTTGCTGGGGAGCACCAGCTGTGACTGTGGAATGGGGATATACCTGATAGCACATTCCAGTGGAGGTGCTGTTCCTCCTGTCTTGAGATGCAAAAGCCTTTGTCTGATATTAGAGAAGTTGCCTAATAGAAAGAGAGGTTCAACTATCAATGGAAAAAGCTTATTCGTACTTGAACAGGGACCCAATCTAAAACAGTTTAGCTCTAGCTGCTGAGGGTACTTGAGAAATAACCTGGAAAAAAGTATGTTTTCAGCTAAGAAATGAGCAAATAGAAAAAGAGAGGGAGAAATTCTTTGTGCCTGGAGTGGTTGACTGGCCTCTTAATATGGGGACTGCAGACCTGTGGTAAATTCTTGGTCCTGCTAACCCAGTGTCTTTCTGCACCATATTCTTAGTCTCTTGGGTGAAGAAGAGGTATGATCCCTCATATCACAAAGCAGCAGCAGCTTAAGTTTCTGAACAGCTTTTTCTTGATAGTTGATAAACTCTGGGAATATACAAATGATCTTGCCTTTGGTATATTTTAAAAATTATGGGGTTAGCATTGCAGCACTTGAGATTGTAAGAGAGCTTCAATCACGGAGCAAGCCGAGCAATTTTGCAAGAGTGTTCTTAACACATAAGAATATATAAATCCCCTTGTTAAATTGGGTAACTGTCATACTCACGGTCAGGTTCACCATTAGTAGATTGTATTACACTTTCTTGAAGGAGGAATAAAAAGAGAAAAATCTTTTCTCATTCTCTAAAATAATCACATTAATTGCAGACCATGTAGAAAAATGGAGCAGTCTAGATTAGCAATTTTTTTGATCCTACTGTAGAAGATTTGGGAACTTGAATGTTGAAAACTGAAAATGTTCAGGATGGATTTGCTATTTTAGCAATCCCCATTTAGGATGGAAACTTAAAACCCTTTAAAACAAACAAACAAACAAAACAAAAACCAACAACCAAAAAACCCAAACAATAAAACCAGGAAAATTAATTTTCCAGAGGCAGACAGGTGCCATGCAGTTTGCATTTCTGTCAGGAATTTGTAATCAGCTTATCTCTAATGCAAATTGCCCTTTGGACTGTAATACTGAAGGGAATCAAAGAAATACACCCATTAATACTATCAGGGAGTTTTAAAGATACTGGCTAAACCTTTAATATAATCCACTGAATTTTTAAATAAATAAACAAAGCAAAAATAATAAAATGCCTTTTTCCTGTACTGCCAGATTCCTCCACAGCAGAAACCCTAGAGGAACCTTCTGGGGTCTAAGTGGTGCCTACAGTGATCTGGCAGGAGGGTGCAGGGAAGATGGAGCCAGATCGTTCTCAGATGTGCACCATGAAAGAACAAGAGTCCACAAACAAGGGTTGCAACACGGGACATCTTGGTAAGACATTAGGACAAAAGTGCTCTTCATGAGGGTGGTCAAGCACTAGGATGGGAACCCAGAGAGGTTCTGGGATTTCTGTCTCTGGAGATATTCAGAATTTAAATAGACACTGTCCGGAGAAATCTGGCATTGTTCGGATTTGCTTTTAAGTGGCATTGTTCAGATTTGCTTTCAAGTGGTTGGTTCAGGCAACCTCCAGAAGTCCTTCTCTACTTGAGTTATTACACACACACAGGTAAGCATAACACCTATTTTCTTAAGGAATATTCTTAAAACTAAAAGGTACTTAAACTTATATTATCAGATGAGTGCTTTGCACATGATACATATGATATCACAGAAACATAAACAGCTCAGATCTTTCTGGGAATCTTTATGTAAATTTGCTCTGCAAGTAAAGAGTATGGGTGTAAAGGCTACTGGCCTGGAAGTGGCAAAAACCTATTACTTCTAGGAAAAAGGACTTTAAAAGTATAAAATGGCATTTATTTGAAATCCTGAGATGAAGAATTCTTGCCAGGTGTGACCAGCTTAAACTGTGGGTTTTCAGAAATGAAGTGTGATGCCACTGAAGGGGTCATGACTATGGTTATGCTTACCAGCTTCAAAATAAAGATTCTTTAATACACAAAAAAGAACAAACTTGGTTAAACTTCCAAGGAAGTATCCATATTTCTTCCTGTGTTAAAACTTTCTACCCAAGTTGGGTTACGAAAAAACCCCAAAACCCCTAACAGCAATCTGCTTGAAGAAAAGCTGTAGGTGCATGGCATATACTTTAATAGAAGACAACAGTTCTCACTGTCAAAAAAGAAAGAAAAGTAAAGGGCACCAAATATCTTACAAGAAGAGCACAATGAACAGAAATCTTGGGCTAGAAGCAAGCTTCGCACAGCAAATGGTAATGACCTGAATGTGAAGATTAAGATGATTAATTCAAGTCATCTCCTAATAGCCAAGAAAAGAAAAGATGAAAAATAATGGTGGAAAATATCTAAATTCATTTTCTGATAGGTCTTGCCTCACTAAGAAGGAAACATGCTCAAATAACTGGGAAGGTCACTGAAAACTTCAGCCTTAGCTGTCACAAGCAGCAGGAAGTTGTACTATCCACCCCTGTAACACAAATATATTTCAAAAAAGGTTCTCTATCCAGCAAGGATGAGAACAAAACTGAGAAGATGTTTCTACACAGAGTTCATGCAAGATATTCCTGAAATTTTTGAAAACAATTTGATTGACACTTAAAAGCGCAGGGAAAACTCATGTGAAGGTAAGAGAGACTAGGAGAAAAGACAGTTCAAAGCTAAATTTTATATTTTGTCATTGAAAGTGTTTCCATTATGATTGAATTTGAGAGAAGTACATTTGTGCAGGCAACAAGGCCTCTAGGAGGTTTTTTGGTGTTGTTTTTTTGTTTTTTTTTTTTTTTTTTAATTAGTGTGGCCTGGAATGGAGCCTGATTCAAATTGCATAAACACCAGTTCAGCCCCAGGTTTGACTCTGGGAATGCTGCTTTCTCATTTAAATGCTAGGTTGTGCTTGATAGCCCTCCTATCCCCTGTGCAGAGGCTGCCTCACTGAGCTGCTTTCTAACTGACTGCCTGGGTTATCCTCCCAGCCCAGGGTTGTGGAACATTCTGGCAAAAGCTGAGATGCATTGCTACAGGAAACCTTCACAACATACCAAACATGCTGGCAATAGTCGCTTCCCAAGGAGTCCCTATTGCTGGAAAAAACACACAGTTGGAAGGAACACTAGTTGTTTTTTTCTGTTCTGTTGAACTTAAGAAGCAGTTTTGTAGGAGTTTGTTTCAATATGGAATTCCACTCATAGTCTGCTACGTTTATGTGTTACATAGAGGAAAGATCTATAATATTTTCTTCCTTTTAGACTTAGGGAAAGAGAGAAGGTGAGAAAGTCTGTTCATTAAATCAGGACACTTTCTCATGGAAAGGGGCAATTTTGTTACTAAGATTATTTTCTCATCTTCTTTGAAATGTAGCAAAGCTGTGTATATATATTTTTTGTGAACCTCTGGTTTTTTAAAAAAACTTATTTCTTAGCTCTGACTTCACCAAGCACCACTCTGCCCTAGAATTCTCCATAGGTGTGATGGCGACAGTCAGTAACAAATGTGACTTATTAAATTCTATTCTATCACCAGATAGTTCTTATTTGCCATTCTGTTGTGATTTGGTAAAAGATAATAAATTTGGGCAGTACTGCTCAGTTATTGCAGGGTGTTTTACCCATTGCACTCCAGGAAAATTCCACAGAATTAGACAGATATTCCTGATTTAAATATCATCAGAAAACATAAATTTTTAATGGTGGACCTATCTTTTTTTTTTTTTTTAGAATATTTTCAATGTGGAAAGAAAATATTAGGTCACTCTAAGATTCATCCATAATTCTATGATTTTTGATAGCCTTATTTAAAACTCTAAAGTGATGTTTTTCTCAATCACTTCAAGTGATTAAGTATGCCTAATTGGTAAAACTTAAATAGCTCAAAAAATGTAAAAAAATTATACTTTCTAGGCACATTTATACAGGAGAGGCAAACAGGTGCAAACCATGTGCCTGTGTGGAGCACAGGGACAGTAGTATGAGGGTTGCTAGTGTGGAACAGCCCAAATCAGTTGGCTCAGAGCTGCTCCCTGTTGGGCTGTCGTACTGCCAGACCACTTCTGTGTTACATTTAAGTTGCTGGATGAGGCCAGCCTGGCCAACAGCACTGCAGCAGCAGTTTCCCAAGGAGATCATTCTCAGCATAGCATCTCAGGAATAGCAACAGTCATTACAGCATATTGCAGAGGCTGTGTTCAGGAGTCCCTGACACCTTAGTTGTGTAAACTTAATCCTCCTTCTCTCCCCCCACTGAAAGATTGCAATTTTACCTCTGAATTATTTGATATGTCTATTTTCTAAAATGTGTGATTGCATTTGAAGAGATTACTCCAGAAGTTTGACAGCACCCATTATTATTTTTCTATTATGTATTCAATGATGGGATGCTCTAGGATATTTGCTCGAAAATCAGAATGAGCAATAGCATAAGCAAATACTTTTCAGGAGATAAAGCAACTCCTACATTTGGATGAAAAGACAGGAAGACAGGGACACCAGATTGTGACTTCAGCAGTCTCTGAGAACACCTGGAACCAAATTCATGTAACTGGATAGTCCTACAAAATCCTCTAACATGTCGGTCTCCTCAGCTCTTTGCTGGTGATGTTAGCCCCCAACCTTTGTAAAGAGAATTAGTTCCATGGATAGAAAGCCCAAGTTCTTAGAGTTGTGCTTACTTGAGCCTAGGTTGTGCTCTCCTGTTTAATATCTGAGCTAATTGGGCTGAAACACACAGGCACAGGTACACTACAGTGTGGGGGGAAGACAGTCAAAGACATATGTTTAAAATAATTAGTGATGGTTTTGATAGGCACACAGTTCCTCCTGAGAGCTGTAACACTTCAGTGTCACTGCTGTGCTAATGCTGCATGGCACAGGGACCAGGGCTCATGGGGCCAGAGGCAGAGGCGTGTCAACATTTGGACCAGTGATTGGGGTTCCCACTTGGCGGGGCAGACACTTGGGCTCCCAACAACCTTGCATGTAAACAATAAAACCTTTGTGTCCTGCTGCACAGGTGAGGACTCTACACAGTGGAAAAAAAAAACAAGAAACCAAAACCACTACTTGATGGACTGCCAGTTCTGCTGAGAGGTAGGAAATAACAGTGGGAACACAGTCCCAGTGAGAAAACTCACATTTGTTCCTTTCTCTTTTTGAGCACTCCAATCTTTACTTTCTTGCATAAAAGGAGGGCATCTCCTTTCTCGGCAGAGCTCTTAAAACAGAGATGAGCCCTACCCAATCCTTCTGAAGACAAGCACATGCTCCTACCATTGTAAAAGCTTCTGGGCTGTTTATGCTTCCTCTAGCCCTGACAAAGCCTCCCAAACCTTGTACAAAATTGGGTGAAACCTATTCAGAGATTCCAGCTTTTCTCCTGGAAGGTTTTTGGTTTGTACCTTGTCAGGTTTGCAGAGTTAAGAAGGTCCTAAAGTAGGGAAGGCTTGCAGGTATTTAAATTATTTCTTCTCTTTCTGGACTACTGTATTTGGCAAGTGCAGTTGATGCTTACTTAGAGCCCTTTCACACATGGATTAAGCATATATGGAGAAGATTGTACAGGGATGTAATGACCTCTCCTTGGGAGGTTGCAGCTTGGGAGGTTGCAGCTTGGGAGGTTGCAGCTGTAATTAATACCAATTTGCACCTCTGTTCTGAATTAGGTGCTGAAACAGCCAGCAGAATTCCTTGTAGTTTAGGTCAGTAACCTACCTGGATACCCCACAGAAAGGCACACAGGAAGAAAGATGATCTGGGTTTTCAGGAACAATTTGCCATAACACAGCAGCAAGATCTGAATGACAGCGGGAATGAGGCAGTGCCTTTGCCATAGGAAGCACCAGCTCATCTTGCGTGCTGAGTGGTGCATGGATACGTCCAGTCCTGCCCCAAAATCTGCCTTTCTCTATGCCAAGAGTCAGTGTAGTTAGCTCATGTGGCCCCAAGTCAGACTTCATTAGCAAAGCTTTGGTCATCAGCGGGCCCTTCTGTAGGCCCTTCTGACTACCAGAAGAAAATCTGCATTCCTCTAAGTGGAGGAAATACTCCATCTTTAAGCTAAAATAAATCAATAAAATACCCCCCAGCCTTCCCCTCAAAAAGACAACAAAAACCTGAACTGGCAAAACACTCTCTGATCTGAAACTGTGCAGTTTAGTTGTTAAGCAGAGGAGTAGACAGAAGCTCAATTTTTTCTGAAAGAGGAACACTCACAGCTCAGTCTTTAACAGGACTTCCTGGCAATGTAATGCTCTAATGCATATTATTTTACTTTTGTCACATTGCCACCACAGCACAACACAAGACACTATCTGGGGTGGGTACCAACTGTTGTTTTGCAGCTTGGGAGGAAAAGAAGACACCAGCACATGCTCATGTAGGTTGAGTAGCATGTGAAATACCCTGGGAGCTGTCATTGGGTAAAATCATTTAAAAGTCATTAACAAAGGTATGGGGTGTCACTCCCTAGTCTCTGTTCATCAGTCTAGATCAGGTTTTCCTATGTACACCTGCATTTTCCAAGCAGAAATAGCTTGTGTGCTCTGTCTGCACCCTGGCATGCAGGCTCTGGGATCAACCTGTGTAGAGACCACTCAGCCACCCTGCCTTCACAGTCAGCCACAGGCTACATTATGTTTGAAAATCCAAACCCTATTTGTAAGCTACATTTTAAACACTGAACTCTGTTTTTCAAATTCATTCAGCCTGTTCCAAACTGAAACTTAAATTGTTTTAGCTGCTCAACTGCAGTATTGTAAAAGAGGAAGATGACGCTGCTTGGCTTGCTGAAGTGGTCAAGGACACAGACACAACACGGGCAGAGCTAGCAGAGGATGGCAGGAGTCAACAGGTATCAGCAGCACCTTCCACATGTGAGTTTTACAGAGTGCTGAAATTGCTGGCAGGGAGCCCTGTCTTCCCTGCACTGTAGTCATCAGAGCAGGTGCTTTCTCCTTCCTTTCCTACAGCTGCACCAGCTATCACTCATCTCTAGAGTCAGAATATTTCCATGCCTATCAACAGCTACTAATTGATGTGAAATCAGTGAGTCTCTTTGCAAAGTTCATGCTCCATGTGCCAGAGCTAGGCATCCGGCAGAGACTCAAGTGCAAGCTTAACGAGAAGCCCTCAGCTACAGAATTGTTTCCTTTAGCAATGGATGAGCACACATGACAATCCTTGGTTTCCTAATTATTGTAATTTACTCAATCTCTCCTATTAACAAGCATTCCTCTGCCTGGGGACTTTCTAATAATGGAATTAATTGTCACTTTTACCATTATAAAATACTGCTCCCATGACATTGTTCAAATTTACAGCCCTAACTGTGAAAAGAAGATGGGAGATAAAGAGAAAGTCATTAAAATATTTTTCTTGTCTCTTGTGATATTTTCTTCAAGAGCATTTTAGGAGTCTAAAATGGAGAAGGGAAAATAAAGGAATAAAAATAATTTTCACCCTTGAAATACTAGGTAGGAAGTATTACCTGAGCAATTATAAGCAGCATGTTAAAAGAGACCCTCATTAATTAGGACTAGCATTATGGATAATCTCTTTCTCTAGCAGGGCTGGGAACCTGATAGTCATTCCACTGATTCCACTAAGACTGTGTCAGAGCACTACCAATCTCACAGATTCAAAAGTTGCTTCTGAATATATCCCCTTTTACCTTGCATGTTGTCAAATTATATGAGTGCCTGTATCTTTCCAGCTGAAATTGACCTCTTTGGTGCTGAGCTCCAGAAGGAATGGCAGGGCATTCCTAGACAGACTTTTTAATGGCTTGAACTTGTACAACATACCACAACAATAAAGACACACATGGCATTCAGAACAAAATTAAACAGTAGCAACAGGCATAGAAATCTGAAGGAAATATGAATGTCAGAACTTCTCTAATCTTTTTCCTACATTCACATATTGCCAGGCTGATGTTTAGTTTCAGAGATGACTGAATACACTTCCCATTCAATTCAACAGCATTCACTGCTGAATGACTCATCCGATGCATTCTTAACAACAGATTTCAAGAGACACTGCAACTCCCGCTCAATTTACCAACAACCAAACAAGCAAACAAACTAATTAGAATCTGTCCCTCATGATTAAAAAAAACCCAAACAACAAAAAAAACCCTTCTCACTTGTGTAAGATGTTTGTTACAGCTGGAAAATTGAAAAGAAATCCCTTATGTCAAGATGATGCCTCTAAGAAATTACATTGAAAAAAGTGTTAAAAATAATACAAGCTTTTGACTAAAGATGCCTGAATAATTACAATATCTCTACAGAAAACCAGTACTGGAAGGTGATAGAGTTAGCTAAGACATGTAAATCTCAAGTCCAGTTTCTACAAGTATTTTGCTTTTCAGTAAATGCCTCACACATGCTGTCAGCTGTCTTTGCAGGGAAAAAAAAAACAGTATCTGGGAAAAGAAGTTCAAAAATCTTAGTTGCCTCCCCATATATGTGCTGAAAATGCTCCAAAGCTACAAGCATTTAAGAAAAGTAATACACGCCTTAAAGTAATACCTTAAAGGAATAGTAAAAGGATCCCCACTCCTCTTCTGCCACCACTTCTGTGAAAGTCACCGTTTCAGTGAAGGTGACAAGGGTAAGATCCAGACAGCCGGTGCCTCCCTGGAAGCTGCTGCTGGCTTCTGTGGAGTTCTCCATCACTGGATTTTGCTTAAGTTGTCTAGGTGCTTGTTTTAGTAAGAGTTAATGCAGCCAGGCTTCTCCCGTAAAAGCGCAGCACAAAACCAGCTTCTCACTGGCTACCAGAGATGTCGGGCTTCAGTGCAGCTGAGTGATAGGAAAAAAAAAAAAAAAAAGCCACAAAAAAACAAAGCCAAGCTGGCATTCCATTCCTTTGAGCTTTCTTTTGGTGCAACTCTGACAACAGCCATCCACGTGCTCTTTCCAACAGCAACAGCCAGTAACAAAGTCAGCACACATGGACCCAGCCATGTGCTTTGTCAACTCTGGATTACCTTACACCCCAAGGTCTTACCTATGGGGTCAGGCACACCTGTAAAGGCATGGAGCCCCTCCCTGCCTAAGCCCTCAGCAGCATTGCTTACTTACCTTAGCCGAGGTCACTATGATCTTTATTATTTTTAGTCTTATGGTATACCCATAAACAAGTACCAACATGCTCTCCCATACTAGCAAAATCCTGTTAGGTTTGTAAGCTTAAGGTATCACAATTTCCCTATCAATATCTACCAGATTTCATAAACAGACCTCTCCCTCACCTTTGCAAAAAGCTGGAGTGGGCTGCACACCCAGGAGGGCAGTGCTTTCTTCACCATATGGAAAACCTGGGCACTGATCCCACATACCCTGTGTTTATTCTGATGTTTTTACCGATCTCCAGTGGCGTTACCCCAGCTTTACACCAGGGTGACAGATGAGAGGGCTCTCACCTTCCCTGAGCAGAGCTCAAAGTCACTTGTAAACGCAGCTTTGCAAAGATGCTCTGCCTCAATGTCAGTGCAATCCTAAGCAGAACTTGATGCATTTCACACTCACATTCCACCAATTCAATCTCTCCTTACCTGCTCATGGCAAAACCCAGTCCTGCATTTATGTAGGCACAGATGGCCATGGGTGAGCTCAGGAGTCTTTAAATGCCTCTCTCTTGCTAGCACAGCACACCTTCTCCCCAGGTGCTGGAGCACACGTCTCCACAACATGCCCACCTGATCTTCCTGGGACTGTGCCCATCCCTGCCTACATGAGTAGCAAGAGAGGGGTCACAAAAGGTGACCCTCCAGCTCCCAGGGCTTGTATTAGCAAGGGAAATTCAGGGAAATTCAGGTCCAAATTTTAACTCTGAACAATCCCAAGTTAGGATATGCCTGGATCTAGGGCTTTGGACCAGACTGTTCTAGAGACTGCAGAAACCTCAGAGTGTCTGAGCAATATTCAGACTCTCCAGAAGATGCTGGAGTCATCAGAGTCATTCAGTGAAGTTATTTAGAGGAGGGAATCAGTCTAGACCAATACAGATAATCAGGACCAGTCATGAAGCAATGAACTCTGACCAATATGCACCACTGATCAATATTTAACAGCGACAAATGATTCATGGGTTGGAACATGAAATAGATAAAAAAAAACACCATAAAGAAAAAAAAAATACTATAGAACCACCGTATTTTGCTGAAAACCACTGGAGAAATGCTAATATACATATTATATAGAAGAGAGGGGAAATACTTCTGCATTTTTTTCTGACTGATTGTACAGGTTGACTTTGAAAATCTGCTAAGTATTTAGGTAGCATCTAAGCTTCTTGAAAATATTTTATCATTTTTTTCCCTCTTCTTCCATCTTCTTATCTTTCTTTCTTATATTTACAGAATTCTCTTAGAGTTAAAATTTATTACACTGAACTTTTGGGTTTGGTGGGTTTTTGCACTTTCATTCCTTCAGAGCTGTTAAGCTCAAGCACATTAGAGGCACTAAAAGGCTTTTCAGTATCTACCCCACACGTGCAGCTCTCAAGGCTAACCAAGAGTGACTTCTCTTGTGGCTTTGCCAGCTACTTTCTCTAAGTAGTGCTAATGGTGCTGCAAAAGGTTATACTGTGCCCTGCTCCAGCACTCTCCAGTCTACATAGGGCTAATTTGGGTTTTCCATCACTATTAGCTTTTCTGATGGTGAGCATTTCTCAGTTACTGTCACTGCCATGTTTTGTTGAGGCCTGGTTTTGTCAAAGTTCTGTTTAGCCACAGAATTCGAAGCCATGGACTGTCTGTGGTACCACACCTAGAATTAAGCTAATTCTCTAGAATAAAGTACTTTGGTTTTAAACCACTACAAGTTACTACAACTCTTTGAAATTTGATTTGTTCCGATTATTTTCCCACCCCTCTCTCCATGCTGAGCTTAAGAAAATTATGAAATGAATGGCAAAATAAAATACTTTTATGACTGAATCTCAAAAGCTTACAAAAGGCAAGATCAAATCCTAGAAACTCCTCTGTGCTGAAGGAATAGCTGATTGATTCACTTTGATTTTTTCCTCAGTTGGGACCATGAAAAGTCTCTGAGAACTTTCAGTGTTTAAGAGATTGAGACAGTTTTACAGAGAGAAAAATTCAGTCTTCTCTCTATTATAAAATGCTGTCCAATTACTATTATAAGAGTTTTTTATCTAATGTATAATAAAATATGCTTTTTCCTTCTTAACCTTTAGAGTGGCTTTCTGGTTTCTAAAGTCACTGTACTGTAGTACTGCACCACAGCATGCTTCATAAGTTGGAAAAACATTGAAAAATCCATAAGCAATAAGAATGGACTATTTGAAAGAAGAATAGAGAGAACTTGCTTTAGAGGCCTCTTCATTTGCCATTCCCCTTATCTCAGTCTCGGAAGCTACATATATTTACTTTTCTTAAATAAAACCTTGAACCAAAGGACCAGAAAACCTCAGAGCATAAATGGTTCCACTGAAAAGATTCTGTGGTTGCTGCATGCAACAAAGCAGATATCCTCCATGTGCAGAAATATGGAGGCAGATATGCAATGCCTGTCTTTTATCTCCCCAGAGTGCAATGGGACTCCTGACTGGGAAGAAGAGAAAAACCCAGTGCAGCTGCAAAGAGTGAAACAAGGAGATTGATGTGATGTGATGCGATGTGATGTAGGTAGGTGACTCTGGAAAGAAAAGGTAAAAAAAGGAAAAACAAGAAGCAACAAATCAAAGCTTTTAAAGGCCGGGTAAAAATAAGCGATTTTGATTATTTAAGCCTGATATTCCTCATGCAAAAACTCTGGTCTTTCCTACAAACAGCTGTGAAATGCAATAGGTGGAGATAGGTTGTTTTGTACACCACACTGTGGATGCCCTATGGCAGGCAGAGGTGCCATCACAGAGGGTGTTACACTCCAAAACTCAGCAGCAGTAGGAGGAAGGACTGTGCAGGAATATCTGGTTCCTCCTATGCTATCTATTTCTATATCTTGACTTCCCTGGCAGAAACTGTTGTGTGGCAGTATTTTTGTGCATAACCTGCCAAAAGCCAGCTAATGTAAATATTCTAATGTGTCTAACTGTTAAAAAGATTAGGCACATCTGAAATGGGCAGAAAAAAGGTCTGCTCAAGTATATGTTATTTTTTACTGAGACTTTATGGTAGATTTCTTTTTGTTATATTTAGGCATAATTCAGGGTAAAATTGAAAAAAAATATTTGGTTTTTGTTCTTTGCAGCTTTGGCACCCAGAAGTAGTTGGGCATAATCACATTACATGCAAAGAAAAAATAATGGTATCAGACTGTAGGAAGAAAGAGAATGAGATATTTCTTACTTCTAAAAGAGCAGCAAGTTACTTGCTTATCCAAATCTTTATATGCCCGCTTCAGAAGAGAAAGTTTAGCTCTTCCCAATGCACAAACATCCCAAAAAGCTGAACATTCAGGACAATTCAGAGGGACTCAGCTGCTGGCTCTGATAGCATAACACCACTTCATAGCTGTGTGCCCTCACCCCTGCTGCATAGGAGAGCAGAACTGACACATTGGTGACACAATTCTTGTTGTCTGTCAGAAACTCATTCTCCTTTGACTTAACAAGCTGCTTAGCACGAGCGTTAGTTTCCTTCGGGGCCATGCCACTAGAGGGATGCAGACCTGGGCATCACAGGTAGGCAATACCCAAACAGGCTGGGTTGATTTCCTCAGATCTGGAACCAAAAATGTGGTCCCAGTGCCTGGGATATCACTGGGAAGGGAAGCCCATGTTTCTGGACTGCTGTAGGTCGCTGCTATGTGAGAAACAGAGGGCTTCATATGTGCCTTACTTAGGATGCAAGTATTCCACCACACATTTGCACTCACATTTATACCATTTTTGAGCCCCTCCAGGTGGAGATGACATTAAATTTCTAAATCTTCAAGACTTGAAATAGCAATGATCTTTTATAGGCTTTTATTGTTTTCTTGACAGAAACCCTTAACATCTATTCTCCACCCTCCAGAATGAAGTGGCTGTAACTAGGATTTAAAAATTTGGGAGTCAAAGTAAGATTTCAGAAGCTGGTTTTAACCTCCTCCCAAGCATTTCATTTCAGGATCTGCATCCCAAAAGCAGGACCTGGCAGCAGCATAGTGTTGATACTGCTAAACGTAGCCATTCCCAGGATGCTCTTTGTGATGTGTGAACTTCAGCTACACTCTGCAGAGACTCCGGGGTTGTGACTCTGTCCCATCTGTGCCACCTGGGTCACCTTGGGCCACAGGGCCAGCTAATAGCACACTGCTTTCACCGCACCCCCAATCCCCAATTTCTTGGTTGTGGAGCTAGAGGTTAGCAACTACAGTGAAAAGCCCTCTTTGATGGAAAAATTTGAGTTTGATTTTCATCCAGAATCTGAATAAACTTAATTTTGAAATATTAAAAGCATCACAGAATGAGATAGCTGATCTCTGCTGGCCTCCAGGCTGATCTCTTATCTGTCAAGTCTCTATCCAGCTATGAATCTGATCCCCAAACTGACAGAAAGTTGAATTTTCCTCTTAATGTCAGTTTTGAATCAGACCTTTTGCAAGTGCTTAGATTTTATCCATAGTAAAACACCAGAGTTTTACTGTACCACAGTAACACTTCACCACAGTAAAAATCACAGAACATTTTCATAAAAAATGATAAAATGCAAGTTGTTTGTTTCTCTTTCTTATATAATTAAAAAAAAAATTTAAGGAGGAGATTTTTCTTTGTCTTTATTACTGTTTGTAGTCTTATTCCAGATTGGTTCATTCTGCAAAAGGGATACACAGCCATTTCTCATTTCTTGTAAAGAAACTTTTGCAGAAGAATGAGAAATCCTTAAGGGATTATCTTTGAAAAGAAGCAAGTGGATAAAGAAAACACGGAGAAGAATGCCATTAAATATGAATATTGCGTTAGTGGAACTGTCAGACACCCTGAGATTTCAAATCCCTTCATTCTGTTCCCCTCAATATTACCATCAAGGAAATAATATATTTTGCAAGGGCTTGATTCTCCATTCATTTAGCGTGTTGCAGAGAAGAATTTCTTCCTGTTCTGTGACTAGAATGGCAAGTAGCTTCCACAAAAAAGGAGCCAAGCCCCATGAACTGAAACAGATGCCTGATGAATGTGCATTCCTATAAAATATTGAGGCACTCACCATAGTCACTTGGACTGTTTTAACTTTTAAACAGCTGAACAGGCGGCCAAAATGGCATCCATCAGGTGCTGGCACGTAGTTATGTGTACAGGTGCCAGTAAGAAGACAGAATAAATTCACAGCTCGCATCACCACCAGAAACACATTTCCTTTAAAATCTTCCGATTGCCAAGGCACTATCTGCCCTTCTCAAAGCACTACAGCTGGAAAGGGAAAAGAGCACAGAGATAAAGCTGAGCTGCCAAAAAGGGAAGGTGGCTCCAGGTGAGCCCTGGCCAGCTCCCAGCACAGCCGGCAGGAGCACAGCCAGCCTGCCCGACTGCATCGCCTGGCTCACCGTATGCTCATTAACACGGCAACTGCAGGGAACAAAACACCAGCCATATGCTTGTCCTGCCCCACTCCTCCCTCCACTTAAGGTACTGTTTAACTACAATGAGCACCAACGTAGCTTGAGAGGGGGGCCAAGAGGCTGTGCAGACACAAGTACTAGATCCTACTTTGTCTACAGCTGGCATCAGCAGCTTGTTGTAAAATCTTCTGAGCCACAAGCCAGAGCCTCAGCAGTCCAGATTTCTGTTTTCAACAGTACAGGAAAGCTGTTGGAGGAAAATTGGGTTTAGGATTTCCACAAGCCAACTTCTTAGCCACTACTGACACATAATGCATTTAACATATAGAAATAGGAATCCTTTTCAATTCTGTCTTTATGTTGTTGCTTGGAAGCAGTTTTATTTCCTTTTCCCATGTTTAATTGAACCAAAACCAATTTAACAGGCTGTTGGACGAGATTATCATTGTAGGTCCCTTTCAACTGAAAATAGTCTAGTCTACCCTCTTCTATACCAATTCTTAATTCATCTCAATCTACAGAGTATTGATAACCACATTGCATCTGCTTTGGGAGAGAAATACTCCTCTCCTCCCTCTCCTTACCCTTCTGTTTGCTACTGCTAGTGAGTGCACACAAGAGCTAATTTCCATTATTCCCATTCAAGCCTGCATTGATATAGGAATGTTAGATTTCAGAGGATGCCCAGATCTGATAAACCTCTCTCTTCTTCTGCAGGGGATGATCCAATGGCTAAGACTCAGGCTTGGACTTCAGGGAAAATAGCACCTTGCTCTTTTTCACGTTCCTATTCTGACCCTGACCAAGAGATCTCCCCTCCCATAAGGAAGAGCTTTGGAAAGTGAACATGTGACAGAACCTCAGACCCTTCTGGATGTCATTCCCCATTCACCTGGATGCTCCTGTCTGCATAGTTTCCCCTGGCTCTGGGAGCACAGAGCAGTTGCAGCATGCAGCTGGTGTTCAACTGTAATTTTTTACAGACCCTCTATATACAGGGACTTGACTCTCAAACAGCCCACTCCGTTTGTCCTCAAGTGCCAAATTTGAGCCAGTGGATTCAGCAGTGAGCTAAAATCATGCTGAGCAGGAGCAGAAGGTCTTAAAAAACTGCAAGTCTAGGTGAAGTTTAAAATTAAAGTTCCAAACATAGCAAAAAGATTGTAATTAATACATAAGAATGTGTTTTCAGACTACACTGCCATCTTTAATCTCTGATCAAATACTAGTACAGATGCTACAGAGATAGAAGATGGCAATAAAGGGAATTAGTCTAATCTATCAACACTAAAACTTCGGAAAAAACCAGCATAAACCAAAATGTAGGTCAAAAAAGGTGTCCATAGAGAGGTAGTGTGGAGAAAAGAAAGTGTGGGAAGAAAAAAATTTAAATGCCTGCATCCCTGCTCTCCTTTCTGTGGAAGAAGTTGTACCTGAAATAATGAATACACTCTGTCTTGTGGCAATGAGCAGCAGAGTGTAATTACAGATTTACAACAGAGAAAGCCATTAGATGAATTGCAGGACCTTTTATTACCAATTGCAATTTCATGGCAGAGTTATTATTTATTAAATATAGAAGCAGCCAGTTGAGTTCTTACTGCTCTTTGGTTTAATTCCACTTATAAAAAGGCTGAAGAAATTACACAGAGCACACTAAAAGTGCTCTGCAGTAGCAGGCTTCTTTCTCACTGCCTTCACATGCATACACACACACACACAGAGACAGAAATAAAAAAAAAAAAAGTCATTGCATGGAAGGGGAACAAGTTGCACCCAATTTCCTCTTAAAAAAGCCTATGGTAGAGTAAAATAAATGTACTGTACTGCTATCATTACTGCACCCAAAGAGCAGTTTGAACAATGTAACACCCTGAAGTACTGAAGCTGAGTTTTTTACCATCTCCAGAAGAAGATAAACTTTACCACCCGCTCTCTCATACAAAACCAGTATGCAGACAGAAAATAAACCTGTGAAATGACATGACCCAGGTAAGAATTAGCATGTGGGCGGGGGGAAGAAGATAATATTGGCCGATTGCATCCCAGGTCATCTCCATGAAGAGGGATTATTTATATTTTCAGGCAGCAAAAGGGATGAGCTATTGAAACCTGAGAAGCTTTGTGCCAGCACTTACTTTGAATTCACTGAACTGCACAGCAGTAGAAAGGAAGAGAAACCAGAGAGAAGTGAAGAAACACCCACTGAAGAAACTGTCCCAGCATGGCTCAGATCTCTAAGGCTTTGTTCATACTTATCTGTCACTGTACATTGGCATGAGCAGGGTGTTTAATTGGCCAAAAGACCAAATGCCATTAAAAAATTTGGGTTTTTGAAAATTTTTTTTCTTTAGTGCTTGGAAATACTAATAATAAAAAAGGATTCATCAGGAGCAAAAAAATATATATAAAATTTCTATAAAATATATTTTGTATATAAAAAAGTAGTCTTCTGCAAGCCAGCTATTTTTAGACTGTAATGCAGATGTAGATTAGTCTGCTGTGATACAAACCTTAATTTCCAGACTAACATAGTCTAATGTATTTTTCAGGCATACTTCTTTTGATATTCTTTAGCAGTACATTGATGTTCCTGATCACACCACGAAATATACTTTTATTAAAAATGTGGAAATCAACTGCTATAATTTCCATTGCTGCACAAATAAAACAATTCAATTACAGTTCCAATCCTACGAAGAAATGAAAGAGGACTGCCTCGCATGCTGACTTGAACGCAGAAAGCATAGTCCAAAGAAACAAGACTGTCTAAAGAAAAATACAAAATTTAGCAACCAGTTTAAGGTTGTGGATAGAATTGAAGCAAGTGTTCACATCCCCAATGACCAAAGAGGCATCAAATTCTAACTAGGCAAATGAACTCAATCCAGTATTTTTATGTCCCCACGTTCTGAGACTGTTGTGTCTCTTAGATCATCCTTATTTCAATAAGATGAAAATTATGTGGATACCTCACGCTAATGATTCTTTGCTCACCATTGTAAATGTGAGCATTGTGATACAAATGCTCAGGGAAACTTGAGCTAGAGTGGGTATGATTACCCTCACGATGGCATTGCACAGAGACAGCCCTCACAAGCTAGCTGAGGACAGCTGCTCTATGTGCAGTTAGTGGTGGACTGGCAGCACCAGATCTTCATGCAAATAAATTGGGTCAGCCCTTCTCAGCTCATGGGTTGTGCCCAAGCATGTGAGCAGCTGATCTGGCTGGCTGCATTTGGGAGGTAAGCTGTGGATTCTTTTCACATTAGTAATGATATGCATATAAGTATAATCAGAGATTATTTACTGTCTATACAGATAAAACAACATCTCCTTTAGTTAGCTGAGAAATTTCTAGTGCTTGTCCAAACATACCTCTGAAACAGGTAATATTGTTCTTGTAATAAAGCAATGCAGGATAAAATAATAGCTATCATCTAGGAAGCAGGAGTGCGAGAAGTTTTGAGTGCATAACAGCGGTGTGGGTGGAATACATGAAATGGCAAATACAATACCTAATTTGCTAAAGTCATTAGAAGCAAACCAGAAATCAGTGTGGGAGACATTCATTGCACCTGCTGCTCAGAGCTAAGTTTTCAGAACTTCTAAAAAGACCAAAACTGTTGAAGAGTTCCTTAGGTTTTATCTTTGGAACAGAGAGAAAATTGGAAGGGAAAAGAATTATTGTTATGCATACACAGGTATCAAGCCAGTGAGAGATTAAATGAAGGAAAAGGAAAATGTCTCTACACTCAAAGTGCTCAAAGCTTTTGTGGCACAATTTGCTTCAGAAGAAAATAATGTTTTCTGTGGTTATGAACATGCAAAAAGATTCCAGACTTTATATGAACTGCTGCTCGGGGATTAGATGAGGATTTAATATCTTTCTCAGAGAAAGGATTAATTAAAATCTGTCTTTTTTGGGAAGGTGATGAGCAAAATAATTTCATATGCATATAGAGCTTTTGAATTTTTTCTCTAGAGAAATGAAATGTATTTGATGACTTCTCATTTCATATCTTTTTCTTCAAAAAAATGAATAATTTTATATTTTTTATTCATAGGACTTGCTGATGAGATTTTAATGTGCTTTCAAAATGTCAAAAAAATGTGAATCATGGGAGTCTCCTTTAGAAAATTTTGAAAATCTACTGTTAGGAGCTGAGGAAATAATGCTTAAACATCACTAAGAATCTGTCCTTTTGCTACATATTTCACATGCTTAACAGTGAAATTGGTTGGAAAGTCTACTGGCCAGTGATAGACCTAACTGCATTTTTAATTTCATGATCATAAAGTGAAAAGTTTTACTTCTCTTCCCACAAAAGGTCTCAATTATCACCAAAAAGCTGAAGCGTGCACACACACAATTGTTTTTGTTTATTTGGAGACCTGAGCAGCTGGTGTTTTAGAGAATTTGGATGAAAAACCAAGTAGTCTGGCCCTGTCTCAGGGTGTGAGAGTTTAGACATGTCTTTAACCACCTTGTGATAGGACTGACAAATTAGAGCATCTCATAGGACACCTGCTGGTGCCTGGCCCCCTCCATTCTCTTTCTCTCTATACAATCCATGACAGTTGCAGTGAAAAAAAAATAAATTAAAAATCTTCCATTATTTGTTTCATGATAGAAATGCCAGTAGACATGACTGAATTCCCTCCAGCACTGATATGAGAGAAATAGGTGTTTTACTAAACAAATAAAATTTTAAAAAATGCTAAGAATATTCACTTTGAGCCATCAAGACAAAAAAAGCTATGATTCTTAACTTCTTTGTCAGAAATAGCCTTCCCTATTGTAAGGAGTTTGACACCAGCAATCCTTTCACTGTAATTTTTTTTTTAATTGAATATCTGGCAAATTTACATAAATTTATATATATGGTTAACTATATATAGTTATATATTTAGTAGAACTTTAAATTACTCAGGCTAAATATCAGAGCTTCTTCTACTTAAAATCGTTGACACACAATGAATGGATAGGTAGTTTTAAAACAAACAAACAAATGAAAACCCAAGCAAACAAACAA
>VXBU01003627.1:425856-560802 GCA_013400315.1 Bombycilla garrulus
GCGTAGTGCCTCTTCTTAATTGGGTCGGTGGTCTCTTGAAATAGGTCAGTGGTTCTCTGAAGATGAAGTCAGTCATCTTCCTCTTTACCTTGTTCCGTTGCCAGGGCTCCTTGACCCTCCAAGTCATGGTCCAGGCTCCCTCTCATTGTTCCATTTATCTCAGAGGCCAGGTGCGTTTTTGGTTCTTGGTTCTTCACAATACTACGTGTACTCCCTATTGCTTCTAAAAACATAACTGGATCAAATGCATGATATATTGTCTTCACTCTAGCTACTCCAATTCTACTCACCTGCTAATAATTAAACCTCTAGCCTCTTCTAGTCTTCTTGTTAAATCCCTCAATCAAAATATACTACTTTTATCTTACTAACTTCATTTCTAACTTTTAAATCTTCTAATCCCTGATTCGGGGGGAGAAGGCAAGAAAAACACTGCCCCTCCTGATTTTAACAGTTCATGAAGATGGAGATAGAATATAGACCTCCTGGAATATTTTTACATTGTAACCTAGGACATAACCAAATAGTTAATATAGCAGCGAACAGCATTTCTTGGATGGAGCAGAGAACAGAATTGGATGATCTGGCCTACTGATTTAAACTCGGCTCAAAGTCAAGGAGTGTTTGCCTGAACTTTATAAGGCAATCTTAGCCCATATGTTTGTCATAGATTCAAGGAGCTCAAGAAAGGATTGATGGCCTGCAATTTTACTGTCACTGCATGGTCCTGTAAAATGAATATGGATTAACTGTCCTAGCATTAACTATTTAATGTAATAAAATGTTTTCTTAAAGGTATGGAAGTATGACTTGGTCCTGCATTTTAATTATGCTTTATAAAAGTCCTGACAACATCTAATTTGTTCTGTTCTAATCCCAACATGCTCCAAAGAAAAATCTCTTCTGTTTGAAGAGGTTAAGAGAGTCAAAGGAGAAAATCAGATAATTAGGCATAGGTGAATTTAAAATCACTGTCAAATAGATTGGACTTCAAAGACAGAATAGTGAAGTATACATATGTATAATACATATGTACAATTTCTCATTCCATTATTGTAATTGAAAAAAAAAAAAGAAAAATATATGTTTTATTAACTCATCCCAGACTCTCTAGATACTTGATACTAGGTCAGCAACTACATTAAATAAGTTACACTGAAATCTTTGTGGTACCTGCCCAAAATTAACCTGAGCTTGTACCACACCATAGCATATCCATAGCACTGTCTAGCTGAGACTGGGTATGCATTTCACTTTCTGTACCTTTTCTCCTACACTACTTTTTGGAACTGTGCTAATAAACTATGAGGACAGGTGGTATGAGCTCACGCATAGTGAAATGAAAACAGAAAATTTCAGCTGTGCTTCTTTAGGTCAGGTAATAGGTTTCTTTAGTTTAATTAAAAGTAGATGAAGCTATAATGTTTCAAAACTTGTAAAATGAAGAAAATTAAATACTTCACAGGGAAAGTGCTGAAGTTGAAATTTCTCTGACCTTTTATTTTAGCTGAAAGTCTTTGCTAAGTTGAACAGTGCTTGTGAAAGCAAAAACACCATTAAGATTTTATCATCTTGACCTCTTGCCGGTTCTTAGTGGTTTTCCTGCAGATGAACCCAGACCACCTGCATGCCATCACTTAAGAGCAACACCCTTGAGTTTGGGTCAGAGGCAGAATATTTTTCCTTCTCTCCTCTGTTCCTGGTATCACCCAAGCTGGAGGGTAAGAAGAGCTGGATAACAGAGAGGGTGTATCCTCCCACATTTCAGCCCCTTTAAGCACAGCATAACACAGCTCAACTCCAGCCCTGGGTGTCCTCCAGCAGGCTCAAGTTTCCCAGCTTAGGGAACACAGTCATGCAAGGTTAGGAATACCTTTCCAATGGCAGTCAGGTTAAGGATTTTGGCCACAACCTGCAGCATCAAAGTAGTGACTGGGTTTAATCTAATTTAGAGTAAATGCTTTTTTATAGCAGAGACCATTAAACCCCAGAATTTCCCTCCTGAACACTAAAAAGTGGATAAATAATGAGTTCAGCTACGAGTAGTTTCTGCACCTTCACTGCTGCCTTTCAAATGGAAGAATGAACCAAGCAATTTGACACCAGCAAGTAAAAGGAAAGAGGTGAGCAACAGTTAATCTTACAGCATGGAGCACCCTGAAAGCCACCCAAGTTAATACCTGCTACTAGAGCCAGGTTATAAGGTGACCACACTGCCTCAGTGGCCACATTCTGGTGATATACTTCATTTCATAAAGACTCGTCATTACTTAACACATTTGCTTTTGATTGCTGATGGCAGGGTTTCAGCTGCTGCAGGGCAGACTCTCTGGGGACAGGGAACTTGCATCAAAGCAAACAAACCAAATCTAGTCATGGAGGTGAATTGTCAAGCTTGCCCTGGTGTATACCCAACACCTGTGCAGCGGGAAAAAGGCTGTTTGTGACTAGCATGACTTTAAAATGAAGCTTTGTACCTCTTGACAGCTACCTTTCTTCTGGAGACCAAAGAAAATGTGATTTTTTTTCCCATTTCACAGTGAAAACTTTGTTTGATCCTCAACCTGAAGAGACAAGATAAAATTTCATTTGCACACAATCATTGTCCCATAATTATTTTTTAAAAAATCAATAGACACAGCTGTCCCATGGCCTGCCTTTATTGTAAAGTACATTGATGCTACCAAAATCAGCTTTCCCAGAAGCCCACTATCACAATCAGGTATAAGAAACCTTGCATATGGCAGCTTGCAAGTGGCTGATCAGTTTCTAGCATTTTCCAGTATCATGACACATTTTTCCGTCTAACTCCATGCATTCTCTGAAAATTAAGCAAAGGGTACAGGGTCTGCCCTCTAAAAGGCAGAAATCAGCTTCTCCCTATGTGCAAGGCATCATGCTTGTTTTCAAACTCAGGTGGAATTTTGAGGACAAATCCAGCACATAAAAACTAGCTAAAATGGATGGGTTGCCTTGAAAAGCTAGTAGAGGCTTGACAGATAGTGACAGCAGGAAGAGCAGGTACTCCATGAGTTTTACCTGTGAAAAAGATAAAGGACAACTGTCTCTGCTGATGTTTAAAAAGCAGCAACAGCCTCATCTTCAGTATCTCCCAAAGAAGCCCTACATGCTGCCAGAAGAAAATACCCTAGAGATGCAGAAGGCAGCAGGTGGGTTTCTCAAGGTGATTACAGGTTACTGACACACTGATCCTGGTAGTTCCAGATGGTTCCAGCAAAAAGCTGGAGGAAGGACACAGCTGACAAATTACATAAAGCTCACCTCAGTATTTGTCGCACTACCGCACAGCCAGTCCTCCCATATCATTGAATTTTCCACTTGTATCCATGGGCATACCTACACCTTCAAGTATTTCCAGCTGCTGCACAGACACATTTCATTATCCTAGCCTGAAATGGAGGAAGGTAAAAAGCAGGATTTCTAGCTCATGGAAACTTTCTGCCCTTCACTCCTCAAATCTCTATTCTTCCACTTCATGTTTCCAAACTCTTGTACAAATTGACAAGCCAAAGGTCTGACAGGGCTCTTCACTGAGCAGCTGTCTGTTGAGAGCCAAAAGTTAATGAGCTTTCGATTTCCTAAAGTCAAACAGAGACACTGCAAGCTCTGGCATGGTTCTGCTGGAACTGCCTGGAATTCAGGAAACACACCACTAAGACTGATATGTGTGAGATCCAGTACTTCAAATAAATCATTGCCTTTTAATAAAAGAGAATCGTACCTCATGCTTTACTAGCAGCTGTTTTGTCAAGTTCTGCCTGTCAGTCAGTAATGATCCTTTTTACTGTTCTTAAGATGTCACTGCCATAATAGGCAGTGTCTCCTAAATCAGGGGTTTGCTGGGAACATCTCATCTATAGATCCTGCTCAGTGCAGTAATAAACCAGCTTTGTCAGAGTGATTACGAACTCACAAGAGGACTTTGCACTGCTGTTCTCCATTAGCCCACATGACACCCAGCTAGGAGAGCAGAGCACAGACTACAGCAGGTAAGATTCACATTTATTGTGACAGAAGACATAGGTGCTTAGAGCAAAGATCTTAAAACTCAACAAACAAAATGACAGAAGGCTTGAGCTAACTGAGAGGAAAAAGTGCTGCTTAAACCTCAGCTACATTCATGTATTCTCAGCTGCAGGAAAACTTAAAACTTGCAGCCCCTCCTTTAGGTGTAGGTAAGCACCAGAGCATTAGCACACAGCAAGATGAATTCTCCATCCAGAAAATCTATGTAATGGACAGGAGCAAAGCAAGACAAGCCAATCATCTCAGTAAATGGTCCAAACTTTAAAGGTCTGAATCATTGCAGCTATAAAACAACTGTTCAGTGTTTTCAAATAGCTATTGCAACCATCATTATTCAATAAAACATTTTCCCTTAGATAAACAGAAAAAATTAATGCCAGTGCATGGAAGATATATGATATATAATGTGAACATTATTAAATACCTAATTTAAGCATTAATCTTTAACCTTCACAAACTTTGTGACAGCATACAATGATAGCTGCTGGAGGCAACTCTTTTTTCATACTCACACAATAGCATTATTTATAGCAGCAATGCACATCTGAACAACAAAGGAACAGGAAAGGTAGTGATGAAAGATGCATTGTAACAAGCAATAAATCATACAGTACTGAATCATTGAATGCTAAAGAAAATGAAACTACCTGAAAATAACACTGTGATTTAGCAAAAGTCCTTTAAGATGTGCTTAATGCTAAGTACATACTTGTTTCATACTGAAGCAGTGAAAATGAAGCTTTTATTTAGAATTAAGTATGTTCTTAAATGTTCTGCACAGTCAGTATCTAAAGGAGGATGACATTTATGGTGATTTCCATCTAAGTCTACAGGATAAACAATGTTTTCAAGGAAATTCATAAAGCCACCAAATACAGGCACATCTCAGTGGATAACAACAAATAACACTGACAAAATAAACTCTATTAGCATTCCTTTCAGACCGCATAAGTGGCATTCCTGTAAGCATTCATTTTTCACCTTCCACTAAAGTGCTTTTTCTTGTGAAAAACTGCTTTAGGAGACTTAAATGTATCTAAGAGCTGTTACAGATAAGCTGTTCTTCTTTACCCATCGTTTTCAGGCCTTTCTAGGGCAACAGCTCAAGACAATCAGGAATGAAACATTGAATTTATATGTTCAGTCTCTATCTTTGCAGACTGCCTGTGATTTTTCATATGTGTGGAATTTGTTGTGTGTATTGTGTGGAATTTGTTGTGTGTATTGTGTGTGTGCTTGCATTTGTATTGCCCTAAACAATATTTAAGCATCTACCTTAGATTCTCTAAGAATTCTCTATAATCATCACTTTCATTGAAAAAGCTTTGTTCATCAAGTCACGAGGATCTGGTCTTTACAATATTGAGCATGATTATTTTATACACATAATTACTTTTTCACTGATTTAAGACAAAAATCTCTGATAGTAAAAATTATCAAAATCTTAGGGCATATGGCCTATGCAAAGACACAAAAGAACAGTTTAATCAGGAGAGGAAATGAGTGAAGAAAGACATGGAACCAGTCTTCAAATCCATCAGTGTGGGAAGGGATATGACATAATGGACACAAATGGCAGCAATAAAAAATTCTCTAGTTAGATGGCAATGGAAAACTCTGAGACAGGTTGCCCGGGGATGTAATGTAAGCCCATCCCAGGGATTTTTCTAGTTCATCTAATGAAACATCCATCAGGAAGGGTTTAGGAATATATTTGTCTTGCCATGAGGATAGGAGACATGTTTCTTGACATGTGGTTCATCCATTTTTTGTAGGTTTTTTTTCCTAATTCCAGGGTTAAATTTAGGTAGAAAGTAATAGAGAAAAGAAAATGGAGGGAAAATCATGCTAGGTTCTTTATGCCAGACTGAAGAGACAGATGCTACTTTGTTCTTGGAGAGTTGTGGCTCTTCAGAGCACCCCTTAATGATGCACTCATTTTTATCATCTCAGCAGTATGAATCATCTGCCTAGATGTCCTGGAGTCTCACAAAACAACCCAAAGGGATGGCACAGGCTAAAACTTCCCACAGATAACCTGACAGACGTCTACAGCTACTAGGCAATTTCCATTTATTAAGATAAATGCAAAAGCACCTCCTGTGTGTTACTGGAAGCTTGCTCTCTGCTCAAAGGGGACAATAGGTTTCCTTGCCATTTTCATGTACATACATATATATAAGTTTTAGCTTAGCAAAACTAGCTCCTGCTGCTGGCCTTTGGGGATGTAAGGCAATAGATCTGCCTGTAGGAAGCAATCTTTGATACAGAGAGCATCCTCATTCATTAAATTAGTTTCAGCTCAAGTCTATAATAATGTGACAGCATCTTCACAATGAAAGCCTTTTGACTCATACTTCCTCTTTAAATGCTGAGAATCCAAGCAGCTGCAGAGGTCAGCATCAAAGCGTGAGTCAAAAAATGAGTTTCAGAATCAGTTATATAATGAATCTGAGCACACAGCCTCCTTTGCACAGAAATAAAGCAGAGCTCTATGAATCAAATGAGGTATAGCCAGAAGGAGAAAATGTTCTCTGGTCTTTGATGTAAGTCACTGATATTTTTCAGTGTGAAGACCCCATAAAAGTTTTCCAGTGAAGCTGTGTACTGTCTTCAGTGAATTTCAGCCTCTGCTGATAGCTTTGCTTTGCTTAGTACTCCCACTGACCCCTTAGAATTTGAAGAACACAGGTATCTGTGAATTCCTTAAACTCAGGAGAGTTTAAAAGGGAACAAAACTTACCTTCTTCACAAGCCTGCCTGAAACTGCTTGCAATTACTTTGCTGTTCTGGCTTCATTTAAGGAAAGTGCATCCTGCTCTGCGTAAGTAATATAAAATTAACAGCTTTTCCCCTCAAAGACACAACACCTAAGAATGTAAGAATGGATGTATTTCAGAGAAGAATTAGGCTCCAAGTAAGATTTCTCTGGCAGCTTTTCCTGTATTTTTATATTAAATTCATTTCAGAAGGCTACTATTCCAATATCAGCTGAAATCAGTGATATTGATATTAAAGAAGAATAAAGACCAAGTAGTTGCAGGATTCTCAAGGTTTCAGTTTTCTGTGAACAATTAGCTAAAGACCAATACATTCAAGGCAATTTTGCACATCTGCACTATGCTCAGTACTTCTCTAGTTAACTCATTCCAGCTGCAATTACAGCAAGCCAAATTTAAAAATTATTTCAGCAAAGTTTGCCTCATGCAGTGTGTGAATCTGTAGGATTTTGGCCACCAAAGCCTGCAGCCTTGTCTGCAACCCTGGAAAGTACCCAATGCAGCGTTCTGAAGAGCTTTTGCAACGAACAGAAAGGTTCACACTTCAACTATCAGACATTACCTCTCCACACATTGGTGTTTTGATCAGCCCATTACAGCAACGCAACAGAAGTGATGTACAACACAACATGGCATGGTAGCTATTTTTACATACTTTGAACAGCTGCACGAAACAACACACGGGAAAGAGAAGACAATGAGATTTGCTGTGCCCTCCTCTGGGGCTTTTTACCACCCATTTATTATTTATACGAAGCTGTAAAAATGGTACTTGGCAGTCCTAACAGGATTGAAATTATCTAGGTGAAGTGATGGTGTTATCAGCAGTTGACCTTCCTGCAAGTAGGGCACACCTTATACATCCGATCTTAATTTAATAAACAGTGCTTTATTTTCCAATACAAAAAAACATTATTGTAATTTTCTTCAGCAATACCTCAGGATACATTTTAAATGTGGTGCCATTTTATTTAAATGTCACAACCTATGTACATATCTGACAGTTTTCACCGAGAAGCAGCATAGAAATATTAGAGATCATTATAGAAAAGTTTAATTTTTAAAGGGAATGTTGCTGATAGCAAAAATATGACAGGCTAGCAATCCTTATTTATTGAATTTCTGTCTTGCACTGAAAGGGACATGCTTTCCTAATTCCTCTGCCATCTTTAGCAATTCACTTCAAATTTATTGAATTTAGAGCTTTTCTATTCACATACTGGGTCAAAATCTAAACAGAGCACACTTCCAGGTTCATATCCAGCCCACAAATTCTATTTGAAAAGCCTCCATGTTTTAACATGTTTTATGCTACCCAAAACAATTTTCACAACCACTTCCTTTTCTCCTTTCAAAAAAAAAAAGCTATTTTAAACCATAACTCCATCTAGGTCTTCTCTATTTATGCAAACTGCCTCCCCCTTCTTCTGGATCTTTTAATGAGTAAGGATTTGGATATTTTTCTTTTTGCCTTTTTTTTTTTAAATCAGCATCTCATAGGAGATCTAGAATCAAAATATGATTTACTTTCTAACAATAATAATAATAAAAAAGTTAAAGGGCCATCTGAAGTATATAGAAAACTTCTCAAAAATTTCAGTACGGTGACAATTCCATCCTGCAAAACCCAGCATATTTTCTAGTGCTGGTTCATGCATATGGTTTTAGACACACATAGATATGTTTTCTTCTCTAGGTTTTAGACATATCTGTCTTTTCTACTGTCTCAATCTACAATCAGCACACTATTTGATTTTAAAACAGTAATAGGCACTATAGAGAGAGCTATATTAATTAACCATCCAAGAAATCCAACAAAACCCACCATTAAACTATTTGAAAGCACCTTTTAATACCACTGAATGTACTCTTAACAGATAAAACTGTGCATGTCATAGATTCTCTCCTGCACTCAGTCCAGTTATTGCACATTTCTGACATAACACTTTCTCTGACGAGGCAGGGAATCCTTTCTGTACTTGGACAGCTGTGAAAGGCATCTCAGCTGTGAAAGTGTGAAGCATTTCAGCATGGACATCAGAAACTCCTATCTCTTAACACCTGCCCTGCCATCATGTTACTGTTGTAGAGTTGCTAGTGGCCAAAGAGAGTTTTCCACAAGAGCACTGCAAGTAGGCAGGTCCAGGGTTCTGAGCCACTTGCCATCATAACAAATAATTTTTCAATTATGAACTATTACTAGCAGAAATTAAAAAAAATATTAAAAGTTAGATTAATTTTACAACATTTCTTAAATTGTTTTTATTTTGCTATAGAGTTTTTGCACATCCCTGACACTTTTTCTCTCCCTATCTTTGTAGCTAGTCTATAACTGTTTGTTTGCTTATCTTTCCCAAATAACACAATCTACTGTTGTTCAGCTTCCATTCTCGTATTCTGATCTCTTCCTTTCTAAGAAGTCAGCCAGAGAGTAAGAAAGAGCACAGTGAAAAGAGTATTGTCAGAAAAAGGCACCGTATTTTAAGAATAGATTGGCATTTTTTCCATTAATTTAAAAGCTATCTAGTCATAACTTCAAAATTGAATTTAAATCTAATATAATGAAGAATAACCTTTCCAGTAGTTTTCCTAACCAGTCTTTTTCTTTAGATGTTTCAAATTGGAGATCATTTTAAGGTAAGGTAAACATGTATAACAATACTCTTTTGCAGAAAAGAAGCAAAGAATACTCACATGGATTCTGTCTAATCACATCATGTTTCCAATATTTTTTTCAGGTTTTTTTCCACGAGCTGTTTTTAGCTTAAGAACATATTCAAGAAGTACTTTTATTATCAGGATTTTACTATTATATTAATTTTGGTGGGCATTTTGGTTTTCCCCATTTTTCTTTTACTCACTGTGTTCCTGGTTAACTTGAGGTGGGAAGGCTTTATAAACTAGTGGGTCACAGCAATTGTCTTGCTCCTATTATTTTATTTACTGAGCATGTTCATAAAATCAAACACCCAGAATTTAAAAACAAACGTTTGTTGAGATAATGCAAGAAAATATCAGGAAATTCTGATACTTTGATCCCCCAGACTGAATTATCAGATTACTCATTTTTCAGTGAAAGGCAATCTTTTTTTAATGAATGAGTAATAGGAATGACATTCAGAAAGCTTAAACTGAGTAGCCTTGGCAATGTAACTTTGGCTAAGTGTAACAGCAGAGCTTTAGACATCAGCTGATTAAAACCTGATCTCATGAAATCTTTAGGATATATGCAAAGTTTTTGAGCTGCACTGTATTGTAATGCAAATGTAGCTTGGTTAATTATAATGGAAACTATGTTTTATTAAACTGCTACATAGTTTTCTCATTTTGCAAAGTAAATGTTTAGTCATGATTCTCTCCTTTTCCATTCCCTCCAAACCCATTGCTATAATCTCAGCCAATCTGTCAGAATGTAGTTTATTTATACGTTTGTTCAAGCAATGGCAGAAGAGAGAAATGTTAATGCTCTGTACTCCTTGCTCCATTTCAACTGCAGTTCTCCTCCTCTTTTAGGCTGCAACTCTACTAAATAGTATTCAAATATTTTTAAATGAGGTTTGTTTGAGAGGCAAAATACTCCTTCTTTTCCACATGTGGACAGTTTTTTGGAATTTATTTTCTCTGCCCACTCATTTTAAATTTCTGACGTGGATACACTCAGCTGCTGAAATTGTCACCGCTTAAAGCTCCTGAATTTTATCTCCTCTTCTGTTTAGGGGACATGTTTTTATACAGCCCTATACAATGAACCGATCTGAAGCATCAGATGCAACTTCTTTGTTCTTCGAGACACCTCTTTTCCACCCATAGCAGAGAGCCAGAAGGGTCCCTAGCTGCAACACCATTCCCAGGACTATTTCTAAAGACTGCTCAGAGACCATTCTGGCAGGACTTGTGGCGCATAGGGTACCCACCACACTGGAGCAGTCCATTCCCAAAGAATAGGACAATAGAAATGATCCATGCTAGAGAACTTCTTGAAGCACTGCAGCCTGTGGGAAGAACCCACGGTGATGAAGGTTTGCCTCCTATAGGTGGAACCCTACCTAAAATAGGGACAATATGAGAGGAGGAAGGAAGAGAGGAGAGAAGAGTTGTCAACAGACCACAGTCCCCATTCCCATGTGACATTCGGGGACTGAAGTCGAGGTAGAAGAGTCGGGACTGAAGTTGAGCCTAAGACTGAGGTGGAGAGTGGGAGGAAGATGATTATACTGAATTTCTCATTATCTTTCTTTGTTATTAATTGGCAATAAATTAAATTGCTATTCCTCAAGGTGAGTCACCCATGAGAGTGATTGGTAAGTGACATCCTGGTCTGTATCTCAACCCAGGAGGTTTTTCATCTTATTTTCTCCTTCTGTTCTGCTGAGGATGGGGAACAAGTGAGCAGCTTTGCGGGCAAATGACAGCCAACCAAGGTCAACCCCTCACAGGCAGCGAGATGAGTGGAGGGTGGGTGGAGGGATGCTGCTCTACCTGCTTTCATCTAGAGACCCATGGGACTTGTTTTCTCCTTTTTGCTCTGAGCAGTACCTGCTAATGATGGGCATTTTAAAGCTTAGCTTGCTTGCTGCTTTGGGCAAAAAATTTAAAAATATAAGACCTATGCAAATTTGTCCAATGTAAAAAATAGGAAAATTCATTAAGCAAACTCATAGACATCAGCTATTCTTAATAAGAGTTCTCCATTGTTTTTTTGTTATACAGCTATAAAAAAATATGTAAGCCTCTGTAGATAGTGGCTGCTTTTGGGAAAATTAAAACCACAAGAGAACCTTAACACTCCAAGAAACATTTCCCTCGTCAGCTGCAGTGGAAAAGAAAAATTCCTGTAAGATGGCAAAAGCATGTCAAAGGTCAGCTCTATCCTGAGAATTTGGGTAACTCACTGCCTTGTGCTCTGCAGAGAGACATTATAAGCTCAGATGTGCTAGGCATTTCATGTCCTTGAAAGAAAAGTAAAGGTCCTCCCTGTGTTATGACAAGTGTTGTTGGGCAACAAATATAGTTAAAATAACCTTTAATTTTGTGAGATGCATCTGCACTTAAATTTTACAAGGAATTTGGCAGAAGCCACAGATCCAACCTGTCTCACATGCTGATGTACATGATTAAATGGATGCAGGCTGGCCCAGCCAAGGAGGTGTCCTGCATTCCTACTTAATGTGTGTTACCGTTTCCAAGTAACATAAATTCAGTGCCGCAGTCAAATACTGCCATAAGTCAACAGCTACCCTCCAGCTAGGCATCAATCTTGAAATGAGTTGCTAAGATGCAAGCATAACCTTTCCATCATTTCTATGCAATGGAATACTGTTTTGTCCCTCCCATCTTCCTCTACTGCTTTCTCTTCCCACCAAGGTATGGGCAAAAAGAATGTGACAAAATATTTTCTGTCTATCAGCCAATTTTTTCAGACTAAGTGGTCTATCATAATTTCTCTAACTTTTAAGTCAACAGTTATTATACTCAGTTCAAAGTTTTGGCATGTTGCTTCCTAATCAGCTGGTCGAACCTAGAGCCAGGACTTCCAAGAATTTCCTTCCTTCTCCAGTCAACTAAGCTGGCCGGACTTACACAGCACAAGGCTGTGCAAGTTTTGAGTCTCAGATGTTCAGCAACAAAACATCTCTATGGTTCCCAGTGTACAGTGAAGCTGAAGGGAAGAGGACAGAGTGTCCTCTTTTCACCCTAAGGGTCACAAGCAAGCCCAGATTAAAAATAATTTTTTAAAAAAGTAAGAAAAGAGAAAAGCAAACTCCTTTCACACTGTGCTGGTTTTGGCTGAGGTAGTAAATTTTCTCCCCAGTGGCTGGTATGGGGCTGTATTTTGGATTTGTGCTGAGCACAGGGTTGATAATATAGAGGGGTTTTTATTGCTGTTATTGCAGGGATAAGACAGAACCTTTTCTGCTTTCCATACTGCCACACTGATCTGGAAGTTGAGGGTGCATGGGAGGCTGGGAGCCAGGACAGCTGACCCAAACTGACCAAAAGGACATTCCAGATCATGTGACATCATGAAGAGGGAAGATAGAGGAAGGGGGGAACATTTGGACTGATGGTGTTTGCCCTGCCATGTCACCATTACTTGTGATGGTGCCCTGCTCTCTTGGAGGTGGCTGAACACTTGCCTGCCTATGGAAAGCACTGAATTAATCTCTTGTTTTGCTTTGCTTGTGTGTGCAGCTTTAGCTTTTTCTATCAAGCTGCCTTTATCTCAACCCACAGGTTTTTCTAGCTTTTACATTTCCCGTTCTCTCCCTGATCCCGCTGGTGGGGGTTTGAGGAAGCAGTTTGTGGAGTTTGGCTGCTGGGAAGGGTTAAACCACAACACACCACTTTGGATATGATCAATCAAAGGACTAACATCTACGGAATCTCAAAATACACTAAGTTAATTTGGCTTCAATGAAAAGGTAAAGACATGGTTATGCACCTCTGTGAAAGTTATTCAAGGTTTGTTAAATGCTCTGAGATCTTTGCATGGTGACACTACATAAGTGAAGCCCACAGGAGCCATCTTACCTCTACCAAAGTCAAGGATGCAAACAGGAGCAATAAATGCCAGGATGTCTTGAGCAAGGATACCCAGAGGCTGGGATTATAAATAAGGGAGGGAAAAGTTCAGATTTAGGTTTATTTAGGTTTAACACAGACTTTACTTAATTCATATTAAATGAAATCGGGTTCAGTCCCCACCCAATACATGGAAATTGAAATGGAAATATTACAGGTCTTTTGACTATTTTTAAATTTCACAAGTAGCAAGACTTTAGCAACTGCAAATATACTTGAGAAATTCATAGAAAAATGAGGGAGCCTGATGCAACATATTTTTTATTTGCTCAGTTGTTTTACCCCTCAAAAAGGCTCATAATACTAAATGCCAGCAACATGTGCTTACATATCTGGACTAGACATAATAATTTTTGCTAGTTGATATAGCCAAGTTGCATCCTTTCAGAAGTGGCTTCAAAAATTAGTGTCGCTTCTTGCTTATTGAGATTTGCTTATTGAGATTTGGTTCATCTGCAATGCATCAGCTGGATTCTTTTCAGAGCATTGAGATCTCTGTATAAAGCTCATGAAATCTTAAAAATTGAAAGAAAGAAATTTCAGTTCTTTAACTCTATGTTCAAGGTCAGCTATGTTTAACATTGAATCTGTGATGTCATTACTTTTTTTTTATAAGCAAAGGATGTCTCTCTTCATTTATGCACGTGTGAGACAAAATTTTGTGCTACCATTACCCAAATTTTAGAGTAGGACTACTATCTGTGACTACTATACACATCTGATGAAATGCATACGTTCATCCAGTTTTTGCTCTTTATCTTTTTTTTCCATGACATTTATAAAGCTTCAGGAGAAGAAACAAACTGATGGTTGCAGCTGACCTTTTAATAAAATACCATGAGGTTCCTCATAGCACTATTCACATCAGAGAGTCTTTGTTGTTGTCTTAGCAGGCTCCATCACTTATCCTTCGGTGGTATCCTATGCTCATTTCTGTTTCAGGATGTGTATTTCAGGTCACTTTATGTTGCAGTCAGGTGTTTTATAACATGGCAGGAATCCATGGGCTCAAAATGTTGCTTAAAAATTCTTTAATCTAAATATTACTTGTAGGACAAACTAAGTTTGAGTTCACTGGCAACCTGCAGTCACATAAAGATCCTGCAACTTCATGAACACCAGCTACAGGAAGTGCTGGTGTCTTCACAGAGGACACACAAAGGAGAATGCTTTCTTTTTTCTGCTGGGATGATTTTCCATTTTCCTGAGCAACAAGAGGTCACCCAGCATATACACAGATGAGTACACACAGAAGCTACCAAAATGCATGGTACAGCCACCAAACTGCATGAACAATTTATTGCACATGGTGCCTTCTCCCCTGCCAAAGACAGAAAGGAATATAGAACAGTGTGGTGAATGAAGTATGGTATCTTAGGAGACATACATATCATGCCTTAAGAACTGTATGAGAGATTGCATTAATTTTGACTTTGAAACATAAAGGGAAAACACCCCCCTCTTATTTAAACTGCATCAATTTTAATGCCCAGAGAACATTCTGTTCTGCAACAGCACACTTATTTCTTTAGTCTTGAGGCAAAATGCTCAGTAAAATCTGTCTTCCCTTTATTTTTGTTGACGGTAATGACCATTGTCACTATTCTTATACATCTCAAGTGTTCGTAATTTCAGCATTTGTTCAAAGTTTCAGGTCCTAATAGCATTGAGTCAATTATTTTGCAGGATAATGATTTGTAAACACTTAGAGTGACCAAATCAAGGAGAGGACCCAGGAAGCAATTTGCTGCACTTTCTGTAGTAGTGACTATGAAATACAAAGCTTGTGTTACAGTATCCTTCTTGGATATGGATTTAACTGAGAATATATTGCTGAGGGTAGAAGATACTTAGGATTTGTAAGAAAGTGCAGCAGTTTTCTCAGGATTACATATTTGAGGGAGTTTTCACAGACTGGTTCCCACACTTAACTACTGATTTTGCTTCTTTAGTTAATCACTGTTATACCTCTAAGAACATTCTTGGGAAACAGATTTTTTGCCGCTTTGTCCCTTACTGCAGCTCAACTATTGCTGTAACTTACACTGCAAGCACCATTTCATGAATTAACCAGAGGCTAGAGAGGTGTCTGCTTACATTTGCACAGAATGGAATTAAAGAGCAATGTGGCTTTTTAATAACAAAAGAGGTCTGAGATGTTGCAGAGTCATCTTAACCTATACATGGTCCTTCCATTTCAAATCCCAGTGCTATACACAAGATTTCTCCTACTCTCATGTGGCCAAGGGAGCAGATTGAGTAAAATTGCCCTCCACACTGCATCTCAAGTGGCAAATGTGTGACCATGTGCTTTTCTATATCACCTCTATTGCATCTGTCACTCCTAGAATAGATTAAGAAAGCAGCCTTTATTGGATGGCACTAAAGGAAAAAGAACCCCATCAAACAAACAAACAAAAAATAAAAACCAAACAAACCCAAACAAAGAAAAAACCCCAGAAATTAAAAACTGAACTGAACAAAAAAATTGCACAAACCCAAACTGACAAAGCCATAATTAAAAGCCACTTTCAAGTATAGGATAGTTTTGAGGTTGTTTTTTTTTTATGCATCTGAGATGTTATTCCCTATACACACTTTCTGGTTTGGATTTGGTAGATATACTGTGGTCCAAAAGAAAAGCTGCATCTCCTTTGATTTTCTGCTTTAACTCCTTGCTGGCCATTAGCTGAGGAGTATTTGATGACAACTTCAAAAGCTGTGACTCACTGAACCCTGGATAAAGAGCTGGTCTTTGATCTCAACAGCCTTACCAAGGTTATCTCAGGTGAGCAACTGCCTCTTCCCCAGGCACGTGGGACTCGGCGAGCAGCTTGTTCACAATCACATCAAACTGCAGCCCTCCAAACTCACCTCTTGATGAGCTAGGCAGCATTCCACTTGCTATGCTGGTAGTATATAAACAGATTTGCTGCCTAAACACCCCTTGTTTTCACTTTCCTCAGAGGACAGTCTAGACTGGCAGAAGCCTCCTCAGGCAATTCACTTGACAGCTCTGCTACAATATAGGATGGTGCTGGATAGGGCTTGGAGCAACCTGGTCCAGTGAAAGGTGCCCCTGCCTGTTGTAGGAGGCTTGGAACTAGATGGCCTTTAAGGTCCCTTCCAACCCAAACCATGCTATGATTCTATGAATATTCTTCCTGGCCCAGAGGCTCTTGGCACAGCTCCACATATTCTCACCTGAAGTTTTCTCCAGCTGCTCTCTCCAGACTGGCTCCTCCAGGAACAGAAGGTTCCCTAAGGGAACTTGTGCCCCTCTGCCTCATAGAACAAGACACAAGACCACTGCAATATAATAATAATAATAATACTGTCAAACTTCAACAGCTGCCTTGTCCCTACTGGGACAGCACTGCAACATTCAAACTTGTATCTGTTGAGATGCTGCACTAGACTCATCTGAAATCAACATGGGACAAAATCTTTGCATCTTTTGATTTACTTTTTACAAGCCATGCTGCCAGTTAAGATTTCCACATGACTACTTTACTGAACAATTTAAATCAAAGGAATGCTTTCATTAACAAGTTTGATGAGTTGATTTGTGTTGGGCTCCAATCCTTAGAATCCTATCTGTGTTCAATGTAACACGCTAGACACGTATTTCCTATAGTGTCAGAGGTAAAGGTTATTAATCTACTTTAAATATTTGGTTTTTAACTCTTCCCACAGTACTGATCATGGAAAGACTTCCTCTATATAGAATAATTTTGTACAACCTTCTCTGAACTTTGTGTGTTTTGAGTTTCAAGACACCAAGAGTGCAAGGAGTGCAGTTATCTTGAGAGACAATGAAAGATGTCTTTTACAGCAATCTAGCTGTATTAAAATAAATGTGCATCAAGGTCCACTTTTTGATACACTTCCACATTTCCACAGTGTCTCTTGGTGTTCAGCTGTGCAACAGTGTTTTCTTCACAAGTGTACACCCACTAGCCACAATTAATACATCAGTTATCTGTCTCTCTCTCTCTCTAACTGACAATAGATAGATCCTACATCCTCCATCCCATTTAACCACAGTGTTCCCTTCAAGACCAACCACCTTCACCTGAAAGACTTTGTTCAGCTTCTAGCATGTGACCAGCAGGTCAAGAGAGCTATTTCTGCCCCTCTGCCCTAGTGAAGTGCTGCATCTAGCTCTGGAGCCCCAAACATAGCAAGGATGTGGACCTGTTGGAGTGAGTCCAGAGGAGGCTCAGGAACATGAGCATTGGTCTGGAGCATCTCTCCTATAAGGACTGCCTGAGAGATTTGGGATTGTTCAGTCTGGAGAAGAGACTTTATGACATCTTTCCAGTACCTGAAGCAGGCCTTCAAGAGAGCTAGAGAGGGACTTTTTACATGTAGCAACAGAACAAGGAACAGCTTCAAACCGACACAGGGCAGTTTTAGATTAGATATCAGTAAAGAATTCTTTACTGTGAGGGTGATGAGGCACTGGAACAGGTTGTTCTGAGAAGCTGTGGATGCCCCATCCCTCAGAGTGACCAAAGCCAGGCTGGATGGGGCTTTGAACCATCTGGTCTGGTGGACGTTGTCCCTGTCCATGACAGGGATGTTGGAACTAAATGGCCTTTAAGGTTCCTTCCAACCCAAACCATCCTATGACTCTGTGATTCTATGTTTGATCAAACAGCATGTAGGAAGGTCCAGATGTGGCTACCCAAGAAAGCAGCCAAATCACAGCTCCTGTCTGCATATATTTAATCAAGTCTTCAAACACTGCATCCTGTACTTTCCCATTAATTAAAATGCTTCATTTCATTAAGCATACAGTTGAGCCTCAGTCATCACCAGCAGTATGTGTTCACTTTAAACCATGTGTCTTCAATTGCTGTGCTTGGCCACTTCCAACCTCCATATCCCCAGTGCACAATACTGCAGGCATCTCGCACAGAACTCTCATTTTTCTGACAAGGTCTCAGTCATTAGCCTGTTATCTGCCTGCTCACCTGTTGCACTCCTGACAGTCACACTCCATTACCTCAACCACATTGCTGTAATAATTAGCCTTCCTGTTTACAGGCACATGCAGCATTGCTACAACATGTACACATCTCAAGAAAAATTCCGGGCAAGTAAAGCCAGGCAATATCCAAACCTAATGCACAGGCAAGAATACAATAATAATTTGACCTCTTGTGTTAGATAATGCACTTCTGTCAGCAAAGATAACAACACTGCCTTTACTTTGATTGTGTTTCACATTCACAACATGAGCCTAAGGAAAAACATTTATTGACTTGTTTATTTATAAAAGTATCTGCTTTCACATGAGTTGAATTTTTCTTTTTTCTTCAGTGTGTTCTAACAGCTCTGTATCAGGACACAGAACTTCAAGGGGCATCCTTAAGGATCATTATATCTGATCCCCTGCTCTTGCAGGCACAGCCTCATACTATTCCTTTCACAAAGTATTATCCAGTTGAGTCTTATACATGGATTTTTGCCCCCACTACTGTCACAAAGCTGGTTTAGAACCTCACACTTCTGGTGGTTGGGAATCCAATTTGCATCCTCACTTTATTTATTTACTTTATTCTAATAACCATACATGCCTCTGTTGTCACTTCTCTCATATTTGTCCTTCTCATTGGGAATTTAAAACTCATGAGTTCTGCTATGTTTTTATTTTGTTTGGCTAAAGAAATCATGTTCTTTTATGACATTATTTAAGAAACAATGTCTTTTATGTCCTCTACATTGGCATCAGGCTCCTCATTCCACTCTTCATCCCTTCTGTGACTGTCCCAATATGACTTAGTCTTTCCGAAGGAAAGACTGCAAGTTTACACATTTGTCCTGATAATATCTTAGAGTGTCTTTTCACATGATCCAAGCTCCTTCCTTGTCTTTGTTGAAAAGCTACCCCTGAAACTGGATTACTTATCTCTGTTTCTCTTTTTTTCCCCCAGCTAACTTCACCTTTAAGCCGCTCTACCACAACTGAACCATCTTGTCTTGGTTTTGAAAGACAGGTGCCTGCCAAGGAAGACAGAAGCTTCTCTTGGAATAGAAAAATGTAAACCCCCTCCTTCCAAATTATTATAATTTCTAAAAATTAAAAGGGGCTCTCAGACAAAGATATGAGGATAGAAATATCAGTTCTTTAATACGTATAAACAAAATCAAGTAAAACAAAAACCAACAAACGACAACCTAATAGGAAAATTAGAACAAGAGGCAGTATTAAACAAAACCAAAACCTGACAATTAGAATACAACCTGACACCATGTCAGTCAGGGTGTTGGTAGCAGTCCACTTTGAATGGTGGCTCCAGTAGTCCTCCTGGAGTGACAGATGGTTCTGTTGAAGCAGAGATCCTGTAGAAGGTGGAGTTTTCCTCCAGTGGTCCAGTGGTGATGTTGAAGGGTCTGGTCCCTCCTCTGGGAATCCAGTGGGAGAGAAGGCTGCTCCTCTGGGAATCCAGTAGAAGGCAGATGCCTGTTCTGTCCAAATGCCCAGATTATATCCAGGTGGGAATGCTTGGCTCCTCCCCCTGGGCAGTGCTTCTCACAATGGGCTGATGTCATTCTATGAGTCATGTGGTGGGTCCTTAATGGCCCATTAAACAGGAAATGGCTCCTGGAGGGAGTCATCTGTGACTGATGGGGCAAGGCATTGATGGCCCATTAACAGGAGATAGTCCGGGGGAGGAGGCAAGGAAAACACTGCCCCTCCTGATTTTAACAGTTCATGAAGATGGAGATAGAAAACATACCTTCTGGCATATTTTTAAATTGTAACGTAGGACACATTTAAATATTACCCACGAGATTCTGAAAAGATCTCATGGGGAATATTTTTCATTAGCAAAACCCTGCTGAACTTACAGAAGCTAAAAGAAATTTACATTCTGAATTCTGATCAGTTGCTTTAGCTTCCTCCCACCACCCAGACCCTGACACACAAGGAATAACCTTCTATAATCATGCACAAAACTCCAGCAAGTTCAGGATATAAACATCAATTCATCCTTGCACGCCATTCACCTCCCTCAGCTCTTACATGTTTGAAAGACTTCTTCAAATCTGTTCACCTTCAGCTGGTGTAAAAAACATGCAGTATAAAACAGATGAAAGCTTCAGTCAAGAAACACTGGCAAGTGTTTGAGCTTGTGCTTCTGCTACACAAGAAAACACAATTAAAGCTGATCCATTGTCTTCTGGATTACAGTTTCATAAGAACCCCCTTGGGAATTTCATTGAAGAAACAGTGCCACAGAAAACATAAACCAGAATTTTCTTCCTCTGACAGATTTCATTTGATGCAGACTCTCTACTCCCTGCGTCTTAAGAAATTCCTTCAGTTTTCACATGTTCTTAATATTTGGATAAAACCATTAATTTGCCTTTCAAGCAAACAGTCTGTATGGGCTGTTACATTGCAGCAAATTGATTTTTCTAAAAACCTCAACTCACACAATAGGTTTTATCACCAATTAAATAAAGCACTTGAGCCATAACGGGACATTTAGCTTGGAAAAAATAGCACCTTTGCCAGCACTGTGAGAAGAAATAAATGTGTGACCTCTGTGCAGCAGTTTCCTACACTAATTACTAGAAATCGTGACGGACAGGGAAAGATTACAGATCCATCTGGTTTAGCATTTTAGTTCAGATCAAAATTGCCCTTTTGAAGTGAACCTCCCAATTTTTCCTGCTTACCACATTTTGGTTCACATGGCTGTACAGTCCTGTAGAACACAATGTGGGTGTCTTTCAAATAAAATTAACCTGTAAGAAGTTTTCCACAACTGCTTGTAGGGTTCTCCAGTCACTGACAAATGTGGGCCCTACAGGATGAGACTAATCCAAAACATATCACCCTGAAATGTGCATACCTTGCCTGCTGAGTCTGCAGTGCCAGCTCTTCTGCTCTGCAGATTCACCACTACTATTCCCTATACTTACTGATGGACATGGACAGTCCAGGTAAATCCAGATGTCTTGCTCCACAGACATTTCCCTCATGCTGCTTAACTTCATTGCTGCGAATCAGAAACTTCAGGGCTGGAATTCAGCTATGCCTCAAGACATTTGGTTTTTTCTTCAAATCCATTTGTGCCTGTTAAGGCAGCAAAATGGGACTACAAGTACTGTATGTATTTACCCACCTGCCAGAAATGTCACATTTCTGCTGGATGTAATGTGAAGCAGACACTTCTGAAGTTTGAGCAATTCTCCTTGCACACCTGGAAAATGAATAAAGACAAAGCAATAAATCAGAAATAGCTAACATCCCTCAATCTGTTTGGCTAGAAAGAGTCATAATACACAGTGAAATTGGAGATGCATAAGCCTGTTCATCTCCTGGCCCCAGCTGAAAAACAGATGGCCATGCAGTGCTTAAGATCAGCCTGAAGCCTTCAAATGCTGAGAAGACTGTGTGTATTTAAGTCAACCAAGTCCCTTATGGACATCTCTGAGCACCCATTTGGCTTGTGCTGTGTTACTTATTTCTACCACATGGATCAGAGGGATGAATGTACATTCTGGTGGATGTAACACCACAGCAGGAACACTTCTATTAGGGCTCAATGAACAGCAGTTTCTGGGGTGAAGCACTGCAGCAGCTTAGAAGTGTACAGCAAAAAGCAACAGCTGGGCATAAGCCACACAGCCTGATAATTCTTACAAGAAAGACTCAGAAAGGCAGCATTATAAGGCACTTTTAATACCACCAATATGCCAAACTCAAAGCAAGAGGGCTTATTCATTTAAGCAAGGGAATACAAATATAACACATATAAGCAGCTCACCACTGTCATCCCATGCTGTCACACACACAGAGAAACTAGAGCTACATGCATCTATCTCCTGCCAAGAACAGTCTCCAAAGAGAGATTACCATGTGCTATCATCCTGAAATGCATTAATTTGATCAAGGGAAGTTATTAATAGTGGCCAACGTCTTTTGCAATTTTCAATCTTATTTACTGCCAGTATATTATCTACAAACATCCATAAATCCCAAACTACTGATGGTTCCATAACTTATGGTAATATTAGAGCTGCAGAGAGGGTCTTGAGAGTATGAACAGCCCTTTTTGTCCCATTCTGACCTCTTCTGGTGACACTCTGTCTATGCCCAGGACCCCATTTTATCCCATGTCCTAATGTGCAGCAATGCCAGTTTTCAGCTTCACATAGCTTTGAAGTGCTTGCTGATCCTGTCCCACACATGTGGTATGGGCTGATGTCCCAGACTGGGCTCAGTCCATACCCATCTCCGTCCCCATACCCATCCCCACAGAGGTGCCTGATGACCCACACTGGGGCCCCCATGATGTCCCAGTCCCAGGAAGCAGCTGCTGCATCCAGCACTGGTCACTCAGGATCAGTTCTCCAGATGGTTCATACAGATGACTTCTGCTCCCTCTCAGCCCTCCATGAACACCACTGCTATAAATACATCTGCTAATACATCTTTACAAGATGCACAGCAGGAACATGTGTCCCTTTGTGTGGCATATGACCAGCTTTCTTAAAATAGCTCAATTAAGAATAAATAAACAAATTTTATTTACAAAATATTGAAAATATAAAAGAAAACATGACAAGCAAAATTCAGGGCTCTGGACCAAATCAAATATCATCCAGCTGAAAATAAGTATCTAAAAAAATAGAATGTCTCTTTCACATTTCAGAAGCCATTGTATAAGGACAAGAGAGAGAGAAAATCCTTCCACAAATGAAATTTAGAATGTCAGTCTGAGAATCCTGTAGAAAACTGGATATTTTTACTTTCCCTGTTCAGCCTAAACAACCTGGGAACAGTCTAACTTCTGAGAAGCACTCCCAAACACTGAGAATTAATTCCTTTTAAATTGTGATCCTAAACTCAACACACCTAATTTAGAAAACACTTGTCAGTTCTGAAAATCTTGGTTTGCATCTGAGAACTTAACAATAGTAAGACGTAGGAGACCCAGGCAAACTTAACATCTGGGTGGCAGAATCATTAATTCAGTGATTTTTTTAATGGCTAACTAACTTTTTTCTGCTAGTATGACATGAGGGTTGCCATGTACAATTCCAGGACTTGGTGAGACTCAGGCAGGGACATCAAGTAACATTACTAAAAAGATGGCTCAGTAAAGGTTGTAAATTTGTATATATTTGGAATAAAAGGCAGGATGTCTTCCATAGTGCTACACATAAGCTTTGTGACAAAGCAAAGATTTCTAAAAAGGCTGCAGTAGGATGAACTCGAAGAAACATATAGCTTAGGATAAAATTATCAAGTACGGTAACTAGTGAAACAGATGAACATATTAAGAGACTTTTTGGGAATCTAATCTCAGCTGGGAGCTGTATTTAACTCCCTTCTATAATTTATATTTAGCCAATATTCTTCAAAATTCTGCCACTGTAATTAGTGCGTGCAGTCGGGGAAAAAATTACTGAAGGTATGTCTTCATGAGAAGACATTTCTAAACGTCTGAGTATCAAAGTAACAGTGAAAGAAACAAGGGGATGTTTCCCATGATGAGTCTGCAGCCTCAGCACAGAGATAGCCAAGCGCCCATGGACAGCTAGGAATTATTGGGAGACACCATCTTCAATGTGTCACTTGGCTTTCTTTTACACCACCAGCCTTCCCCTCTTTTTTTCTTAGGTTGTTCCTATCAGTAACCCCAAAGGATATATCTGTCAGCCTGTTCAGAAGCTGAGAAAATAAGCTCTCCTCTGAACTGCCAGCCAGCAGGATTATAGTAGCCAGAAAAGAGTCTTTAAATGGAAAGAGGAGAAACATTTAGCGAAAGAAATGTCTCCAAATTAAGAAAGCATACTAAAAAGCATACAAGAAAGTTAGCTTAGACCAGAACTAGTATCCTAGGGAAAGAGTTTCTCTTTTAACAATTCCAGGCAATCACAGAATTAAAAAATATTCTGACCTGCAAGAGACATGTGAGGATCATCAATATCCAGCTTCTGTCTCGGCACAGAGCAGCCCAGAAAGTCACACCATGTGCCTGGGAGTGTTGTCCAAAAGCTTCTTGAACTTTTTCCAGCTTGGTGCTGTGACCACTACCCTGGGGAGCCTGTGCCAGTGCCCAGCCACTGGGTCAAAAACCTTTTCCTACTAAACTTAAAACTCCCCTGACTCAGTTTCAGGTCATTCCCTTGGGTCCTGTCACTGGTCTGGAGAGTGAGGAGATCAATGCCTGCCCCTCCACTTCCCCTCCTGAAGAAGCTGATGACTGCGATGACATCTCCCCTCAGTCTCCTCCAGGCTGAACAGACTGAGTTCCTTGCATGGCTTCTTGTCAAGGGCCTTCACCCTTCACTGCAGCTTCTGCGAAACCATTCCCAACTGGATAAGGACCGGTAAAGGCCACTGGAGAAAAATTTCTTTTCCTACATCCCTTTTTCCTTCCTTGTCCAACCTCAAAGCCAACATGCAAGAGCACAGAGACCTGCAAAGCCCCCAGCAGCCTGGTCCCCTCCTGTTCTGGGGATGAGGAGGGAATACGTTTGCACCAGTGTGTCGTGGCCCGTCCGGAGCTGTAGCTAGCTCTCCTGGGTGGCACAGCGTCCTGTGCCACCGACCCAGGTGCCCCAGAGGGGTCACACGACGAGTGAGTCTTGGGTAGCAAATCAGCAGCGCTGGCTACCAAAGCTAGCAAGCCCCTGCTTGCTGTGAAGGTGAAGAGCTGAAGACAAAGCAAAGGCAAAAGGGAAAGAACGGCTCTTTGCTCCGGGACACAGCTGAACACACAGCAGACCATTCAAGGAAATCCAAGAGAAAAAGAGGAAGAAATATGATGTGCAGCAGTTTAAATATGGAGTCAGAACTGAGGGAGGAGACAAGGCAACATCCAATAGGGGAGCAGGTGGGGAGGAGAAAGGGCAGAGGCTGGAGATGACATCAAGGGTAAGGGACAAATGGCAACAGAGAGCGGAGAAACCTGGGTCACATGGGCCAATGGTGCATCGAGGTTTAGGGGATTTCCAAAGGGGTGGACACTTCAGGGATTGGTCCGTGTGGGGAGTGACAGAGAAGGGTCTGGAACAAGGGGAGGAGTTGGGCTAAAAGACAGTGAGGGGGACGGCATTAGGGGAGGAGTAACTGTGGGGAGAAACCAAATTTGAAAATTAACAGGGAGGAGTAGGGCACAACCATAACCAAAGGTACAAACAAAATTAGGGGCCACTACACCAGTGAACCTTCCTTGGCCTTCCCTTTGGCAATGAGAGAGCAGTGACGCTGTCTTGCTCTGAGAGGCTCCCAAGGCAAGTGCCAGTTAGCACTGCCGTTCCTATGGGGCCCATCCTGAGAGCTCTGAGTGTCCATAAGTTGTACAAAACAATACTTAAGGAGCAGTATATCCTCCAAAAAGAGTCCTTTTCCTACAGCATTCTGTGTGTTGACATTCACACCAAGTTTTAGAAATAATTCAGGTTTACAGAAGATGAAACCTCTCACCCCAGGCAAAATTTCACCAATCCCATACCTGAGCTTTGGGTCAGGAAGTGAAAATAAATAGTTTTTCAGGGATTAACAATCAGATTTTCCATGTTTTATTCATTATTTTTTAAACTGATTTTGAGGACAGCTCTTTGAAATATGTATCTCAGTCCTTGTCACAAGCCCCTACAATGAACATGACAAGAGAGTGAGAGTATTTGCTCTTCCTTTTCAAAGCATCATTAACAATGAAATAAAATCTAAAAAGATTTAGTGTGCCAAACACAACATACTCAAAGAACAGAGTTGTATAAAAGCCTAAAATTTAAACATGATGTTGCCTTGGGCAATACTCATAAATGAGATATTTTATAGAGAGCCATGCTTATGTTCTCTGCATTCAAGAATAAATTACTTTAGCAAAAGTTACATGAACTAGGATACACATGGAGGTATACAACTTACTTGTTCATATCCTGCATAATCACTCATTCCCATCTCATAACCAAGTCCACAAACTTAATAAACTAAAGGAAAGAAGGACTGATAGTACAATTTTGCAGACAGCCAAAAATGTACTGTGCTTAGGGTTCACTTTCATTGGAAGTGGCAGTCATTCCACGATGAAGCTATATTAAGAGAAGAATAAAATGTTACTGCTTCAGGTTTGTCTTCACTGTTGTATCAATACCAGGAACAATCTGGTCATTACTGCCACAGGAGTACCAATTCCTGCCCACACACAGAGATCTCAAATCTCCATTTAAACCAAATCACAAATCCTTCATACAGGCAGAGGAAAAGCAAACTGATATACTTGCAGGACTAGAGCCACAAGCTATGGCTTGTCTTAGACTAATTAATCAGCTGTTAATACAAGTATTCTGTCTTGCAAACACTCCTTCAGCACGTAGCCCTTCTTTCTCAAGTCAGGGCACATTAATGCAGAACCAGGTCCTGAGCACTGTAGCCAGGCAAGCCCTGTTCTGTATATCACCAAATGTAAGGACGACAAGAACAGCTCATCTTGAATGAGATGGAAAACCATCATAAAGTACCTGTTCCTACTCCATGCTCTGGTAGATGCACCAGACCAAAACACAGATAACCAGTTTGTTATTCTTTCTTCTAAAAGAGCATTTTTAAGCTAATGAGGAAGACTTCAAGACAAATCTTTATGCTTTCAGCACCAAGGGAAGAAAAGGCAAGGTTTAAATCTGTCGTATTAACTCAAGCCTTTAAATATTAATCTATCTCAGAGTTTTAGTGGTACAGTTGTCTTTATCCTCAAATTTCTATTTATGAGTCAGTATGTTACCAAGGGATACCATCCAAAGGAATCTGTTTCAAGGAGGTGAATATGTTGCTGGATCCTAATCTTGATTACCAGAGATGTGTTTCTATGAGACTGCATTCATGCAGATCATTCCATGCATTCCCTGAATGCTGGTTTGCATTCCTCTGATAGTTTCATCTGCTTGCCTAAAGGTAGAATAATCCCTTTAGCAGATTAAAAGTGATAAAGATTTTTGCAAAGATGTTATAAGGGCAAAGAAAACTTCATGCAGGTATGATCTATTTATACCACCCATCAGAGATCCAGGAAACAGGGGCAGAAGGCTGACCTCTCATCTGCAATAGCGAGGAATGTGACCCATGGGGATGAGCCTGTAGAGTGAAACACTTGATGCTGAGGATCTGATTTCTCAATTCTAATGTGTTTGGTTTTACTTTCAGACTATTTCTAATGCCCATTTGTGGCTGAAGTACTGCACTCCGGCATATATTCAACCTTCATTTCCTCTTGAAACAACACAGCTCATGAACTCTAAGGCCACCCCATGGTACAAAATTAGTTGCAGGAAGTGTGGGGAAACAGGAGGTTCACTTAAAACTTCACTCTGATGCAAACAAAAACATTAATCTGAGTGGACTCTTAGTGCTTATTTAATGCTAACAAAATGCAGCTTTAGTCCATGATACACCCTGTGCCAGGGAGAAAGTGTACAGGAGAAAGAGGCTGGAATAGAGGAATGTGCTCAGAAGTCTGGCCAACTTGAAAATCTTTCTGCCAAGAACTGAAGAACTAATCAAACAGGTCATAATGGCATCATATATCTTTTCTTCTACTGAGCTGCTGTCTACAATGCTGGACTACCATCATAAAGTCCATCCTAGTTCCATAAGAACTGCATCAAAGCCCAAAAATCGGTAAAGGACATGAGGGACAACTCATCCCCACGCAAAAGGAAGTGCTCTTTCTGCTCTCAAAGTGGAAAAGTGGTGGGTTTGCATCTTGTCTGGATGAATGCTATGGATGCTCAAAGCACAGCATTACACAGAACTCTTCACATCTCAGAAGTCATTGTCTGCCCCCTTCTTTGGAATACAGATGGGCTTAGCTCCAATTTTAGATATACAACTCTTGCTATAGAGTTTATTGCTCCAGCTTGCCAAGAAGAAGATTACTGTCTTTGGGAATAACACTACTATCTTGGGAACATGCAAATGCCTTTCCTTGTAAACTGTAAGCTGCCACATATCTGTTAAGATTTATACCAGATTCCCAACAATGTCAGTACCTACCAGATCAATGATCTACCCTATCTCAGAGGGCTTTCAAGCAATACTGCCTGAAGATTAACTCAGCTCAAATGTCCTACTTGCTTTCAAACACCCACAATCTCAGATTTTACCTGTACAGAGAACTACCAACAACTGCTTTTGGTTATATAAAAATCCCCAGCCCTTCACTAATGATTTGTTACAGTGTTCCTATGGAAATGGAAAGAGATCTGTCCTTGTACTTGGAATTAAAAAGATGCACTGGACTGTTGTTATGGAAATGTTTTGCATTTTTTGTAAGTGCCAATTATATGAAAGCAAAAGCAGGCTGAAAAAGTATAAAGGTATTTTCTGCACTGTAATATTTCAAAGGGATATTTTGACCATCCCCCTGAGATAACAGACAAAAAAAAAAAAAAGTCAAATCAGTAGTAGATAATTGCTAGGTTCTGTCTGAAGTAAATGTCAAAAAGGAATCAAAACACAAAAGGCATCAGCAAACCATCATAAGCTTCTACTTTTGCTATCTTCCTTTTCAAAACATTGCTCTTTTTAACTTGGTTTCATTCAGTTGTTGCATACACACACACACACAACCATGATTTCTGTGCTTTGGTCAAGATAGAGAGTTGTAAACAATGTGTTTAATATTACTCATATTTTATTTCATACAAAATCAAATAGTTTCACTAATGACAGGAGGGTCTCACACGGTTTTCTAGGGGCACACTAGTGCAGCCTTTGAAGAATGCAGTTTTGACACATTGTATTGCAATGTTTTTATTTAAAAAGAGCCATAGTTCTCCTGCTTTCATTTTTATCTTTGCTTATAGTTAAGACTATTCACTGACTCCTGCACAAATTCTTTCAGCTACTCTGAAAGCACACATCTTTTAAAACTAAAAGGCTATTTGATCCAAATTTTCACCCAGCTCTATACAGGCACACACAGTGCTAATACACCAATACCACAGCCCTTGCCACCCCTTTGTAAATACATCTGGCACCCATGGCAACCTCATGACTAAGATATTAAGTGCAATAATACAATATTACAGTCACTATTTTAGGGAAAAAGATTTTTTTTAGGTCAAAATGTGGCAAGCAGCTTAAGGGTCACATCAAAATTACGTCAGTAATGAAAGAAATCATCACCATCCCTATTTTGATCTCATTAAATATCATTACCAACCTGATCTTTGTAACAATTTCTGTTATTATTCAACTGCATATTGATTTTTGTCTCAGTTTTGGATTTCAGTACTTTCTTTTTCAGTATCCCCTTCTTCCAAAAGAATTAGAATCAAATCGAAGCACAAATTCCCTATGTAGGCTCATGTTTTAATATTCTACCAGTACAGTTTGCTTTTAACCACCTTTTCTCCCCACTTCCATCACTGCTTTTCATTCATCATTCAAAAGAAACATTCTTTTGAGAAGCCATAGCATTCAATGGCATCATTATCAGCACAGCTTTTTTCTAGCATTGAATTTATATTTACACTGGTAAATATGCAAGGGAGCATGCTGGGGCGAGAAAAGGATGTGTGCATATCTCTGTGCTTGTGTGAGTGTAAAATGAATAATGGGTACAGGCAAACTTCTCACAGTCCCTGCTGGTGGGGACATCCAGACCTTCCTGACTTCTCTGGCTGATGATGTGCCTATTTCACAGACTGTTTTTGCCACATTGTGACTCTTTGCAAGCAGCTTCATGCACCAGGAGATCTCAGAACAGCTTCCAAGGGAGGTGATGCTGGACCAGCAAAGAAGAGCATCTGCCTCTCCTGGGGCCAAATCCATGCCCCACATCCTGCACCAGGTTACCAAGCGTTACCTTCAGGTCACTGAAAGGAAGTTCTTTAGACCTGAGATCCACTTCTCTGACAGCAGCACAAAAGTAACCTTGGCTCCCTGCAGTGCTCACAGAACAAACTCATGTTTTATGGTACACATGCCCCTTCCTCCTCCCTCACATTTTGCAGTTGCATAGTTTCAGACCATAACTGTAACATACAATTATTCTTCTGGGGAGCTGGAAAACACTATGTTTTTCCAGTTTGGCTACTCAGTGTTGGATGCCATGAGCCCGCTAAAAAGTAAAAGGCATCAGTACAATCTACAGATCGTTTTAATGGCAAATCAGTCTTGTAATGCTTAAATAATGAAATCTTATTTTCAAGAGTGACATTGTAGCAGATTTGTAAAGGCCCTCCAGTGCTTTAGCCCTCAGACATATTCTATCAGACATCTTTAAAATAAGAAGGCACAATAGTCTCATTAAAAATAATTGGAGTTGAGCATATAGAAAATTTGGAAAATTCTTCCAAGTGCTTTTATCTTTAAGCATCTAAATACCTTTATAATCTGGGCTGAAGGGAATACAAGTCTTTAGCATTTCATGCCAAGAACCAGTTTTATTTTTTAATTAAAGTGATGCTATTTCTGTTGATCCCGTTGGTCCTTTCAGGGACCAAATGCCAGAAACAGCTAATTCTAAATTAGTGCTGTGAAGGTGCAATGGAGCAGCACCAAAAGCTTGCTTAATGAAACCTTGCCCCCTGCCAATGCCCTTGGGAAATGCAGCAATCAGCAAAGAAGGCAGAGAGGTCAGACTTTTCCTCCTGTCTAATTACCGTGTCTGCCACAGCCCTGCAGTATTCTGGGGTGTCATTTAAACCTCATGGTTCAGAGTTTTATAATCTGTTGGTGGTCTACTTGGGATGTCTGAAGTGGGACAGATTGCCTGGACTCCACTGGTGTATGGTACCCATGTATCTAATTATCAGCACTGATACACACCTCCAGGTTTTTGGATCAAATCACAGATGGCTTGAGAAAGGTAGTTTACTTCTAATTTGCCTAAGTTAAATTACACCAATATATACAGCCTTGACAAAGGAAAAAGAAAATATTTTTCAGTGGGCATAATGGCATTTATTTCTAATGAACAACAAACATCGTGCTGCCAGAAAGTTTCAGTGGGGCTGCTTGTAACTCCTCAGTGTTGGTAATACACCTTATCCCCAGGACTATACCAATTTCTAGAGACCCACTTTGCTAGGTTGACCCAGAAGTAGGCAAATAGTGCACAATGCTTGTATCACCTTATTTTAAAAGACTGTGAGTACATAGTCATCGAGAGAAAGAAATGCTAATAGGCTGTCTGATGGTAATAGGTGAATCACATTGCAAAGAAAGGGAAGTTTTAATCTTTCTTTAAGAAGGACCTGAGAATTCGTTGTCAGCTTTGCTGTCCATGGTAGCTACTGTGCTGGGACTGCAATGTACAGCTTCTCACAGCACTTCAGCTATGCCATCATCAGCTATAGGCACTGTAAATTTTTAGGGAGCTGGTCTTGGAAGAACATCAACTTAGATTTTCTCGCTATTGCCAAAGAGCTATTGCCCTCTCCTCCCTGCTTCTGACATCAAAATACACTACCACTTTTCATAACCAAAGAGTTCAGCACCAAACAATTCCATGTGCCCCAAAAACTTGAAAGCAAGTACAGATGACATAAATGGCCACACTACTGTTTTTTTCAGAACACTAACCACCAACACACTGGTTCAGTGCACATATCCAGATTAAAGCTTTGTCACTGCAGAATTGTTGATCACCTGGTTGGTAAGGAATCAGTCCACTGAGTCCTGCCTAAAAGCATTAAGTGCCTCCAATATTTGCACAGCTCTACAACCTTAACAAAAAGCTTTGAGACTGAGCTCTTAAAATTCACCTTAGCCTTTTGAAATGGATTCGCTAATAAGTAGACTCAGATTTGTTCTCTGAACTTCCCGATCAACTTAATCTTGCAGTGAGACATATTTAAAAATAACCAGGATATCTGTCCTTTCATTCCAGTTTTCTTACCTTTGTTGTAAATATCCTTCCTCTGTTAGGTAATGAATTCTGAAGGCTCAATTTGCTGTAATCAGTAAAGCATATGCTACAGTGTAAGCTGCAATACAAAACAAAGTACAAATTCAATATATTCAGGGGAAAAACCCAAATACATCAAATGAACATATGTTTCCTTTCAGAGACTTAGCAGCTTACTTGACTACTTCTGCATTTACCTTGATTTTAGAAACAATCCACCCAAGACATTCCAGTGCACATAGCTCATGGCCTTCAGAGAGTTCAAAGTCACACCTCAGGGAAGGTTTGTATAAACTAAACTATCTCCCTTTTACAAGTGGGAGACCAGCATACAGACAGATTAAGTATTCTTGTGCTGCACATTTTGGAACTGTGAGTGCTATGCAACTACCCCTTATCCACCCGAACTTCTGCTTTTACAGATTTCCTGCTGACCTACACATAAAACCTCTAAGTGTCTTCTTTTACCCCACTGGTCTCCTGACTTGACCCCTTCCATGGCGAACACTCCTGCTTTATCAGTGCCAGGTGTGTCCTCAGTGTTCCTGCCAAAAGCAAATTACTCCCAAAGCAACTTTTTCTCCAATAGTTTAGATGGAAATCTGTGGCCTCATCAAGTGGAGATCTGCTGATTTGACTCAACTACTTTTTGTGTCTTCACAGTCAAGGCGTTCGTGTATCAAGATGAAATTACCTCGAGAAACCTGTAAAACAGCCTATCAGATTTACTATTTTTGTCTTTTATGCTTTGTTGTTTAATATGTTCTCAGCATCAAACAATTGATCCCCTTTCTTGCAGACACCCCAGCAAGGAAATCCAACTCTTACACTGTATTAAAGTAGCACTTTAATGTATCAATATTGCCTGGAGTTGTTTTTATTGTACAATAACAAATCTTCTGGAAAAATTAAAATCTTGCCCAGCAAACTTATCATCTCTAGTAGTCTGTGTTTGAAATTTCAAGAAGTGTTGAAGTGCATCAGTGTCAAAATATAGTGATAAAAATTAAATACTATTATCTCCACTTAGATAAGCAGAGGGCAAGGCTAAAGAGCTCTGACATGCAGATATTTTTGTGATGCTGATGAGTTAATACAAATTGTTATATTGATTGCACTGATGAATGTAGTGGTGCAAGTTCAGGGGAAACCTGAACTGAAAATCTTAAACATTCTTTTGTCCTATCACTCTGATGTAGGGTTTATTTTTCCACTAATGTGGCAAACAAAACAGTTTCCCTTCTTCCTCTTTTGCTTTCAGCTATGACAGGTCTAGCCTAACCAGGTTTCATTTGGAGACTGAAGGAACTGAACATCTCCATTTCCAGGAGATGTTGGCTACTGAGAAGAACAAACATTCATCCTGCTAATGCTACCCTGATAGGAAATGCAACCTCCAGACTAAAAAAAAACCCAACAGGCTTTCAGGAAAGAGAAAGTTTTATAGCAAATTTCCCCACCTTTTCTTGGATCTGTTGGATCACCTTGGAAATTGCCTTTCTCTGCCTAGACAAGAGAGAGAATCTAGATGATAACTCAGTCTGGACACCCAGCTTTTATATGCTAAACTGAAGGATATTAGTCTCTTCCTTGGACTCACAGCAACTCATTTCTGCCAGGATGCTAAAGAAAGGAATAACAACTGGGCTACTCTCAGCTGCAGTGCTGGAAAAACTAGTAGTGGAAGTATGTACTAGAAGGAAGGCCACTTGACAGCTTGGTTGTTCCCTGTTTATTCTGTGGCAATACAGAGAGGGGAAAAGAAAACATAAATATGGTGATCTTCTAAGCTAGAGAAAGAGTATGTATTTTACTGTTGTCAACAGAAGAGCATGAAGTAAAGAGACTGTTGAAATTACAGGAATCTCATGAAAACAGGCAAGCAGGGTTCATAAAAAATACCCATTTTAAAACTTAAAAGCTAAGTTTAAATATTAAATATGTGCACTTTTCTGTTAATATTTTCTTTCACCTGCAATAAGGCAGCTGTTTCACTGAAGCAAATCATCTGCCAAAGGAAACAGCCTGTGGAAACCCTCTTCCAAAAGGCAGGTTTAAAATCAGAAAAAAAGAGCTGAAGTGTAGCTGAAGTCTCTGATTAGAGGTATGCTCCCTAGTTTGAAGCAGTCATGGAAATGCAAGTGCTAAGCCCAGACACAAAGGCTGTCAGGATCCCTGAATTGCTCTGACAGCACAACACCTTTCCCCCCATGCATACAGCAAGAACAACTGCCCCCAGGGAAGAGCTCTGCCCAAAAAAGTACTGAATTGACTTCCTCACTTACCTCCTACTGTGATTTTAATCTCACATTTTCACAAATTAAGCAGAATCCACTTGATTTCAGCAGGGACCAGATGAACCCCATCCGTGAGAGCAGTATCTGAGTGTTAAACACCTGCCCTTCCCAAGTCAGCCTGATGAAATATCAAAGAGCATACAGACCATTTATTCAAGTAAAGAGTGCTGCTTTGGTTATAGACATTGCAGCTGCCTCAAGACTACCTAGAAATTAACTGTTCAGAATTTGGATGACTTTAATTAGCCCTCCAGAAAGGAAATGTGTAATCTACCATGATGACCATGAATGGGAGCAGTCAAGAAACAGGAATTTACACAGGGCTACAGCTGCAGACATAAAAGAATGAGTGTATGTTCAACACATGAATATTCCTACAACAAACAAACACTTGGGCTTCATATTTTAAGCCTTTAAACTTCGTTAAGACACAGAAGAAGCTGAGAGTGATGTCAGAACACCTTAGTTCAAATTGCTTCAGTTACTTTAATTGATTTCAAGTGTCTGTTAATCTTGTTCTGAAATTATCTAATAATACATTGCATACATAAAAATCACAGCTGAAAATGAAACATCTCTTTCTCCTGATGAACATGGAACGACTCCAGGGCACTGAGCTATGTTTAAAAGCTCCTGCAAACTTTCAGAAGAGCTTTGTAGCAGAAAGAGACGGGGAAGAACACGACAACAGTTCCCAGGGACCATGGAACAGCTGGGCCATAAACAAGTTTGTTCCACAGTTTTGTTTCCTTTTGGGGGTTCAATATTTCTTCTTGGCAGGTGGATATTTTAGTGAAATTATCTTTGTGCTACAACAAAAAAAGGCAGGAGTGGGTTAGCATAACCCTACATATGTTCAGGCACAAGAACCCTGCCAACTGTGATATGGATGATATAAAATTGGTAGTACTGCTTAGCTCTCGTTTTTTTTTAATTATCTTGATTTTTTTTCCCGTAAAATTTGACAGAGCTCTGGCAAGTGTGAATGTTTAAAAATGGTAAAATCTTGGAAAGCAGTGCAGTTGTTAGTCTCTGGTTCAGGTAATGACTTTAGGTCCCATTTTCAGACTTCAAATTTTGTGATAATTTCTAAAATAGGCATTTTGCTTCTTCTGTGATTGAGATTTTCACATAATAACATGAATTAAACAGTTAAAACTTCAAAAATAACATCATGGAATATTACACCAAATACCACAGGACTAAAGATTTTTATAAAGAGACCAGCACAGACTACACTGCTTGGGTTCCTCACACAGCACTGCTACTGCAACAGGATATCCCTCTGCCCTTCAGCCCCCAGTCCCAGCTGACTGGAGAACCTTCTTGGTAAAAATGTGTCAGATGAAATTTCCTCTTCAAAAGAAATGTTTCTGCTGGATATTAGCAATATTTTCATGACTGATCCACCAGGAAAAACTGTTTCATTAAGTTACTGTGCTCGCCTCTGAATTGTTATCTAATCCTAGAAGGATACTAACATTGCATTATAATTAGATGCCACAAAATTCTTTTTCATTAAACCAAAACCTCCTGGCAGTTCTAGATCTTAAAGTCAGTTTTACAAAAGAGTTTTAGAACATCCTTATTTGAGTTAGACTGTTCAACACAAAAAACTGGCTTGTCAAATAAATTTAATGTGAAAATTAATGAAATGTGGCACCTTTATCATTTTCACATAGAAGCCAAGCCAATGAAGGTATTTAAAACCAGCCTGAATATAAGGCAGTTTAGAACTGATCTTTTTGCTTGCAATAATTATGTTGCACCAGTGCAGACTGTTGGACGTCAGCAGAGTTTAATTATTCTATGACTTGACAACGTAAATTTTTTTTCCAGAACTTCCTAATACAAAATTCTGCCTTCATGCATCTACAGGTCATGGTTATTCCTAATCAGGGATTGCTACCTGAATTTCTTTCCTGTTAGGCTTCAAGGTCCAAAGCAATAACACTGAGTACAGGCAGGTATGCAAAACACGTAGAATCCACCTGGGAGCTGAGTGTTTGATTCCTGTTAGTTCTTGCTTCCTCAGACATTTAGGGCTGCATTTGCTTCCTTTCAGAGTTCAAGGCAGAAGTTAATTTAGTAAGAAATCATGGCATTACGTTTCCTACCTGCTACAAGCTGGGGTACTCCCACGCTGCTCTGCCTTGCTCGGGGGCAAGCAGCAGTGGCCACCCCAAGCAGGAGGGAGGTTGCTGAAGGTATAGAGAGACACTTCTGCATTGCTGCTTATCACAGGCAACTTGTGCATGCGGGTGAACTCCATCACACTCCCTGGGTGATCCTACAGTGATTACTGCTCAGCCAGGTGCCAAAGTTTCTCATATCATATTTTCTGTTGAAGGTGGTGCAAGTGGAAGGAGCCTTGTTCCTGCAAAGCATTGCCCTGTTTTTGCTTTCATGTCATCTGGAAAAGGATTCTGGAGGCAGAGCACAACCTCATACATTTACAATGGTTTGTCAGAATACTGAACTGTGAAGTGCAAAAATCAAATGTACATGTACCCAAAATCACACCTGCACTTCAGGCTTCAAAAGGATGGCCAGCACTTAGACATTAATAGAGGAGCTTAACAGAGGAAGATTAAACTGCATTTTTTTAAAGAACTAGCAAAAGAAGGAAATTACAGATAATAAACAGTTAAACGTTTCCAACTGTCTGATTGGTCTCCAGCATCCTCTCTTCACACAGCATTTTAGAGCCTGGTATTTGCAAACCCTACCAAAAAACTGGAGACACAGTCTTTCCAGCATCGAACCTGGAAACAGTAACAATCTATGTTGACTTCTCATTTTCCCCCTGGTTCATTCTGCTCATTTTTCTGATCACCACAGCCTCATTTAGCATTGATGCATTTTGCATGCACAGAAAGTCCCGCTGGAGATGAAAGCATGTTCACTTAATTGAATCTGCCTGACAGATGTGATGCAGTGAGATAATGAATATGCAGTTGACAGATGTCTGTGCTATGTACATACACATATTAGGAAGCAGGGACGCAAATTTCCTGTGATGGAAAACAGAGTGAGCTGCTCATTGGATTTGAGCTCTGAATTGTTGCAGATTTGTTTCATTTAAGAGAATGACATAGTTGGAGCCTAGGGAGAGTTTGGGGTAAGTTCAAGACCATCAGCTGAATGAACTGAGACTGTTTGACACTTGCTGCTGCTAGAAAGGGTCTTTTCTTCCCACTCGGGCTACAGAGCCCTCCTTTTTGCTTTGCAGAGATTCAGGCACTCAGTGCCTGCCCCCAGGCCAGGGCTCAGCTGCTAAAAGAGAACGATGCTGCATCCACATTTTTGGGCACATCATTTCCTGTTCCTGCCCATATGGTCCTGCTTCCTCCCCAGCTTCAGCTCTGCCACTCCTCAGGTCCTTTCAGGGACAAACCTATCTCTTCAAAATGGCCTAGCTCTGCAGTGGTATGGCCCAGGGAACATGCCAGTCTGGCTGCAAAGAGTGGTGATTTCATTGTTTATTCTGTGCCAGTGAGCACTGGTGGGATGTTCTGCAATTTACACTAGAGACAACAGAACTGCAAGGAGAGGCTGACAGGGAGCATCATTACAGGTGATGGCAGCAAGTGGATTTTGACTGGCAAATGTCAAAACCAACTTTCTAGTCCCATATGTCGTTGTGCAAAATCAAATGCTGTAGAAAATAGGCTCAGGCAAGGACCTGGAGATGAAGGTAGTATTTTAAACATCACCAGCAATGTGGTAGGGTCATCACTAGATTCATAGTGATTTAAAAGTTTACATGAAAACTACCAAAGGGAGTGTGATTTATCACAGTATCTGGTAATGACTTCCCCCCATGATTTTCTAACAGTGGCGTTTTGATATTTTCTGTGCAAAAATTAGGTCCGTAGACTGGCAGTCCCTACGTCCTTTGGCTGTATGTTAGTCTAGAATTTCCTCTGGGACTCTTCAGAGCCTATGCCAATTTATTGTGCCAATGCCAAAGGCATGAGAAACTTGGAGCTTCGCCTGAAGTGTTGATTTTCAATGAAAATTGGAAAGGAGTATGAAATTCAAAGTGAAAAATATCAGGTCTGTATCTGCAGCAATCAAAGCTGAAGGTTATGTGAACAGAGCTGTGATGGGCTGGTCTCTTTTTCATGCACTTCATGAAGTACCAGCCATGTCTCAGTGCTCCCAAGTGTTCCCAGATCCCATCAGCCTCATGAGGATGAGCAGGTGATTGGCACCTTGCAGGACTGCACAGCCCCTGTTCAAGAAGACAGGGAGCAAATGGATGGCAGGCTTTCCTTCATCCAGATGGGATGCTTGTCACGCACCTTGCCATGCAGAAAGCCATGCAAAAAACACAGGAAATTCTGGGGCATTTGCCACATAGCTGGAAGTCCCCCAGCAGTGAAGGCAGTGAGGTGTATGTGGTGCAGTCATGGAACAGCAAAACTGAGACTTCAGGGATTCCTCCTGAATCATATGACTAACTTTACCACATGCAGGAGGCAGCTGTTTTTTTCTCAGATAATTAAAATCAGCCACATAATTCCCTAAGGAAATATAATTACCCTTAAACAAAGTAAATAAGAGAAGAGCAAAATTAATTTTTTTTTTTTTCAAGTAGGGGAACTGAGGCAGAAGGGTATTAGACTGGACCAGGCCTTGCTGTCTTCAAAACTACATTGGTATCTCAGCCTCCTACAGAAAGCATATCTTCCTCATACCTGTCTGCTTTTGAAGTAATGAATTCCAAAGAAAAGCAACACTGACCAAAGGAGAGAGCTGTTGGTGGGTGAGAAGTGGTATAGCAGAAGTGCATGGCTATTACTGTTTTCCTCATCTGGAGTGCAAGTGGTCATGGCTGTTACATGGCCCCATGAGAGGCAGGTGAGAAAAGCAGCCATCCTTGATAACCTTGCTTCGACCTGGCATCTAGGTCGCTTTGTTCTAGTTGGATTGTCATTGTAGAAGATCCCTCTCTATGAGATATTCCTGTGGACACCATGTTCTCTGAAGCACCTGCCATACTAAGCAGGCATGGAAAAGAATATACAAAGTTCACAGTATCATAGGAGGACACAAGGGTAAGCACTAGGAAAAGGTACTGGGATCTGTATCCACACTTACACACAGGTTTGTACCTTCACAGATAGACATATTTCTATAATAAATTTCTCTAACCCACAAGGCTTGGAAGTTAATCCTGAGTCTCCATCATAATCTCAATCATGGATCACCAATTATTTGATCATTAATATCCTCAGCTGCTATCTTTTTTTCTATGGTTTTCTAGTGGAAGCTACTACAAAAAATTATACAAAAGACGATCATGTTTGGTCATGTTTGACCAAGAATGGTTCTGTGTCAAATTCAAGTTTTGTCAAACTTACTGTAAGACAGATCCAACGCACGTTTCCACCCAGAATGTTTTACTGGACCACTGACTCAATTAAAATAGTATAACTACATAGCATGGAGCAAGAATGTCAAGCAAACTGGTACATTAAGGTAGCTCAAATGAAAGAAACACTGACTTACACAAGCCCAGATTTATCTATCAAATGGCTGCATAGCATCACTTTATGTTGTTTAATGACAGCATCACAGAGCAGTTTCATGATGATCAAGGAGCTTCCTCATCTATTCCCCAAAATCTTAGTATAGTCTGGCCACTTTAACATTTTAAATGTGAGTAAGACAATAATGACAGTAAACTGCACAGCAAACTGTAGCAGTTAATCAACATTTGCATACATAACTGTCATTTTAAATGCTTTTGGATGTGTTCTAAAATTAGTACAATGGAAAGATATAAACTTGTACTTTGTGTAATTGTTTTCAAAGCTTGGTGGCATCAGAAATCAACATTCTGCAAAAGTGCCTGTTATTAAATGCTTCTCAAATGAAAATTGTATGATAAAAGAATATTATATGCTAAAATATAGATACTATAATAAAACACACAGGGGCTTTCCCTGTTGCATTTCCAGGAGGGACTTCAATCATGTTGTCATATTTGCACAGTGTAATAGCTTTCCCTTTAATTTGACAAGGATCATTAGAATTCTTTCTGTGACCAAGGGATTTGCACTAAAGCAGTTCTAATTAAATGTTTGGTGAATGTGTGCACTGTTAGAATAGTTGCTGAGTATCAAAAGCCTTATAATTAGTATTTTGCAGGTGTTAAGCAGACATGCCTTAGGGCTTTTTGGAAAAGTCAAATGATAGCGAAGCATAGACAGATGACATTTTCTGTCTCAGAACAGTCCCATTCTGACAAGAACCTGAGTCTTAAAAAGGCTTAGGTTAACACAACTCCCATTTGATAGGAAATAGGCAATCAACACACCACCGCAGAGCAGAAAAGAGTGAAGGTGGCAGTAGTCTGACCTACAAACAGGAAGATGCCACCCAGAAGCTGGCTGTACTGGCAAGCAAAAAAAAAAAAAGAAAAAAAAAAGAAAAAAAAAAAAAAAAAAAAAAAAAAAAAAAAAAAAAAAAAAAAAAAAAAAAAAAAAAAAAAAAAAAAAAAAAAGAAAAAAAAATAAAAGAAAAGAAAAAAGTGGGCTCAAAGACACTCATTTCCAAAAGCACATGTCCCCATCTGGTTTTGCACATGTAGCACAGTAACAGCAGGTACCTTGCAGCTGTATTTCTTGGCAACCATTCAACTTGTCAACTGGAGGCTGTGCACCCGGTGCTAGAAGATCAATTTAAACTGCCAGCATACTGTCAACAGCCAAATTTCTGTTGTCAATTTTGGGGGGAAAATCCACCCAGTAAAATTTTTTTTTCTATTTAAAATTACATTAAATAAACCCAAAGACTACAGTAGCAGGGAATAGAAGTGGAGGAAATGTATTTCAACAGCTACAGCATTTTTTCTTCTCTCTCGATGTCTATGGCTCCAATAGACACAGACTTTCTACAGTTTGGGGTTTCTTATATTTCAGATTAAATATCCACTTACAGAAATTACAGATCTGTGAAAGCAATAATTATAGTTACAGTTTTTCTTCTCAGACTATACATTTATGTATGCTAATCACCCACTTCATAGATAATCGTATAAAACACTCCAGTAGATGATTGAAGGATGCTACTTCTGTGTAAGGCCAGATGCTGCTGGGCTTGCTGCTCCACAGCCCAGGAGATGCTCTGAGGCAGCTGCTTATTCCATCTGCTCTCAATGGCCTCAAGTATTTTTGGACACACAGGAAAATGACCCCTCTTATTACCTTTGGCATGGAACCCTTTCAGTACCATGAGTACTCTTGGCAAGAGGCACTAAAGGTATGACAGGGATCCCATTTCTAACCAACAGAGGAAGGAATATATGTACTTTTTTGTGATGGCAAAAGAGTTTAGCTGAGATTATGGATGTGAGGAAAAGTCAGGATTAGGAAAATGTATAGGAAGCTCTCAGAATAAGGAGTGCTGTAGGTAAAAATGCTCTTGCTGTAAAAATTTGATATGTAGTATTTTCCCACCTAAAATGATGCATTCAACACATACATTCTTTTTGCCTGGATATTGTAATTATTTCTTTCTGTCTCTGACATTACTTTCAGGTTGCACAAAAGTGAAAAGACATAGAAACTAGGAAATAATATTACATCATGTATTTTTCCAAGGTTCACTAATTAGGCATACTGGTCTAGATAGACTGATTAGAAGTTATAACCTCCTTAACTGCCAAGTAATAATAATCTGCAGGATTTCTTCATCATGAAGGAATTCTACAATCTATTTAATACTCATAAATACCAAGAAAAGATGAAACAAACAAACAAATAAATTGCTTGAAGACTAAAGAAATGGCTGAAAGAATGAAGAATTCACTGAGAAATCAAAAGGAAAATCAACTAGACTTTCCTATATGTGCCTTCTATTAAATTGATTTCTGAATATGAAAAACTGGTACATTACAGTTTGGCTACTGAAAGTTTAGCAAAACACACAATCTTTTAACATCTAGAGAACCAAGAGTTGCTTAAACTGATCAGAGTTTCAGAACATTTGCTGTTTTGATTTCCTCTTTCAATCAATCTTCTACCTGCTGAATAAAAAACCAGGCAAAAAAGAAAAATAAGTGTATACTACAATGATTCAGAAGCATACAGGAAGGGAACATCATTGACATCTCTTGTCTGCAGAAGCACTGAATACAGCCTTGACACCAAAATCATGAATAAAACCACTGAGAAAGATCAAAGGCAAAAGTAGTCAAAGTCTGAACTTCAGGATATTTATGTTTCAAACCACATTCACAATCTCCACTAACAAATAAAAAATTCAACATTAGTTCATGCAGAGAAATGTTACTGCTTAACCCTGTGAAACCAGCTGTCAGGGAACAGGACAACAAGCAACCCATCAGTAGCAAAACTATTTATTGATAAAATATATTATTTTACCCAAATACTGCAATACTTTGTGCCACAAGGCAGCATTTCAATAAGCTGCTTGAGGGGAGTAAGTAATTCCCTAAAAAGTGCAGTGCAGCTGTAATGCCAGAACAAAGTAATAAGCAAATGAATATAGTCTGGTTTGTGGTTAGAAATAGCACTTCTTGAAGCATTTCTTACATGTAAGAGGAAAAAATGCATGAATTATAGTGTGATGAAAATTTACATTATGGTTTATTCTTATTGCTTAATAATAATTACAATGATATTAATAATAGTAGCAGCAGCAGTAGTAGGAGCAGTATTAGTAACAGCAGTAGTACTTTAGCATAAGTATTAGTACTACTACTGTTATCCAATATAAAAGTGAACATACCTTTGGCAGAAAGTTTTAAAATACTATTTGCTCTAATAGTATTTTAAAACCAGCTTTTCTACTGAGGAGCACCTACATTTATACTCCTGATCTCTCCCACCCTCCAAGGCAAGACAGACCCATCTAAACTGTGTACTGAGAGTGGCCCCTGGACCAAGCTGCCCTCTGAGTCCTGCTCAGGAATTGTTTGGGAGAGGTCTACTTGCCACTTATTGCTGTCAAAGGCCTTCCTACAAATTTAACAGTGCCACAGTCCATCTACAGTGCCCAGGACTAATCCCTGGCAACTATCCTCCTTCCTGTGCAGTGTCTGATTAGGAAATAAATCTGTGGTTTTCAGGTTGTAAGATGTTGAGAGCAGTTGTAGAAGTATTAGTATAGATTCGTTTATGGCTTACACTACAGGTATCTTTCAATTAACTTATGCCTCCAAAATTCTCATTCATGATGCCTTTGTACAAATGGTAAAAGGTCTCCTGTGGGCATTTTGTCAGTATTTTATAAAATAGACTTTACATTGGGTTTTTTTTTCCAGTAAGATTTAATAAAGGAGATCAAGTTTTAGCCCCTCTCCTTAGAGCAGGTTTCCAAATTTGTTTTGTTAATAAGGAATTAACTAAGCTGACAGGAAATTGGCCCTCTGCTCTGGAGAGAGGCTCTCCTATGGTTTGATGACTTGAGCAAACTTTTCAAGTGGTGAAGGGGGCCATCCAACCTGTAAATGCCTTTAAAAGTCCCATCACAATAGCATAATCCTTCCTAATAGGAATCTCAGATGTTAGGAGCTATAAAGCCCTTGGATAGTACATGGCTCTCACACTGAAAACTAACCTGCCATATCCAGCAGATCTCTGTGATTCTAGCCCAGTTTTCTACATAGGGAAGGAACAGCTGTGTTCCCATACAGTAGAACACAGCAGCTCTTCCACGTGATATTTAACAGACATCTTATAGGGACCCCAGCTTCACAGGGGAGAGAGGAGTAAGTCTGGGGCATGTCTTCACTTTCTGTGAAAGAAGGTATGTCACTCCTTTAATTGCTAAAGATCCATATTGAAATAAATCATCCCCCGATCTACCTAACTGTTAATATCTTTCCCACCTCAAAGATGTCTAACAAAAAACAGAATGTGTAGTACTCTAATCTTCTTTTCCCCTCCTTTAATAGTGATTTCATTTATTCAAGACACTATTATGGGAAGATGACAACAATGGATGACTTTAGTGAACACAGACAAGATTTTTATGTTTCCGATCAGTACATGGCAATAGCCCAGTTTAACTGTAGGTAGTCTATTAAGTAGCTGGAAAGCCACTTAGTCTTCTGGACTGACTCCAGAATTTCTCTGCACCTAACATTTAAAACTACACAAATCAAAAATCTTTATTTTCAATCCCCTCTTAGTTTGAGCTCATTAACAACCTTGTAGGATTCATCTCTCCCTACTCCTGTGATGAGCCAAGGAAGTCCTAAGAATAATAAAATGCACACCCTCCACACCTTAAACTAGCCCTGTGTACCACTAGCAAACTCCTCCTAGGTAACAGAATTTGGTGTTGCAGCCAAGTTATCCCTCATAAACTAAATGTTTGAATGAGCTGGGGGCAGTGTGGTGCTGCACAATTCAGTTGTGCTTTCTAATGCCATTGGTGCTAATTGTACCTTAGGTCCTCACGAGAGTGATTGTGAGTCAGACATCCTGGTGCCTCAGACAAACCCATTTCCAAGTGCAATGCAGAAATCCAGACAGTCTGCTTCCACGTCTATTTGCACACAAGTTTGTATCACTAGATCACAGAAAACCTTGGGCAAGAACTGTGGTATAAGCTATCCTCTAATTAACACACCTATCCAGGGTACCCCTTAAGTTGAACACGAAGAGACTCTGCATTCGATAAAAGGTAGGTGCTCTTGTTCAGCTCTTGAGGGTGTACAGAGACATCAACTTTTGAATAACATGGCCTGCAGCATCCTGAGTTAAAATTCTATATGTACACTTAAAAAAGTCAGGGACCTTTTCCCTTTCACTATGGTTGTTTATACAGCCTTTCAGGGGCTTTGTCAGCCTATTACTCTCCCCAAAAGAAATAAAAAATCAGCAAACATCTAGACCTGGTCAGACATAAATCCTGTTTATAAGGCACTGCCTGTATTCTGGTTAGTGTTCTGTGAAACAGCAGGGACTGAGCCATAGCCAGTAAGCACAGAGAAAAACTGCATGTCTACCTTGTGTTATGTATTATTACTTTTTGCAAGAAGATCAAGAAGAAAAGAGACTGTAGGACACCTCATCTTCATCTCATTGGTAGTACATATACATAAGAAAAGAAAAAAATCACAATTGCACATTAAATCACAATTACTTTACCTTTTGAGCCCAGGAGTTTGAGAATATAACTTTGTGATTATTAAAGCCTTTCTGGTAGAAAATCCATTATTCTGCGTAAACATTCTCTTTGTACTTGGGCTGAGAGATGAGAGAGTATTTTTCCTCTCAATACCCTTTGCAACAGCCTTCTCAGTGTCGCTCAGGTCATGTCACTCATCTGTGGAAGCTGCAGTACCCTGCAAGACTTATAACCCCAACACAGACAACCCTGCCATCACTCTCTTCCTCCACCAGAAACAAGCAAAGCTGCTTGAAAAGCAGCACTGAGAGATGTGCTCCTTCAGCATACCTGTTCACATCCTTCAGAGCTATTTTCTTAGAGATTTATTCTTTCAGTATGAAAGGCAATGGCAATTTGACAGATCTCTAGATATTTTTAGTACTTATCTGGGAAAAATATTTTTTTGACACCTTGTTACAATTATTTAAAGTTCTGCTGAAGACAGAGATAAAGATCCAGCAGGTAGATAAGATACATTTACCACTCATCTCATCAACATACTCATCAGAGTTTATGCCTTTCACTACTGCCTATGGGGTATTTTACTAAGCTCTAACTTAAGAATAGCCCTTAAAAATGGCCTATTCTTAAATTAAAATAGCTGGTTTATGTCATCTAGTATTTAGACTAATTTTCCTGTTGTATTCTGTAAATCGAATCTCCAGTTTCATTGCATAAGAGATAGATATCAGTGGCCTTAAAGTCATATTTTAAATCAGTTCGCTTATATGAGGTGAGAAGCAGGCCCATGATGTTCCTCTAAAAACAAAATGCAGTGTAGTGCAGAAGATTTCTCTGTGAAAAAGACAAACACGTTAACACATTTCCAAGCAGAGATGCCACAGTGCATCAGTGCCACATAGGTCCCCCAGCTGGGCATAAGGCTGCTCTGGCAGGAAACCTTTGGGAAGTCTTGACAATTATCCAGCCAGTGGAGAGAAGCATTCTGAAGAGCTGCAGAGAAATCTGGGGCAGAATAAAGAGCAGTAACCTGTGGACCTATGAGGGTGATTGGAAAAAAATTTACAAGCTGCTGGATTGTTTGAGCAATTGCTAATAATACTCAATAATTCAGACTGCATTTTTTCCTTTTTCAAAATCACTACATTTAGTAAGGTTTCTTACTCTCACACTAGCTTCAAATCTACTTTTATCCAAAGGCATTCAAAATTTCAAGGGGACCATGACTAACAAATTATTGTTAGAACAGCAAGTCTCTTAAAGCAAACAAAAACCTTTATAACATTTGTTCATGAAGAGAATGTCCTAGGGTACAATGTAAAATATGCCAGAAGGTCTGTATTCTATCTCCATCTTCATAAACTGTTAAAATCAGGAGGGGCAGTGTTTTCCTTGCCTCCTCCCCCGGACTATCTCCTGTTAATGGGCCATTAACACCTTGCCCCATGAGTCATAGATAACTCCCTCCGGGAGCCATTTCCTGTATAATGGGCAATTAAGGACCCACCACATGACTCAGAGAATGACATCAGCCCATTGTGAGAAGCTCTGCCCAGGGGGAGGAGCCAAGCATTCCCACCTGGATATAATCTGGGCATTTGGACAGAACAGGCATCTGCCTTCTACTGGATTCCCAGAAGAAGGACCAGACCCTTCAACATCACCACTGCACCAGTGGAGGAAAACTCTGCCCTTCTACAGAATCTCTGCTTCAGCAGAACCATTTGTCACTCCAGGACGACTACTGGAGCCACCATTCAAAGTGGACTGCTACCAACACCCTGACTGACAGGGTGTCAGGTTGTATTCTAACTGTTAGGTTTTGGGTTTTTTTTTTTGTTTAATACTGCATCTTGTTCTAATTTTCCTATTAGGTTGCCGTTTGTTGGTCTTTGTTTTACTTGATTTTGTTTATACATATTAAAGAACTGATATTCCTATCCTCATATCTTTGCCTGAGAGCCCCTTTTAATAATTTGGAGGGAGGGGATTTGCATTTTTTTCCTATTCTAAAAGAAGCTCCTGCCTTCCTTGGCAGGCACCTGTTTTCAAAACCAAGTCAGAGAAGTAGAAAACAGCAATGAAATATGCTGGGGTAGAAGAAAGAAACAACAGCAGGAATTTTCAGTTTAAGCACAAAGCATCAGTGTTAAACATTTGATAAGTCTCATAGTTTTGTTCTGAAAATAGATGAGAGTGAGTGTTTTCATGCATGACTAGTCCCACAGCAAATAAATTCATTATAATAGCTTATGCACAGATGGCTGCAGAACAATTACTATGTATTAGTATTTCTCATTCCATATAAAACTTGTGATGTACTAGAAACTCCCTCTTCTCCCACTCTGAAGATTTCTCAGAGAGATTTTATTGCATCAGTAGTTCAATAATTATGACATGGCCATATTACCTTTAACCTTGTTTTATTTCTCCAAGAGCACAATTCTCTTTCTTTTTAACCAGTTCCTTCCATTTAACAAAGTTACAGTCTTCTTGTAGCGATAAGGAAGTAGGCAGTCAGATGCCATCTGGCAATACAGCAGCCTGCTTGCTGTCCACACACATCATCCAGAGTTAAAAAAAAATTAAAAAGAAAAAAGAAAAAGAGACTAGCCAGGCTATCTATCTGCAATTTAACAGTAAATATCTCAAGATGCCATGTATTAACTGGAGCCTGCGGCTTTGGTACGTGTACCATTCATTCCGTGGGCCACTCAGTCTGTAATGAGGACACACCAGACACACTCCAAGGATTCCAAAAACAGATACAGCAGTTCTGACAAAATGCAGACTTGACACTCAGATTACAGTTTTTTCAGATCAGATTGAATTTACAATAAGGAAGCAATTAATGACACAAGTGGGCTTGAATATATAGACTTATTTTCTCTTGTTCTCTTCTAGAAGAATGTGAAAAGTAACACCCCTAATGCTATTACTTCTATTATGCTATAAACTTTAGATTTAGTTGCAAAAATTATGCTTGGTTACGGTAACCTTTTTTTTTTAATTCAGTTTTCACTTATTTGGTCTATTCTGGGCACACAATCTATTCATATCAGTGACTTTTTTTTTTGTCTTCAAATTATAAGTTGCCCAAGTGCTGCTTTCCCCATCTATCATGTTCTCTCTTTTTATGATTAGAAGTCTTTGACAGCAGATTGATGCTATACACATTTACAAAGGCAGCTGAAAACTGGCATATTTTTTAGGTTTTTTGAAAGCTACACTAATATAGTTTATTTCCAAGACAGCACTATCAAACAGTACTTTGGTTTTGCAAAATTTAGTCTCTTTATGTCAGATTTGAAAATAAAAAACTATTTGGCTATTATTGGTTTCATCAAAATGCTCTTTTCCTTCTCCCATTTCTCAGGAAAGTTGAGCATTAAACTCACACTTGAGTACCACATGATAGAGCTCTGACCCAACCGGGTATTGCCTGTCCATTTAGAAACTAAACTTTTACCTGTGAGCACCTCAGAGCCCCTCCTGCCAGGGTACATGTTCATATATCAGCCTGCTTAGCACGAAGTGCACAAATGACACCACAATGGGAGAGGAGGTAGATCTGCTGGAGGAGAGAGGCTCCTCATAGAGCCACCTTGACAGTGTGAAAGAAAAAAGCAAACCAACAAGGCCTGCATGAAGTTTAACAAGGACAAATGCTAAATGCTGCACCTGGGATGCAGCAATCCCACACAGCAATTGAAGGCACAGCTTGGGTGGTCCTGATGGATGGCAACCTGGCTGTGTTTCAGCAGCGTACCCTTGCAGTAGTGAAAGCAAACCTTGTCACAGGTTGCATCAAGAGGACAATCAGCTAATTGAGGGCAGTGATCATTCCATTTGGCCCTTGTTAAGGCACACCAGTAACACTAGGTCGGAGTTTGGACTCCACACTTCAAAAAAGACACTAAAACCTTGGAGAGGGAAGAGCCACCAATATGATGAGAGGGTAGTAGACCTTGACAGATGAAATAAAATTGAACAAACTGGATATGTTCAGCGTAGAAGTCTTGAGAAAAGCTAATCACATTTTTTTGATACCTGAAATGTAATTACAGAGGAAAGACAGAATTCCTTTCACAAGGATGCATAAGGACAAAAAAATAAGCAATGGATGCAAATTATTTTGGAAGAAATGGCATATGATAAGGTGTCTTGGTTTTGAAAGACAGGTGCCTGCCAAGGAAGGCAGGAGCTTCTTTTAGAATAGGAAAAAAATGCAAATCCCCTCCCTCCAAATTATTAAAAGGGGCTCTCAGGCAAAGATATGAGGATAAGAATATCAGTTCTTTAATATGTATAAACAAAATAAAGTAAAACAAAAGACAACAAACTACAACCTAATAGGAAAATTAGAACAAGATGCAGTATTAAACAAAAAAAACCAAAACCTGACAGTTAGAATACAATCTGACACCCTGCCAGTCAGGGGGTTGGTAGCAGTCCAGTTTGAACGGTAGCTCCAGTAGTGCTCCTGGAATGACAAATGGTTCTGTTGAAGCAGAGATTCTGTAGAAGGGCAGAGTTTTCCTCCACTGGTGCAGTGGTGATGTTGAAGGGTCTGGTCCTTCTTCTGGGAATCCAGTGGGAGAGAAGGCTGCTCCTCTGGGAATCCAGTAGAAGGCAGATGCCTGTTCTGTCTAAATGCCCAGATTATATCCAGGTGGGAATGCTTGGCTCCTCCCCCTGGGCAGAGCTTCTCACAATGGGCTGATGTCATTCTCTGAGTCATGTGGTGGGTCCTTAATTACCCATTATACAGGAAATGGCTCTCGGAGGGAGTTATCTATGACTCATGAGGCAAGGTGTTAATGGCCCATTAACAGGAGATAGTCCGGGGGAGGAGGCAAGGAAAACACTGCCCCTCCTGATTTTAACAGTTTATGAAGATGGAGATAGAATACAGACCTTCTGGCATATTTTACATTGTAACCTAAGACATAAGGAAAAATTGTGCAACATGAGAAAAAATAAACACTAGAATAGGTTGTCCTATAGGACCTGCCTTGCTGGAAATGGCAAGATTTGACAGGAACCTGCATAACTCAATTTAAGGCCCTGCTTTCAACAAAAGTTTGGACTTTACAATCTCCAGATGTCCCTGCCAGCTTCAGCTTTTACTTGGTTCTGCATACTGTGCAGATCTTTTGACTGGTCCATGTTCAAAGGTGACAGACAGAAACTTGACAGAAACGTCTGCAAAGAAATAAGAGTAAAAAGCAAGAAGATGCTGCTCCCATCTCTAACTAGGAAGGTAAAGCTCCTTGGCATTAAGAAATTCTTATTACTATTATCTACAGAATTCCATACCAGTGACTTTTGATACAGGGTCAAAAATAGGCCAGTAACTATGTAAAAGTTGTTCCATATGTCAGAATAAAATATTTTTTTAATTTAAATATTAAAAATTCAGGGCAAACACTTTATTATTTTCCATCTTTCACTGCCTATGAAAATCCATGTCATGTTTACTTCAACTTTCCTGACTGCTGTCTTCAAATCTCAGGGGGCTGGGATTGTTCTGAACCCAGTGTATGATAAAGTGCTTTGGGCTGTGACAGAATGCCCACCTTGTCTGTCAAATAGCATCCCCTTCTCCTCTCCTGCACACTGCCAGAGACAGAAACCCTAAGAGAGGAAGAGAGCCTGGGAAGGGGGAAAGGGAACTCAAACAGATTAGAGAGATATTTCCATGGTAGTGAAGTATTGATTACATTGTTCTTCCCTGTCTGTTAGCTGTAGAAGAGTGTCCAAAAAAACAACATAAGTCTGTCTTGTGAAATAATCTATTGCTATCACACTTACTGCTCAGCATTATACTAATAAAATTGTATTTCACATGGTTGGGATTATAAAATAAGAGAAAAGAACAGAAGACATTCAATTAGGTATTATAGCTGTGGGTATATAAGTCACATTTCACACAACTACCAAAGGATAGAGGGATGGGAATGAAGTGGAGAAATTAAATAAAAATTGTTTCATGTAAGTAACTCTTCCCAAAATGTAAAAGGTTTTCAACCAAGTGAAAAAATGAATTATTGTGACAGCTACTCATGTGCATTCCCACCAACACTGTGAGGATGACAACCTGTGCTAACACTGTTCCTACACACTGCCCAAATTTTTCCAGCTCCCGTTTGAATGCATCACCTCTTCCCCTATCTGTATGCAGAGTGTAGGTATCCCATATTGGATCATCAGCTTTCCCACTGGGGGCTGGATGCACACATAACGAACATAAATACTCAGGCATTGCAGTCCCCAAATCCCCTCAGTGTCTAGGCACTCTTCAGAAGCTGCCTTGATTTTTCACCCACATCACATTAATATTAAATTGTTTGCTTAAAAAAAATCAAATCAAAAGAAAATAAATATTTCATTTATTTTCTCTCTTCCAACTAGAAATTATTTCAACCCCAGAGAGAAAAACCCCATACATCTAACAGCCACCATAATTTTAACTTCTAAATTTAGCCTAAAAAATTACTTATGGATATCAGGAGGGCTACACTCTGTCTTACAAATCTTACCCATGAAGAAAAATGCCTTTACATTCCACCCCTAAGTCATTCCTGATGGCAATTAAATCTCATTTTATCATTAAAAATGCTCTTCAGTGCAGTCTTTCAACAATGCAGTTAAGCAAGTCAGAAAGGAAACATCAGCCTTGCTTCAAAACCATTTTATCCAGACTGTTTCCAGAGCACTGAGAAACCCTCTGATTCCTGATTTAGTATGTAATAGGGCTTCCAAGAGAGGCAGGAGCCCAAATCTTTACTTAGTGCCCCAGATTTACACGAACGCTACTAATGCAGTATAAATGTCTTCAACGTTAAAACATTATCAGTACTCCCTCTAGTGGGTGTCCTAAATGAATCAAACATTCCCTGCTGACTACTGAGGAAAATATTTCATTATCTATAAAGTGTCTCTGAAATTTAACATCAGGACAGCAGCTGTCAGAAAATAGGGTTGTTACCGAGTATATCAGGACTTTTTGTTTCCTTAGAATGTGCAGGGGGCTGGCAACAACCAGCACTACACTTTTTGTGGAACTGGTAGGAGCAAGCCAGAGAAGAAACCTGGTTCTAAAGAAGCAGAACTTGTAGACACCGGTTTCCTTTGGATATGCATCCTGCATCCCTGCACAACCCTTCACCAATCCACCAGTACTCAACATCATCATACACACACACACAAACTCTAGTTCCTGCCTTAGTCCTTCCCAGACCAAGGCAGTGCTTTGCCTTGCCTTTTTGGTTTATTTTCTATTCCACTGACAGAACAGAGAAAACAGAGAGAAGGATGGAAAATATTAGAAGACCCCCATAGCCAAAATCTGAAGGGGGAAGATTTTAGGGAAAAAAGGTCCCTCTCTCCCAGCCCCCCAGAGGAACAGCAGGCACTATCGTTTCACCAGATTTACTGCCCTCTCATGAAATTCTGGCTGGTTTGAATGACAAAAGTAAATAACAAAACTTTTGTTGAAATCCTTGCTTTTTCATTAATAGCAAATGATGAGAAAAGTGATGCAAAATTAGAAACACTAATTGGAAGCAGAGTATTGATTTGTGAGATAATTTTATATACTTTCTGAGTCAAAATTTAGCTTCTTTTTCCTCCTCTAATAGAAAAGAATTAGAAATGTACACCATGAACAGAGAGGAACCTTCTGCGTGTATATCACTACCAGATTAAGCAATGGCAGCAAGTTATTTATGAATACATTGCATTGTTCCTGTGTTTTAAACCATAAGTTCTGTTGAAAACAACTTCCCAGCTGATTGAGTAGTTTAGAATGTCATCTTAAAAGATGTTCAGTTTTGGAGGGTTTAATATATGCTTTTAGAAAAGGAAAAAATTATGTGCTACTTTATAAAAATAGCTGTATCAAGAGCATATTCATGTTCTACATTTCAGAGCTAGCACACCATTATCTTATCACAGAGAAGCTACTTAGGTGGAAAGAAGCATGTTTAAGAAGCATAGGTGTTTGTGTGATCCCCTTCAAAATTTTTCGAAAAAAATTTCTCTCTCAATATACCGATCAGGAAACAAGTCTTCTTTGCTCTGGGCTGCTACTGGTCCCATTTTCTGTATGCCTTGCACCCATCTCACCTTCAAGGACTCTCTATGTTATATTATTGTGATAGACCCACCAAGATCAGTGCCTAGAAAGGCATTGGTACTGGAACCTCCCTCACACTTCCTCTTTCTAAATATGAGATGGCAATAATATTCCAGTAATAGATATTATCTTTATTCCAGGTGCGTTTCTAATATAGCTGTCTCAGCCACAATTTCAAATGCATATTCAATCTTTCTTTTCCAGTTATCTGTAAGGGAAGAAACAGCACAGTTTATCTGATGATGTAAAGTGAAAGGACACCAAAATTAACATGTGAAACAAAAAAAATTTTGCTTTAAAAAGCAAAAAGGCAGCCTAGAGGAAGATCTACATTAACTGTTGCAGGAAACTGCTATTTTTTAAATATTTTATATAGTCTGTTGGCAAAGTGGCACAACAGGAGTTTAAAACCTTTACAAGACAAACAGAGTAAGTAACCAGAAGGAACAAAATCACAGGAATGAGTGATTTTGAATGTGAATGATTTCTAAAATCCAATCCAGATTCTTTCTCTTTAATTATCCTAATTAAGCATTTATCCTTCATTAGTCATCAGATATCAGACCATGACCATAATACCTAGATTTTTTTTTTTCTAGAATTACAATTCCATGCTGAAAGACAGCAAAACCATTACATTTCTGTACTTACACTTCTCAAGTTTTGTTATGAAAGCATCTGCATTGGCAGCTAGGACCAAGAAAAACAGTTTTTGAAAACTGGGTTTTTAAGTTCTGTTGTAGTTCTCCATGTCCAGAGGCCACAGGGCCTTATACACCCCTCACCTCTGGGGAGAATTGGTCAGATTTCTGTCACAGATTTCCAGCAATTGCGACAACAGAAGAGGGATGCATTTAAACTTACAGTTGAAGTGACTAAAAAAGTCCCAGTAATCTGATAACAAAGAAAATGTGATAGACCATGGAGAATCTTTTTCTAAGTTGCATTTGTCCAATCTGTGAAAAGGTATTTGCCATTTAGCCTACACAGCTGAGACACCATGTTAGCTGTAAAACAAGAAATGTTGTAAAATGCACATCAGCATGCTAACAAATCTGAATGTCAAGAATCAAGTAAAACTAGAACAGTTTCATGAGCAAAGTGGTGACATTTATAGCATTTCTCATTAATTACAGGCTGTGGGGCTCTTTCAGGAAGCTAAGTGTGGGAAATATTAAGATGGCTATGAATTTTTCAGTCACAGACAGCAAACTAAACTATCAAAAAGATGTAAAGAAAAGTGATACAGCCTTAAATAGAGCATCTTACCTTTCCAAATGGCCGTTCTTCTGACCTTTTGAGGACATCTATGCAGTTAAGGCAGACTCAAATTTGAAAAAAAAAAAGGCTTAAATAGACAAAAGCAAAGCAGGGTTACAAGGTTTTAAAAATTAAAAAAAAATTCTTCTTCATGATCCAGAAAGGATCATGTACAGCAGGGTACAAGTTGACCATATACTGAAATCTGAAAAAAACATAAACTGGGAGTGTTTCCATACAAACATACAAAGTTTTCTGGATATCAAAAAATGTGAAACAATTATGGAATCACAGAACCATTTAAGTTTGGAAAACTTAACTGTTGGACTCCAAATGTTGGACTGAGTCCAACTATTAATGTAGCACTGCCATGTTACCATCAAACCGTGTTCCTGGGTGCCACATTCATGGTTTTTTGAACTGTTTCAGGGATGGTTATTCCATCATTTCCCTGTGCAGCCTGTTTCAATGCCTGAACAACCTTTAGTGAAGAAATTTTTCCTGTTGTCCAATCTAAACCTCCTCTGGTGCAACTTGAGGCCATTTCCTCTTGTCCTGTCTTTTGTTATTTGGGAGAAGAGATCAACTCCCACCTGGATACAGCCTCCTTTCAGGGAATTGTAGAGAGTGATGTGGTCTCTCCTGAGCCTCCATTTCTCCAGGCTAAACACCCCCAGTTCTATCAGTCCTCCTCATCCAATTTGTGCTCCAGATCTTTCACCAGCTCCCTTCTCTGGACACGCTCCAGCACCTCAATGTTGTTCTTGTAGTGAGGGACCCAGAACTGAACACAAGATTTGAGGTGCAGCCTCACCAGTGCTAAGTACATGAGGTTATCTGGTCTCTGAAGCCCACAAGAAAAAAGTCACAGTCACTCAGAATTTGAAGACACCATTAACTTCCTATTCAGATGTAACTGAGCATCTCCCAGTGAAATCAGCAGGAAATTGTCCTAAATAGACTGAGTAGCAAACACAGGATTGAAAAATCGGATTTACTAAAGGAAAGGATAATGATCTGCCATTTACACAGAAAAAGCCAAAAATAGTTAAATATACATATGCATACACACATAGATATTCTCAATAACACTACAGTGTAACCAGTATATTTGCATACATTGTGAAGGAATGATCTAATTTAATAGCAGGCAAAATAAAACCTTTTAAAATTGGTATTTCTAGATGTTTTGTGCATTTTGCTGTAAAATCTTTATTACTGTGGGTTGAAAAAAGAAGTTCTGGGATTTTTATTAAAACAAAATTTAATTCCCTTTCTCAAAATGGAGCATTTAATTTTGAAGCGAACTGCTTTTGGATAGAATATGCTGTTACAACGCTTTGCATATATTAATGCAAATCACAGATGCTAGAGAGAATTAAAAAAACTATTCCCAGAGAGATTAATCCAAAATTAAAATTTATTCTGCACCAAGTTAAATAGGCCATACTGGGTCCTTCTTTGCCAATTGCAAATAAAGTGTAATTTCAGACTCTGAATTTCTTGTACTCTTGTAAGAATGATGAGGGTTTTAATATTTAGGTGTTGTAGTATTTTTATGGAATCCTTGTTGTGTTCTCCTATGTGCTATGTATGTACATACCAACTGTATATATTCCAACAACTTTACATCAAATTGGGACAGTTTATAACAAATGTTCATTTTGCAATTGTGAACATTTCATTCTGGAAACCATTTTTCTCTTTTACTTCAGATATTTCGCTGTTCATAGCAGTCCATCCTGCTGGAGGCTTTTGACAAAATGAGTCACACTGAAATGCTGTAGTACCCCTTCACCTCTACAGAAGCACTTACGCAAAACTGGCCCTTCTGTATCCTAAAATCTTTTCTTTTCCCCCTTAAGGACGAGAACATCATGATACATACTCACAGTGACCCTGAGATGAAAGAAAATCAACATGTCCTGTAGCTGGCAGCTTTACAACTGTTGGTCAAAACACTCCAAACTAAAATTGAAATAGTATTCACTAGAACAAGGCTCAGTCTTCTTCCCTCTGAGGCGTCCACTCGAGTTCCAAATTTCAACCATTACCAACAGCAGAAACCCACAGATACAGATGGAAAAGTTGACCAAGAGGCCTCTAAATACACAGGGAAATTAAAGAGAAAAAACCTTCAGACTGAGTTTTATTTAGCATGATCAGAATATTTTAAATATTCACTCCATCTGAAAACTTCAGTAAAGAAGGCTTCATTAATTTCCTGCCTGGGCCTTCAAATAAAAGCAGTTGAACTCCACAGGACAGAGGAATCCTCAGTGTGCTGGGAGAAACCACTTGTATTTTCAGACCAGCAGAAAATGAGCCTGATAATTACTTTGCACACCCTGATGGAGATTGCAGCAAAGCAGATGGCAATAATCAAAAGAGAAGATGAATTTTAACGCTGAAGGCAGATGGGGATAAAAAAGAGAAGGCTTGGCACAGCAGGGAGAAGGAGTTCTGTGCAAAGAGACAGTGGAAACACAAACTGCCTTATATGAAGCCACTGGCAGTACGTTCCCCTGCTGTTCCTGCAGGTGGATGTTTCTGGACATGCGGCTGGGCATCGCCACTGGTTTACATTGAACAGAGGGAAATGTGCACACTTCATCTGACTCACACACCCACTCAGGCAGCTCTGCTGACAGCTCCTACTTTAAGAGTCTTTCTGACTTGCTGTGCTGCTTGTAGCCTCCCTTCATCTGCTGGAAGAATTCCTGAAGTGAAATGGTTACCAAACTGGGAGCTACTGCTCCTTGAGACACAGTTATCCAGGCCTGACAGTCCTCAAAGAAAAACACTTATCCACTTGATGTACAGCTGAAGGTAGAGACTTCAAAATAGATTACCTCAGCTTACTGTCTTCAAAGCAAAATCTCTTTATCTATTCATCTTTTGTGAATTAAGGCATTCAACAATAAAAAACACTGCAAGAGTTAAACCATAATCTGTTGGGAGTTATTACAGTTTTTCCCCCTTGACAGTTACACTTGTTAAGAACTAATTGGTTTATGAACAATTTAAATGGCCTTTTATGGTTCAGAGCAAAACTTTTGATACTTCACATCTAATAAAGGCAGTTTGTATAGATAAAAATCTTCAAAGTTACCCATCTAAAATTTCATTTCTGTCATTCATTCTAAGCAGTGAGTAAAGGAAACCTTAACACCAAATTAATGGAGGAACTGTGTTCTAGGAATGCATTTTAACCCTATTCTAATCAAATTTTCTGTATCATCAAATGCATGGCTAGGAAATTCTTGTTTACAGCCAATGAAAACAATTCCGAAAGAGTAATTTACAAAGCTATTTGTCTCCAAAATAGCAGAAGAAATCCTTGAGTTTTTATTTTAAATGCTATAAACAATGTATATAGCCTTTTAGTAATGCACTATCAGTGGCTTATGGTTCAACTGAAAATTGTTCTGGTTTATTTCCTCTTGGTATAGGTAATTTTTCAATAGAGCATGGTCACAAGTTCTTACAAAAAATAAAAAAGTAGCTGCTGTGTAGAGCTTCAGTTAAGCTTGCCCATACAATTACAGGAGGAAATACATTTACAAGGTGTTTGTAGTCAATATTTCATGTCACTCTAATACGATTTTTCATTCCTCTATGAAGATGAATATTTGGCATTGTCCTAGATTTTAGACATTGCTTGTAATAAATTTCAGCCATCTCTTCTCATGGAGTTTCCCTCAAATGTGAAAAGCTTTTGTCCCCTTTTTCACTAGGCTGTCTAGAATTAGACTTTCTGGACTATCTGGAAGAGCCTCATGGGTTAAAGCAGGTAAGTGTGGCTGCTGGGAAGTAACACAATACAAGACTGAATGAACTTGATATAGAACAGTATAGAAATATTTTATGGCTACTAGGTTAACATTTTTAGTCAAGAGCTCAGGTGTGAGAATAACCTGAGGTTTGCACTTTGCACATGTGTGGTACAGCAACAGGGACATGTAAAGAGAGCAGCTTTGGAGCAGGACCTAAACTTCCTGATTCTGATTCAGAGCTCCCTATAGAGCCTCTATGGAGGCAGTCCCATAGCAGTAGAAGATGGATTTTTCAATTAAGTTCTCTTTAGAACAGTGTCCAGATCTAGCTTGGTTGCTTGGACTGCTTTAAAGATGGATTTGTATCTGTTTTCCTTCCAAATTGAATCCAGCTCCTTACGCCAGGAAATGTCAGGAGGAGTCAATATTATTGATTCATGCAAATAGATTGTTTGACTAATAACTTTGACTTTTCTAAAAACTGGAGACCTTTCTTTTTGGAAAGTAATATTAAAGACATCTGTTTCTATCCTGTTCATTGTCTGCTTATAATAACCACAAAGGAAGAGTCTGGACAAGTTTCTTCAGGGTCTTTCCACAGAGCACTGACACAAAGCAGTCACATCTAACTCACAGTGGACACTACATAGCATTCTTCTGAGTGAGGTACTCTTCCATCTTCCTCCTGTGAAACTGAATCACAGACAGTAAACCCCAAACACAGTGACAGCAATCGATGAGTGATGGGAGTTGATGAGAGACACTCAAAAAAATATAGGACAAGTTTTCATCTCCTTGTGGAAGGAAGCGTTGTGCTTGGGAGGATTGCAGAAGACACGTGAAATATCAGAGCCCTGAATCTACTGTTCTTCTAATGATCCCTGAGCATAATGTACACCTAGCAGGAAGAAGATCATTGTTTTGAAAGGTCAAGTGGGTCTATGAGATGCAGACAGGGCCTAGATGGTTTGCTGGTTACTAATGAGAAGGGCCAAAGGAATGTTGCAGCTGATACAGGCTGGTAGAGTATCTAGTATGTTACTGGAGCTTATGCATTATGTGAATTTATGCTACTGAACATCTAGTCTAAACACCTGCTTTTGTAAGTTCATAAGCAGTTAGCCACAACAGGAATCTTCTTAGAAATTGCTTGTGTAGGACATGTTTTTTCTGACTGGAGTAAGGAGGTGCTGTTTTCGATTCTGTAGTCTTGTTTACAAACACAGCAGAAAGCAGTTATTTTAAACACAATTCAGTCAAGATTTCTCTTCAGTTTTACTCCCACAATGCCTTTGCTTGCTGTTCACTCTCTTTCAGATTGCTGTCACACACAGCCTCAATGAAGCCAGTGCCCCAGTGGCCTTGCTGCCAGTTTGAAAGGACCCACCGCAGAGCTCCTGCTCAGACCTTAATCATTCCACTTTGCGCCTTGGGACAGGGATTAATGTTGATTCAAGTGAAATTAAACAAGGATGCATAATTGCCTTTCTATTTTCTCTGTATAAAAGGTAGATGGCATATCTTTTAGTGCCACTGAGAGCTGAACTTGGATGTAGATTGAACGGCAGCTACCTACAGCCTTACAGGACACCCCAAGAGCCAGTTCAGTATTAAAAGTAGATGTAAGAAATTATTCCTATCATCTATCTCCAAGTCTTTTAGAGTTTACACTTACTTACCTTCACTGATGTAAGTCACTTCGTTTCTGTTTGCTTGGTGCAGTTCACAGTGGTAGAGTGAAACCCAAAGGCAAGAAACAGCAGCTCTTAAGTCTTAAAATTACATGGCACAATACCTTCTGCTCTTGAGAACACCCTTATTACACTCAAGCCCACATTACCATTTCCACTTTTGAGAATACAGGGCAAACTTGTGAAATCTAGCTACATTTAGGCAAGCATTATAGAGACCAATCTTCTAAATAACAGGACACCTTTAATACCTTTCTAAATTTCACCCGCAGCCAAGCTCTTTCCCCTCTCACAGTGTCTGAACATACTCTTCCCTGGCTAAGGGGACAAGTTTTAGACTAGAAGTGATGCTGCAAACTAGCTTGGTTTTCAATTTTTCTTTTTTTTTTTTTTTTCCCACTGAAAATGTCATGCTGAATACACCTCCCTTTAGATGGATGGCAACTTTGAAATCTCCTAAATACGATATGTTAGAATACAATTTCTGATCAGGTACTAGTAGATATGGCAGTAAAATTTGTTCCTTTTAGCTCCTTCAGGGATTTGCTTAGTGGTTTTTTCTAATGTTATTTTAGTATTAACCATCCCTTCAAGGAAGTTTGTGGAGCGCCAAATCTACATTTCTGTTCAGCTCTCAGTAAGATATTACTGACTGTGGTAGGGACAGAAGTAGCCAGGAGGATTTTGGCTCAAGTACTCACAGTAGGGAAACATTGCAATTCTCCCTACCAAAAAGGAATATTCTGCTTTGAGGAGGAAAGAGAAACCGCCTTCACCATTAAAATGTACAATGCATCATCCTACATCATATGATACAGCCACAGTGATCCTGCTTCTCTGCCTTCCCCCATCCCAGCTGAAGGTACACATGCAACACACATGTGCACACACATTTGGGCTGACCTGACTCCAAGCCTGAGAGCGCACCCTTTTCAGGACTGGGTAAATCACAGTTTCTTTCTGAAGCCCATAAAAGATTTCTTTTACAGTCTGCTTTGGCATTTACCCAGTACTCTGCAAAATGGGACTGATGAAAGGGGAGTAGATGCTGTAAATTTGTGACAGATTAATATATCAATTAATCTTTTTCCTACAGCTTTGTAATTGTAATGAAGTAGCAACTTAAACAATGGAGTCTGTTGCCCAAGTTTGTTTTTAGAAACTTCAATATTAGACTTGGCTTTCTCAGTGGCAAGAGAGTTAAAATGAGAGCAGTATTGATTATTGCCTCAGCAGCACCGTGATCTGCTCACAGCAGCCTGTGGAGAATAGAAATCTAAACAAAAGGAGAAGGTGGGCCAACAGCTGCAGATGGTGCTTAAACAGACACTCAGTTGCACACAGGCTCCCAGCAATCTTGGCTGCAATCGCTTACTCCTCAAAATGTTCTTAGGATCAGGAAACAGAGGCTCTTTTAATTGTCTAGTATTACAAAGGTTTCAGAGAGAACTTGGCCATTTCTGTTTGGCAACACCTCAGATAAAGTCACATCATTTCCCATTGCCCATAAACAATCGTGCTGTCATATGCCAGAGAGATGCATTCTCATTCCCTCCTCAGCCCTGGAGCAAGGAACAAAAGGGCCCCTTCACAGGGCTTGCACATGTAAGGTCCTGGTAGATCTTCAGCCTCCTTGCTGAATTGATGGCAGCTTTTCCATTCAGGTCTCAGGAGATCTGGGTCATTAACGGACCACTCACCTTTGTGCTAAAACCTGGATTCTGGCTTGGTTTAAACAGCAAAGCTGATGTTTTTTCCTTCCCCATACGGACTAGTAGGTATGATTCATAATGTCCCATGGCACCATCTATTTTTTCAAAGTTAATCTGATCAGGTCTGTATTTGAAATCACTGTGGGTTTGAATCCTAGTAAATCTACTGCAGATGTGGGACTTCCACATCCAAGTCCAACTGGCAGGTCATCATGTGCATCCCTATGCAGATGTGTTGGAAAAGCACCCAACTTGTGTGCTTAAGCTCTTAAAGGAGTCTTAACATCGGCACTTGGCCTGCAGCTGCATTAGCTTGACTTAACGGTTTTCTTGCCTTTAAAACTGCTGTAGGCAAGGATATGGACTGCATCCCCCACAGCTGCACATAAGATCTATTGTCTTCTTATGGACAGCCAGTTGTCTCTGTTGTAGTAGGGAATCAATTTTTGACTCTATAGAGAAACTGGAGCAGTCCTGTGGTATGACTGCCTATTTAGCAGGCAAGCAGGGCATCCAAAAATCAGAGCAACCCCAGAGATTTTAGGCTGATTATGTGAGCATGAAATGTCTTCCCAATGGGTTTTGCATGGCTGGCTGGCTGTCACTACAACCCAGAGTCTGCAGCCAAGTACCCTCCAGGCTTCAGAAGACACCCAACAAGATTGGGGTTGATACACCACTGCTGCTATAGACTGGTGTAAATGTTTGTATTCCTGCTGTTCATACCTTACCAATGTTTGTGCAGGAGGAATTTCCTTCTCTGAGACGTTCATTGTGAGCCCTCTAATCAGTAATTTTAAAAATGCAAAATGAAAAAAAAATAAATTATTCTTTTGGAAGAAAAAAAGGCCTAAAATATTAAAAGTTAGTTAAAACTTTACTAAGCATGTCACTAAATTCTCTTTAGCTTCTGATTCATTTCCCCCCTTCATATTATTCCCTTGGCTCATGGTAGCTTGTGCTTCTTTACAGTGACAGCTGCCTTATTAGAGATAAATCTTGAGGTTTTGACACTGCAGAATGTAAATAGCACCTCAGAGATGCAGCACCTTTGTTATCTTCCTAATAATACACCAAGAGGGGAAACAGTGATGCAAGTTCTTGCTTAGTCCTGAGACAGGTCCCACCCGCACTAGGAAAGGGTTACCCAGAACCACAGCACAGGCTCATCGGTTGGCGCCAGAAGAAAAAGTAACCTCTCTCATTGACAGGTGTGTGAATGAGAGTTCAAGAACATCAGACTAGGTCTCATCACACCATTTTCTTCCCCTCTTTTTGTCCATGTGGAAATTAGTACCTGGGGGCCTGGATCCCTCCCATTAGTTATGTGAACTACGATGAACCTGGAGGAACAGGGCAATGATCAAGAGTGAAATAATCCTGCTAATGCCTAATTCCTTCCTAAATACATAGTTCATTATAACACGCAAGAGATGTTTTTTGAAGAGCTGTTGTTATATCCCCTTCATACATTGTGCACATTGTGTACATTGATGTAAGTCAATCCTGTTAGAGGCCTTCCATTCACAACTATTTCTTTGAAAAGAGTGGGAAGAATCATTAAAATTTAAGGTGCCAGGCTTAGCTGTTTTCAGACATTGGTTGTAAAGCATATTGGATAAGCACCATCTGCTGTACATTCAGAAAATAGCAACCACAATTGCTATTCTCTTTCCAGCTTTTTAAAAAACATAAATTATTTAAATTTTGTCAACTGTCTAATAAATTGTTTCACCTCTGGAATGTTACAACATTATTTATCTAGTCCTAGAAATGCATTATCTATCTATGTAAAGTTATATATAGACCACAGACTGGGATAGACACTTGGGGAAGAAACTGCATTGCAAAACACTGTGTCATATAACAAAACACTGGAAGGAGATGGGAAAATAACAGCGACGTTGAGCCTGATTTCCAGATGTACTAAATAAAACAGGATGAATATAACTGAAGACAAAGCATGGTCTTTCTAGGGCAAATTTAACATTTGCTAACCACAGGACACAACCATAAAAACAGAAATTAAGGACCAGTGAAAAAAATCCTAAATGAGGATTATTAGCTTATCAGTACAGTTTAATTAGAAAAACAATTATTACCAATACTCTCAAACATTAAAGTCTATTGATTATGAACTGTAAATGATGAAGACAAGTACTTTAATAATTAGCCTGAATTAAGCAAACAGCCTGAAATAAATAAATCTAGAGAATGTTTAAATGAAAACAGGCACCACTTTTTTTCTCATTCTCAATGTAAGCTCTTTCTTTCATACTTTTCTTAAATAAAATTTTTCTCTTTCAGCATTTTTATTTAAAAAATGAGTGTCACAAGCTGTTCAGCTCAGAAAAGGTCACACAGGAGGGAGGGAAGGATTATTGCTGTGATGTGCAAGGCACAGGCTGCCCAAAGGAACAAGAGATCAGAAAGTGCTCTGCTAGAGGTGCCCATGGCACCCATACTTTGCCTCCACAAACTGCAAGTTCTCTGCAAAAGGAGCTCTGTAAAGCTCTACACTGGGCAGAGACAAAATGTTGATTGTTCATATGCTTGATCTCATCAAGAGCCAAGTGAAGCCTGGTAAGAGAGAAGTGGGGATAAAATCCATAAATGCACACTGTTTTGAAGGAGTATTAATACTGCAGCATTCTTGGCAAAGAGGGTGCATCCAAAATGGGAGGGGAAAATAATACGTAATAACTGTGACCACTGAGTGGTTATTCTGGGGTAGAAGTTATGTGTGACCATGTAAGTTGTCACCAGGCAGAAGGAGCATGCAGGGCTGATAACACAGCCTTTGAAGTACTGCCCTTGCTATGTCTGCGTTGCACCTCAGCAGTGGAACAGTCTGAAGAGATGAGCCTGCACGTCCCAAAATGAATATTCAGTGTCTCTTGATATTGAGGCAGCCCGTCACTGGGGACTTCACACTAATTTAGTTAGTAGAGACCAAGCAAAGACCCCCACAGCTACAGAGGATGCAGCACCAGTAGTCCCATGAATTTCCAGGAAAGTGCCAAGTCTCTTACCTTCTGTGCTCTCCTCATCCTTTCATCTCCTCCTTCCAGGAGGAAGAAACACATCAAAGAAAGTCTTCTTGCTCAGGGTAGAGCAAGGCTTGCTCTCAGTCCTGACTGTTTGGGTTCATGACCTATATATACTGTCAGAAGCAGAACAGGCTGCTCTTGGCAAAGAAAAAAGCATAAAAACAATTGACAACTGTAAGGACTGATCTGAAGCCAAATGGGCATTAACAGGAGCCTTGCTCAAATACACACCAGTTGATTTCTAATAAATCCATTGCTCCTAAAGTTTGTCCTAAAGCTTCTGTAATTTTTGTAAAGCATCATCATTTCTGTTTCACCAGTGAGAAAACTAAGGCAAATAGCAGTGAAGTTACTTGGCCAAGCAGCACCACATAAATGGCTCACCAGACGAACCAAGGGTCCCAAAATTCCATCTTCCTAATCACAGATAAAAGTAAACAGTTTGCATGGCTCCTTCCGCCCATCCCAAGAAATAACAGTATTTAAATTTTTAGGAGAACACAACATCAACCATTATGTGGGAGATTAGTCAGACCCTGCAAATCATAACAACAGTTTTGCTGACAGCTATGAATTAATAAGGCATCAATATTTATCTGCATAAAGATAATAAATATTCAGTTCATAGAGGAATAAATAATGTCTTTACAAGCATACTCATCACAATTCTACTTTTACAAAATTGTATTAGTACAATATTCTTCCAAAAACTGTATGGACACTCAAAGACAAGCCATGGCAAGGTTACTGCACAGTTTGCAATTTTGTGAGACATTAAGCTACATAACAAATTTAAATTCCACAAAGACATAAACCGAAACATAGTGATGAAGACAAAAATTTAGTAAAATTTTAAATAGGTATCATTTTACATTAATGCACCCCAGGTGAAATCTATTAAAAATTTAGCATGAGTAAGCAAAGCAATTCTAAGCACTAAAATGTAAACATTCTGCAGTCATGCTCTTGACACTACAGAGCATTCTCCATAAATTGCATATAAAATATTTCATGTAACCCACCCATAAATCAATGGCTTTTAATAAACGTGCAACTTCTCTTCCCCTTCATAACTTGCAGGGTAATGGTTAATTGAAATGAACAAATAAAAAACCCCAAACACGTCTTTCAACATAGATATTATCCTATGAGTCCCACTAAAGTTATTTAATACAGAGATGCATGCCAATATGGAGAATGTCAGGGCTGTATATTCAACGTGATGGAGTTCAAACACCTGCATATTCACACCCCAAACTAGAAAACAAACTTTCAGATGCCTAAGATGGGATAAATTATTTCCTCTAAACTCTACTCATTATTTCAGTCCCTTCAAGACACAGTGAAATTTTAACAGCAGAACTGCATCAGCACATACCCACTTCTGAGTTTTGATTCATATTCTGTAGAGCCTAATCAAGTTTTTTTTCTGGGAGTTTTGAAAGCCATTCAGGGGTACTTTTTAAAGAAGTTGAATACTTGCACCCAATATTAAAAATATATTAATTTTCTTAATTATCTTTTCTTCATCACTTTCTACAGTCATCATTTCCTTTTCCTTATTAATATAACTTTTAAAAACTACTGTGAAAATAGGAAAACAAATTATTTTTTCCCCTGTCATATACCAACTGTGATCTCTCGTAGCAAATTATTTATACTGATTTGGGCTACAGGTTCCTTTATTCTAATACAGTGTTATCAGAGTTTTATGCTGAACTACAGCTAGAAGCAACTGGAGGTCTAACAAGTGAGGGCAATCACACCAGGATTGTGGATTATCTCCACAGCTGTAAAGTCAGGACAGTGTTAGTATGAACTCAACCCAGTTTAAAAGTAGTATAGCTAGAAACAGTTAATTCACTGAAATTGTTCCCTACTTTTACCAGTGCAAAAGAAAGAAAATTAAAACCACTATGTCCCTTGGTTTTAACAATAACAAATAAAATAGAGTAGGAAATTGCAAAATGAGGGAAGAAGTTATTACGTTGACATAGGAAATTAATAGAAAGAAATTCCCCAATCTTCTAAATCCCCAAAACAAAAGGCTTCAAAAAGCCTTAACTGGTATGATTTTCTAGCAGTAGATAGCAGCATGATCATAAAAAAGATCTATGCATGGAAGTCACGAAGAAATACAAAATATCACAAGGTTTAATATTTGATCCTGCCAGATGCCAAACTCTCTGGCCCTGGCCCAGCAAACCATTTAAGCATGTGGTTAGATGTCAGCATGCATGTTGCCCCACTGAAGCAAAGGAAGTTATTCAAAGTTTGAGCACAGATAAGTTCTTTGAACAGTTGGGTCATTAAAGTACCAACCACTTACTGACAGACTATAAGGCTAAATTGCCACTGTGAGCAGGTTGTTGCAGAGCTGTCCATTATGAGGCTTACAAATGCTCTCGGAGGTGTGCTTTGAAGCATTTCTTCACCACTGGGTAAGGAAGAAAAAAAGGTGGGTCTGTCTGGGCAGGAATTTCCTCCATTCTCATCAATTCACTTTCATGCGCAAAACCAAACTCTATTGATGCCCAGGTATAAGCATCACTTAGGGAAATAGAAAGTGATAATGATAATTATATCATGCCATCACACTCCCACCACACATATGCACCCCATTAGAGCCAACTTCCTCCTGTGTGCAGGGCTGGCATTAACTCAACTCACCATGAAAAGGGTAAAGTCATGCAAGTAGCAAATGCTACATGTCATATTTGACAACACTTGAAGTTTCTAAAATGGTGCTTGACAGCGAGCAATGTTGCTGCCCATTAAAACTGGTGCTATAAAAAAAAATACTTATGCTCTCTCAGCAGTAAGGAGAACTTGCAATTTTATCTCAAGGCCAGGAACAAGACTAGTTATAAAAACGCACTTGTAGCTTTTGTTCTGACAGTGGTGGCAATGTGTGCTAACTAAAATACATATCCTGGAGGAAACCAAGGCAGGTTTACTGTGTTGGAAATTTCCAACCCTGGGAGCAAAATCCCACTTTGGTGACTTCTTCAAGGGTGATGTAACAGTTGTGAGAAAAGTAGGAATATACTCATAATCTTATTTTAATTATGGATTTCTATGCCTAGCAGTGTATCTCTTCCAAGCAGATCTCAACATATGACTACATTGCCATTGGATTGGGGTTTTGAGTGGTTGGTGGAGTGTTCTTCTTGCCATGGGCAAGTGAGGGATCAGGAGCTATTTTATGTTCATAGGAGGAGAATCTTATTGTATGTTGGACATTCTGATGCTGAGGTGTCACAGTTATTTTGTATAGAAATATCAATCTGTTCAACAACACAGATCTCTGTGGTTTTTAACAAAGAGTAAATGAATATACTGCTATGGCAGCACAGTAAGGCCTGTGTCCTGAAGCATCTGCAGCTGTGGACTAGAAATGGTTCCGTAAGGGAGCAGAAACATCTCTCTTGCCACAGGGCTTTTTTAAAAATGGTAAAATCTAGGACAGAAGAACAAGTATTTGGTTAGTGCTATGTAACATAAAGTTCTTGTTTGTCAGATGTTGAGACCTTGGCATAATAATATCCTTTAGTAGGGACTGTTCCTGAAATAGAATACCTTACCACTTCAGTGCTAAAGGCTGTTGACTGACTCTCTTTCCAGTCTGCACAGCTGAAAATGCATGGGTTGTTGTTATTATCATATCAATTAGCTCTGCTATCACCTTGTCCACTTTTGATGAAGACAAAAAAAAAATCAAACTGCTGTACCCTTGCACAGTTGTTCAAGATCAGTCCAGCCATTGCAACTGTCAGGTTCTGTCAGTGAGAAGCCAGGCAGTGTCAAACTGTATTTGAATCCTGCATTCAAAAAAAGGAGAAAAATAGGAGAACTTGCTTCTTTTAGGTTATCTGCTGAAAACTACTTACGTGATACAGGGATGGAGGGATGGCTTCGCATTTGGGACAAACATTAAGAATTTTTTTGTTGTTGTTGGGTNCGTAAACAACCTTACTCTGTAGAAGAAAAGTGTTCTTGGAAGATGCGAGACTCTTGGGCTGCAACTCAAATTGCTCTGTTTGGCTATGGTTTACCTCCATGGTTTATAAAACTCAAATACAAAAATAGACACAACTTAAAGACACAAATACATGAGGAGGAAGTAAATACATTTTACATCCATATATGCTGATTTCCATAAAAGCTCATTTCCAAGTGATGATGAATTTGGGAGAGATGGGACAACTTGATGCAAAGAAGACCTGAATAGATTGGTAAAATATCAGCTGACATTACCCTGGTATGGCATTTTAGAACATTTTCCATATTTAGACTTTAGAAAGATGCATAAATCCAGAGCCTTGTTTTCCCAATGAAGTTAGAATATTAAATGACTTGCCAGAGAATACACAGCAGATTAATTGTGAGACTATTGATCCAGGTCTCTACTTGACTCTCTCCTCTGGACTACAGAGGTGTTTCTTGGACTTCCCTTTGGAATCATTCTTTGATTGGAACCTCTGCTCCTTCAAATATATGTCACCTTACAAATTGGCACAAAGTTATATGCACAGATTGACATAAGCATTATCAAGATCAAAATTTACGTAACTAGCAGTTTTGTATGGTGAATACACCACATTGAATTATCAATGTTATTATTTAAAAAATATTCCACATTAAACACATTTAGCATACTAAAATTGGATTACCAGTAAATTTCATAAAACCCTAGTGATATATAAGAAACTTCCAGCTCTAGCATCCTAGAAGCAATATTCCATGAGGAAAGACAGCAGGAGGAAGATGGGCTTGAAGCCAAACTCTGTGAGGCCAGTGGTAATAATGGCGTTGATGGTATTGGGCTAGACTTTGAACATTTAAATGGCCTTGAAGGAGAGAGACAAAGAGAAGAGTGGAGTACAACAGGCCCACCTGGGCCTGATATGATCTCAATAGTTCAGTTAGTCCCAGGGTAATCACAGATACAGATGCAAAACTTCTGCCAAATGGAAATTTGGGGGAAATTTCTAAAAAATCAGAGCAACCTTTTCTTAGATGGTACATGAGAACTGAGCAGACAGATTATAACACTTACTCTGGCCTTGAAAACTGTGAATTAGAACTGTGGACTTTTTTTGGAGGAAAAACTCTACAGCATCCCTAAGGGCACAACCACTTGGCTTAGAGGTAAAACCATTTTCCTCTCTTCCTCAGTCTACATCACTAAACTGAAAAGCATGGGTCTAGTCTCAATTAGATAGATGTGAAAAACTTAAACCAAAAAATGAGTCCTCATTTTGAGATGAGCTGGGTCAGGTTTCAAACAAAACGATTTTAAGATCTAAAAATAGAGTTCATCCTACAGAAAAACTGAGTCACCTCTTCACCTAGAACTAATTAAGCATTGCTTGAATGTGATCAGAGGACTGAGAAAGCTGGAGGGCTCTCCCTTCACCTTTTGCTCACCTTTATAAGTCAGGAGAAAGACAAATGTATACACTGTTCATGTATAAAATCCACGTTGCCAGTATTTTTATTTTAGAAACACTGAGCGATAAGTAATTAAAATTTGCCCTAAACTAAAGGTAGGTTGGCAAATATTCTTTTTAATGGTTTAGACTCCATATCTCAGCAGTGAAAGCTCACAGGCTGAAAACTCTTTGGTCCAACTGACACTTCAAATTATTTTAATGACTGCTATTTTATATTTAAACTCCTTCAGCCTACTGCAATTGTTCCAAATTTCAACTTTGCCATTCGATTAGCACACGAGCCACATATGACTCTTCTAGTTTCCTGCTCTGATGGAATCTGCACATTTTCAATTCTGCTTCCTAGTGTACTTGTGTATGAGTCTTCAAAATCCTCTTTGCCAGTAAAACTGAATTATTTGATTGTTCCAAGAAAACAAACACAAAAGGGGCATAAAAAGATCAAGCGGAGTTTATTTAAGATTTGGATGAACATCCATGGAACACACTTGGCATTATATGCCCAGCTCTTTTTAACACTGTGTAGGTACAGCATTTTGGATAGTGTGATGCCTAAGTTAACGAGGTTCACTCAGCATCTTCCTCCAGGGTGGGATCACAGACAGATTATACAATCCAAGTGTGTTTACCCACTCACTTATTGTAAACTCAGGCCCTGCTTAACTTCCTTGATAGAAAAGAATTAAATGAGAAAGTTGTTAAAAGCATTACAATGTGCAATTTCACTGCAACGCATGCTGGAAGTAGCTGTGTGGGAGGATATTACTTCATTATAAATCAGATGCACAAAGATTTCTATGATCCCCAGAGACCATTCCATCAGTCTCTACAAGAGGCTTTCCAGTGAAGAAAAATAGCCCCTTCTCCCTTCAGGCCTGAGAAAGTTGTATGGCTTTTTTAACCATTTCTAACGAAATCCCATATTATTGCTTCTCCCCTCGGAGACTTCAAAAGTCATGCAAACTTCACAGAGCCCACATGTTCGTAAAGCTCAACCAAAAGATCACTAAGGAAATAAATCGCAGTTCTCCAATTAGCATTTGACATTCTCTACTGGTTTTCGGTGGGATGAATTTGTCTTTCTTCTAAACCATGCTGATAAAGAAAATTAGTTACTAAGCCTGGCATTATTTTATGTTTTAAAGCACACTGAAATCAAACGTTTCAGCGTGGGATTTGCTTTCTGCATATTATTTGCTGGAGACATGAAAGGAACCTAGGCATTTCAAACATGTTTAAGGGGCTAATATGCACAGGAATATTTTCTTCAAGCTCCTCATTATGTATTCACAACTACTGCCAAACACAACTGAAGAGATGGGGCATTAGGATATGAAATGGGAAGTTGTCAGATTTTCAAAGTGAGCTGTTGGGTGCCTAACACTTAAGAAAATCTGGCCACGACTCTTTGGTGCTGTTCCAGAAAGAAATATCTCTATCCTGGCCATTGTCCAACCAGCTTTGGAAATCATTTTGCACAGTTATTTCAGTAAAGCATAAAAGCCAATCCCCAGCTTTCTCTGCCTGATTAAGCACTGTCACCAATCACTACGCAGCTCTAAGGTATGCATGAAATATTCCTAGATAAATCCTCCATCTCCAGAGAAATGTGTTTCCTGTACAACTGTAAATCCAGGTTCTGTGTTGAAACTAATGCAGCCTGGCAGTGTTATGGCCCTAGAAAAGTTTCCTTGGTAACGACAAACTTATGCAATGGCAAAGTCATCCAATCTTTTCATGCCACAATATTATATTAAAAACACCTGGTTTATTTATACAATGACTTCCAGATCAGGGTCCTAGAAATAATAATACATAAACTTTATAGCAAAAAATATACATATTATAATTCATCCTTCTATCGTATATAGAAATTATGCATATTTGTGTGTGGACATATATATAAATATATGGTTGTACTTACGTTTAGGGCACATGTGTATGGACACATGTGCCCAAATACACACAGTATACCTTTATATATCTTTCTAGGTGCCACATGTGTGTACTTAGAGACACACAAATACGCACAGAGGAGCATATTTACACTCTGCGAGTAGACATATCCGCACACAAACAGCTGGAGTCCTTCACTCACTGTGAGCATCAAAGGGGTCAGTGACCACCCGCATTAGTGTCCATGGAAAGAGAATGAACGTCATCGCTGTGGGCACAGGACTGGCTTGATGCATCTTCCTCTGTGAAGAACTAAATTTGCTGGGCAGTGGCACCCTGCAATGCAGGGCTTGTTGCATGGTCCAATTTCATTCCAGTTGTCGCATGTTTTGACACATCCCGGACCACAGGTATCATAAACTGCACCATGTTTACACTGGGTTGCTGAAAGGAGTTAAAAGGGACAAAATATGCATATTACACAGAGCCCTACAAGAAAATTTACTTATCTGTTTGCTTAGTTTCTAATGCAAATATCAAAAAGCACATTTTGGCATGACAGTTATCTAGAGGAAAAAGCTACTTGTAAAATGATTCCACTATATTGCATAATAAATATAAAAGTAGCAAAATTCCTTATCAAAAGCTTGATTGAACTTTTTGAGAATTTTAACACAGTTAATGATATACAAAGCTTTGGCAAGTTTTCTCTCTATATGCAGATCTATGCTTTATATTAAAGGATTAATGCTGTTTGTTTATTATAATGCCTTTTATCAAAGATTTCCATTTGCAAGGACAGATGGTTATTATCAGTTCCCTTCCTAAAAAAAAGAAGAAGAGAGAGTCATTCACCCCATTAGAATTTCTGATCCTAAGATTATACTTTCTATATCTTATATCGCAGCAAACTAAATCAATGTTTTTAATCCAGAAGCAGCATTTCTAAAACGAACAAAAATTAAAAATCAATTTTACCCATCCTTTGTCCTGTTTTACCAAGGGATCACTGACAGTGAGGATTTTTGTAGCTAATGATTCCTGTATCTATTCCTTAATTTATGTAACTGACAGTTCAATGCATTTTCAACATAAAGATCACTGAAGGCTCAGCTAAAAGCACTATAACCCTCCAGATCAATATTGAAACTCAACATTTTATATCCTGCCTTTTTAGTATGGAGAATAATGCACAGTTCAATGGCAAATAAAAGTCTGTTATTGTTTTTAGCAGCTGTGCTGATGGCAAAAACAAGGACTGATAAAATAATTAATAGATGATAAGGGACTCTTAAACATCCAGAATTGTCTCATGCTATTTTCAGAGAGGTGATTAGAAAGGTTTCTTCAACTTTGAGAGAGACTGAAGGTCAAGATTTTTTAAATGAAATTTTGTTATAGACAGAAAATAATGTTATGTTGGGATAATTGGCCTACAGTGTCATTACAGTAATGCTATTATTCATAAAGAGAAAACAGAAATAATTTGATTAAATATATATGAGTGTATCAAAGAGGACGGAAGTCTTATTGCTAAGACATCAAAATTTAAGGGGTTCCTTTTCACCACTAAGGGATCTTCAAAATAGCATCAGCTTCTTTCAAGTTTTACTTCTTGTGGAATTTTATGCATACACATATTTAATGAAATTTATGCATACACAATTCTCAGGACACAGATATTAATAAACAAACACAAAATTATAAAAAATGATAGTACAGAGGAAAATTACCCTGGTGTTACAGAGAATCAGATGCTGAATATTAGATGGATATTAGATATCAGGGGAGAAAAATACCCAACTTTCTACCTTTAAGCATAAGAAAGAATCAAGAGCAACCTACCTAGAAACTCTGTGGGGCATCTTTAATTTAACATAGTTTAGAATAGGCTGGAAACAAATACCTATCTGTCAGCTGTGTCCAAAGTAGGCTTATCCAGTTTGTGAGCATAGATTTTTTGAGAATATTTTTCTAACTTTACATTTCTGTCTTGCTCTGTGTGATAACTTCCATGCATACTTAAGAAGGAACAAACAAAAGGAAAAACTAAAAAATAATGTAAATGAAACAGGAAATTTAGAAGGCAGGGAAAACATGCAAGCAATATTAAGCATAGAATAAAATGTTAGATTCCCTAGAAACTCTACGCTTCTATGCTTATAGAGTGCATTAAGAATAGAGACTGAATCTCTGTAAGAGGGGAAATGAAAATGTGCTGATCTCCCCAGAGCTTTGCAAGCGATGTATTAACTGACTAGAAAAGCAGACCAAGACATTCAAGGATGGTTAGTGATTGCCCATACACAATGTGAATTATCTTACAGGAGCTGTTTATTAGAAGCTTTTATCCTTCCTCTCTGAAAATGAGCTTCCCTTTGTAGGATCTCTAATTGACCAACCAAAAACAAACATTAGACTTCACTATATATGGTTTCCATATAGAAAGAAACACGAGCTTCAGTTTTAAGGCTGCACAGATTTCATCCCACAAAGCTTTAGTGCAGTAATGTTTGGCCCTTTCCTTCCACCTGAGCTCTGTTTGGTTCCTCAGCTGGTAGGTTTAAGGAAAGTTGGCTAAGGGCCCCTTTCCACTTCCTCATCTCTGCCCCAGAGCAAATGAGAACATATCACAGCCTGCCCTCGGCAGCCATGGCATCTGTAAGGACTCCCCGTTCTGCTTTACCACACATGGATGTGGGATGTCAAAACACCTCCTTATCCTTCAGATGATGCCATGTAGAAGATATTACGACTATTTTCTGCTGTAGGTAGCCTATAATGCTATTATTAACATGCTGTCAAGTGAAAAATCAGAAAAGTACAATGGCTGCTGTTTAAGTTCTCCGGATGGCTTTTATTGTTAAGTGATTCAGTTGTTAACATGTGGTGTGATTGATCCAGAACATTCCACTTCATCAACAGTTTAAAATATAAAAATAAAGACATTTTGCAGAAGGCTTCCCAGGAACTGCTGAAGTGATTCACTACCATGTAAACATGGGAAACAGAAGTGGTGTCTTTGCACCCATCTTTTAAAACAAATTCCTCTCTTAAAGAACTGAGCTCTGTTACTAATAACTTCCTTAGAACACTGGCAAAAAAAAAAAAAATCAACAAGCCAAACCCAACATACAAAAGTTACTAATAATACTGTATTTTGAAACATTACCAGTCCCAACAGGATTTTTCCACTCTTCTTCTAGAACATGTGTTTGGCATGACAGATGTGAGCTTCCTCAGACCACTTTCTGAGCTGGCAGGATAATAGCCAACTCCAGCCCAGAAGCCATATAGTCACATAAATACAGCACTGTGCCTGAGCTAATAAAGCCCGCCTAATAAGGCTATAGTTTGCAGACTAGACCTGGTTTAGTCCAGCCCCTTTGGCAGTTCCACAGAGGAGGCTTCTGTGCCTGTCTGTGTAGATATGGCTGTAATTATTTAAGAGGAATTCTTATTCCCCAACACAAAAGCCAAAATACATAGCATAACTGCTAAAGGATTCCCTTGGTTCATGATATCTGGTAAATCTGATTTCACAGAAAATTATGAACTAATATTTGAGCATGAGTGAATCTTCTGGCTTCTTCTGTCAGTGTTACACAGTTTGGAGATCTTCTGTAAGACTTCCAAATGTCATTTCACTCATAGTGCTTACAATTTACATCATTTCCTCCTAACAGAGTTAAAGGGGATGGATCTGCGCACTGACCTTCCCATGACACACTCTTGTTAATATTTTCTACTTTCGTTTTTCAGTCAGTATCCACTGAAAAGTAGAATAGCCCTCCTGATACATGGAATAAAGCAGTTAAAGGAAAGTAACATATAGCAGGGAAAAAGAGTGAAAATTCTCCAGCAGAAAAGGGGCCCAAATGAGAAGAGTCAAAATCAGATATACACTCATCTCACTCCACTTCAACTGAACACAGAGGAAAAGAGAAAATTGTTCAGATTTTATGAAACTGATGTAGCACATCAGCACATCAGAGCATTTTGCACTATATTATAGCCCTTATCTCATTGTTTTCTTGCATGTGTAGTCATGCCCATGGCAGGGAATTATTGCCTTCTACCATCCTTGAGTCTTCTTCCTCTTGGTATCCTGAGAAATGCAGTGTTAATTTACTATATCCCAAGGCCTTTCATCACTTCAGTTTACTTAATTGTACTTTATTAATTTCTTTTTTAGCCTTTCTTGGGTAAAGAAATCAGAAAAACAAAACAACAAAACGAAACAAAACAAACCCCAAAAAACAAAAACAAACCCTTTTTTTATTTCTCCTTTCTTTTTCAAACCTCTTCCTTCCATTTCTATCCTTCATTTTCCCTCTTCCATGTATCACTTTTTCTTATTTCTTCTTTCCCCCATGCCGGCTCTCCTGTTTTTTTAATTTCTCCTTCAAAAACCATATTTTTTCTTATGCCCATCCTAAAAGGTCTAACTCCCAACCACTTTCCATGGCAACCCATATCCTTTTCCTAACCCTCTCAGCTCCCATGTGGATCTCACCAACTTTTTCCTACTCTAACCGTTTTCCTTACTCATTATCTTCCACTTTTCACTCCTCCAGTTAAAGGACAACTGATATTCCCTTTAATGAGCCAACCTCATAGGACAGCAAACTCTGAGCAGCAGTGTTCTGCAGAATAATGTCAAGGAGGATAAGCTATTGCACTGAGGGAGAGAGAAGAGCACGTAGGCAACAGGACATGCAATTCAGCCTCCTGACCATCCTGTTGGCTGGCCCTCCAGACAACACAAGTGTCCTGAAGATTATAAAGATGAGCTAATCTTACAGCAGTTAGGGTAGAGCAACTGGCAACCAAACAAGATCTGGTTTTAAAACACACCTAAGTATAGTTAAAACCTGACTTTACTAATAAGTATACTCCATTTTCATCAGAACACAACTCTTCCAGGTATCTCACCAACTATGAAATGTCAAGCAGGAAATGAAAGTCGTAGAATGCTAAAGTTTTATTATAGAAATGTTGTTTCCCACCAAAGAACTTTTACCTGTAATTGGAACACAATAACTGCAACTACTTGTTTTGGAGAGAAAAAAATCAGTCAAAGATTAAAATCTTGATGCTGGCCACTGGTACCATATGGAAAGTAGGGGATACATTTTAATTTAATGCTTACTGTATTATTTACTTGGAAGATGGTGCTACTTAACTGACATTGGGTACTTAAATAAGTGTTTTGAGAGCACTTAGCCTATCTATATATATCTATAAGCTATCTATATAGCTTATCTATATTTTCTGCTTAACAAGATTTCCCCTTTCCCTCTAGAAGAGATTAAAAAATTCGTGTTAAAAATTTCTGTTAAAAATTATTTATTTAAAAACTTCTTTCATTAGCTTTAATGGAGACTGTGTGTTTAAATTCCTTCATTCTCTCAAGGACTGTTTTGGCCTCAGAAAATTTGCTTCTCTTTGCTAAAATGCCAGAAAAAAAAAATTGTGAAATGAAGCCTCAATTAGTTAAGTTGTACAAACTTGTATAAACTTGCAACACTTGTATAAACTCCTTAAGGCAGGGGCTGCTAGCAAGTCTTTATTCTTTTTGCAGCATCTGCCATAGTGAGGTCTCAGACTGAAGTACTTTGGAAAAAAAAAAAAATCACAATGCTTGCTTCAGGTTCTGCATGGAACTGCTACCAGATCAATAGATTACAATTATATACATTACTAGTGTTCTCTAAAACCGCTTCCTTGAAGAGGGTCTTCATTTAGTGATGCCCTGTTAGTATTGTCCTGTTGCTTTGTAAGAAAAAAAAGTGAACCTTTTGGGAACAGTCAATCAAATGTAATTTGCTCTGTCACTCACCCATCCCTGCTAAAATGCCTTCAACAGAAAAGGAAATTGAAGTTGAGAGAGTAGACCCTGAACCACACACAATCACAAAAACGGACCACAGAGTAATAGCTCTTAGACCAGCACTGAGTATCCTCCTCTCATTGTTTGGTTTTTTTCAGCTACTGTTAATTGCTTTACATAAATCTGAATATGTTTCCGGGCAAACCAATGCCATTACAGAGTGTCCTAAATCAATGAGACCATCATCAGGGAAAATACTCACATTGCATTTTAGTCCAAGTGTCCACAGCCACAGGCCACTGCCTCTCATGGAAGCAATTACTCACAATTACTTGCAATTAATGCAGCCCAAATCACTCGGCGGTTATGGACAAAATGCAACAATTAATGCAGGTTTGCATTTTAATATTTCCACTAAATACATTTGCTTCTCTTTCCTTGTTGAACCTACTGTAATTATACTTGCATGTTGTCCTCAGAAATGCGTTTTGGCAGAAGGTCAAAGGAGTTTAAACTTATTCTGTAATCAACAGTTTACATAATCTGAAAGAAAAACTTCCAAGAACTTCCAAGCTGGTACAATTCGTGTATAATTTTTGATCCTATGCCACTAGTAAAAAGATAGTATGATCATAGCCTATTAGCCTATGCAATGGCTTACAAAGAAGCAGTCCCAAAATGCTTACCTGCACAGTTCTGCTCCGGCACCCACTGGACTTTCAGCCCTTCCCTCTGACAGGCTCGGGAGTATGCCAGGAATGACTCACAGTAGCAGTTCTTATGGATCGGACACTCACACATGTCTGTCACACAGGACCTGCAGAACAAAGCCCCAAAACAAATAAGAAAGGAATGCTTTGGCAGATATCTGCCTGAGGTTTGGAGTTGTTTATTTTCCAGTCACACGGCATTCAATGCCACAGCAACTTGTGCTAAATGGCAAGAAAGTTAAAGGCATCCCTGTGGTTACATCCTGAGGGCTCATCTCTTTTTTGGTGCGCTGTTTTAATGCAGAAAACCTCCTGAGCACCAGGGAACCACACAGAAACAGGGAGTTGAGAAGACCCAAGAAATGTCAGGTAGAGAGACCACAATGGGGGAAGGTAAACTCCATTTTTGCAATGATTTTGTGTCAACACAAGATTAAAAACTTTTTATTCCTAGAAAGTAATAAATAAATAATTTTACCAATAATCATAACAGCAGTGTTAAACGTATGAATTCTGTAGGCAATGAACACATGTCCCTCCATGCAAGAGATGATACCTTCTCTCCACGTTACCTCCAGACTCTTCCTGTTTTGAAGGCACAAGAATGGCTGTATGCCTGTTTACTCAGCAGCATCACTACTAAGTGCCAGACTTTAAGATACTCCAAAGGAACAGGGCTAATGCAGCATAACTGAGCAGTTTCATGCTAGGAAATCCTTCAAGCATGGTTCATACCACCCAGTCTCTTTTTCCATTGCATTCTTATGAGGAAGTACCACAACAACAGGGAGAAAAGCTGCTAACATGGCCCTATGTGCAACTGCTACTGTCACCACTATATTTCAAATTAGCTCATACGGAACATGTGCCTGTTTGGCACAGACCTAACATATAATTGGCAAGAGCCAAGAGAATTGCAGTTGGTGGTTTCTCCATATGTAAAATGCTCTAGATGTTTCTGCATGTGTAGCAATGTGAATTCAGAAATGCTGAGTATCTACTCCTTGCAGCAGAATCATTAAAGCCAGGGACAAGGTATAGGGAAGGCATCCTCTGAAAATCACACCCTCAGCTCCTCTGCTTTCCACTGAAGGTGCTCTGCACATGAACCTCAGGTGTCAATGGTCAAGGCCCCCTGCTCCATGCATGTTCAGGAGCTTTCCCATTTCTGAGAGGACAGAGGCACAAATCCTCTTGCAAAGATGAAGGTCTGAAAGGAAAGCTGTGCTCTTCATGTTAGTTGCTCTTCCTGTGGACCATAATACAAATTGTCTACAGGAAAAGGACAGATATAGGTTTAGCTTCCCAGAAACTTTTTCCACAGCAGAAGAGGTAACAGCTTGGAAATGGTGCAAGACTTCAGCCAAAGTAATCAGGAGCCATAATGCACATACATTGCTGTAGAGTAATTGAGACCCCTTTATTCCAAATAGAAGAAAGGATTAGTGATCCCTTGAACACAGACAAGCCTGTTTCTATAAGTCCAACAGCGCCCCTTAAAGAGAAGTACTTCCCCATTCCAGTCACCAGCTGCTTCTGTGACCTGACAGTTCTGCTTGAAATTTTCATGAGTTTTAATAAATTTACTCTCAGTAGACTCTCAATATGAAATTACCTAAAAAATCACTGTGACAAATAAGTAACACAAGTGCTAATGTAAAAAAGGTTACCTGTCCTTGATTCATTGATATAAATGTGCTACGAATAAACAGAATTGCTTTGGATTAAATATATAACATGCTCATATTTACAGACCACTTGTTTTCACTTGCAATCACTTTACTTTCTAGGAACAATATAATTTTATTCTACTTTAGTCCTGTGGTGGGTCCCTTCACATCTTTTCCAGTAACAGCTCTTGCAGCATTCATATCACCGCTGCAAGGAATAGATTAGCACAACATCCTTGGGGTAGTTTGATGTTGTCAGCTGATAAAAGACCTTGTATAAGCACAATGGGTCACCTTTTTACGTGACACACTAAATAACTTCACACTGTTTCCTTTGCCCACAACATCTCTTTGTGATCTCTTCCTAATATCTCTGCAGCCAGCACTGCTACACATACCCCATGCAATTTAAGAGGTGCATGTCTCATTTTTACACTGAAGTAGAGGCTTGCTAGCTACTGAAACAAATCATTATCGCAAAGAAAGTCTGCATATAATCTCCATAAACAGTTGATTATCAAGGTACCATTTTATAATGTTTTTGTTTTTGTGCCAGCCCCCTATATGAAACACATTTCACTGCACTCCACTCAGATTTAGTTATTATTGATGTCCATGGTGTTTAGGGATGCTTGCCAGTATCAGCTTGGCTATATGTTCACCAACTTCCTTGACTAAGAACTTATAAAACTCTAAACCTGAGGTACTTCCTCTGCTTTTTTAGAGCATAGTTAGTTTTGTTTGTTTTTTTTTATCATTACTTGGAAGTCACCTCTTCAACTGAGTCAATGAACGTACAGCTACCTCAGGTGCTTGCATCAGAAAAAGATGCAAGAGCAGGAAAATTAGGCTCACCATCAATCACCCAAGCTTTTTAATAGTTAACATGTTCATGACAAGGCTAGCACAGACCCTGACAAAGCCTAGGCATAGTCTGAAGGATTAGGGAAGGGAGGGCACTGTTCCCAGCCTGCAGGAGGGCAGCCATGCTGTCGGGGAGTGCAGGGCTTAGCTCCTACATGCATGTGAGCAACGCCAGCCATTAACCCTTGGCACTGAAATGGCCACGGACATCCAGGCATGCTCCAGAATGAAACATCTGAGCTCTGGCTGGGATCAGCACTATTTGCTACAGTGTTCAGCACAGGTGTCCACTGAGGAAGGTGGTGTGCCATGTGCAACACAAAAAACCTGCTGATTTTATTACAGACTGAATTGCTTGTGTAATTTCTATTTTCATTAGGTGTTTAATCCTGGTGACAGCTGCTGGGGTCAATCCCTAGACTTAGCTGAGGAGCCATTGTCAAATTGCAGCAGTTTTATTAATAAATTATAATTTCTAATTATCCATACAGTTAATTTAATTAATTATTTAATGTTAAATCAAAAATGAGAGTAAAGAAACCCCAGCTGCCAAGCCTAGGGAATAAAAATAAAACCTCCTTTTATTTCCTAATGAAAGGACAGTTCTGAGCAAGGACACAGAAGTAAAAGATGTTCACTCTCTGGGGGCTGGCTCTGAGGATGGCCTGCTGATGGCCCATGGCCAAGTTTCGACTTTGAGTCTGTATTTTTATCAAAAGTTGTTTCTTCTTGCACTTAATTACATTTCTCACATTTCTTATTGCTACAGTTGTGTGAAAGGGCTATTATGGGATGATTTACCAAGCAAATCGAAAGAATGATTCTTGTGTGCTATCCTAATCCTTTCCCCTTACAAAAAACTTTAGTATGGCCATAGCTTTTATTTTTTTATCCTCTCCAGTGATACCGAGTTGAAAAACTTAATTGAGTTGTGGAAAACTTTATAACTTAAAAGCATAAGAACTGCAAAGAGAAGTTATAAAGTAGGTATGTATTTATTCAGCACTGGACGCAAGGGGGATATTTCCTCCGAAAACATGTGTGTCTTCAGCAGGTTACATTCCCTATTTATTCTCTACAGACTAGGATTACATAATACGCCTATTACATATTCATTTCCTAACCCTGCCTATCTTCACCTCATATTAAAATTAGCTCCACGCCTCTCTGCAGTTGCGCATTGATTTCTGGGGGTCTTTCGGTGGTCTTTGGTGGTCTTAGGGGATGAAGTAAGGGGTCTTCCTCAGGATGAACTTTTCACCTTGTTCTTTTGCGCATGCTCTATAGGCTTTTGGCCCAGTTCCAGACACGATACCGGTTTTTCGCTGGTTCAGGGGTCTGGAGAATTCTCTTATCCTAACAGAATCTGTAAGGCCTTTTGTTTCTTTATCCTGTTTTTGGCATTCGGCTTCCTTCTTAAGTTATAGCATCCTGTTATTTGCAAGGACTGTGAATTGTTCAGGCATTCCAGGTGGTTGTGTTAGCCCCCTTCTTCCCTTTTGCTCTTAAATTCTAATCTTAATTTCTATTTTTTTTAAATTCCCTTATCTCAATACACTTCAAAAATATTCTCTGCTTCCCCAGATTCTGCCTTCTCATCATTCTCCCTTTGAATCTGACAAAGAGATTTGGTGACACTAACTGCATCTATGCACAGCTTGTCTGTACTCTAATCTGACTGGACTGTTCAAACAACAAAATAATCCATTTTAGTAAAATTTTGGAATTATGCCAATGATGAAGCTCTACTGACCATTTACTGTACTTCACAGTAATGGAGACTTTGAGTCTTGTAGGGTATTGTGACTCTTTATGAAGAACAAAGCATTCATGTAAATGAAGTAAAAACATATTAGAAACTCAAACTTCAAAAAATTACAGTCAGACAGAAATAAGCACACAAGACTGCAGTGCAAGTTACTTATAAAATGAAGCTATTTTACTAGCTATGGAAAGACAAACAAGATACTTTAGACAACCATAACTCCGACCTCAGTGAAATCATACAGAGATACAATGATGTTGTGGTCCAAAAGAAAATTATGTTTATTTTAAGGACATATTTACATTTAGAGAAAGAAAAACACTTGGATGTGACTGTGCGCTTTATCTGGCATCCCTGCTCAAATAAGCACCGGAGCACAGCCAACCTCTGAGTCCTCGCTGGTACCAAGTGCCTCACTGTGATCCCTTTTGATGCTGTCTGTGCTGCCTGCAGGGTATGTGTCAGAGATGGCGTTAATTGGGTGTGTATAATCACAAACTGTTGCAAGGGGAAATCCATGAAAGTGAAGGCATCCGGCAGCTGTGGGACACACCCTTGAAGGAGACAAACACATACTCTGCTGCCACATCTTCAAAGCAAACTGGATGACTACACTCCTTCAGCAACAGCCCTTTTTCATATTAAACCATGGAAAGTCTCCAAGTCCCACAAAGGGCAAAGAACAGACTCCTGTGCTACATGCAGTATTTAAAAAAAGAAAAATAAAAGGTCACATCAATGAAGCCTACAGCCTTAGTCTGTGCCACACAGGATTGAAATTGCAGATGTTCACTTGCTGAACATTAGCAGTTCATTTTCCTCTGCAATACACATGAATCCAAACCCAGAATCAACCATTTTAGGAGGGCCTTAATTTTCCCCCCACATTTCACAACAGGAGTATGAAGCAGAGCATTTTTCAAACATTTTAATCCTTTGAGTTGTTCCTCACAATAACATCTTCCTCTTTCCATCAGTAGATCTCAAGACATTTTACAGAAGCAATTAGAGACAGTGCATCACTAAATATATTTTATGTATATGAAGAAGCATCAGGTGGTGATGAGGTTTGTCCTCTACACCTGGAATAAGCTATGCACTTGCAAATTTCAAAGCCTGAAGAGCCATCTTCAAAGCTGAAGAGTCAGCCTAGAGAGAAAGATTAATTTCCAGCCTCACCATCCTGTGAAACATGACTTATTGGGATAACTTTTTATTGGGTAAGCCAAATCAGTTTTAGTACAAGCTTGGTCTAATTTTTTAGGAAAAATTAAAGCCTCTATCACTAGTTTAGTTGAGAGAAAGTTTGTTTGGGTTGTTTTATTGACAAAATTCAATGAGTTGCCATTATTTATGGCCCTTATAAAAAAGACATTTTGCAAGGTAAGATGAGAAGATGAGTCATTTTCCAATGTATAATGGAAAGTCTCATGCTGTTGTTATTGCAAACTCTCTCTTGTCTGCATGTGCATGTTTAATCTTACTGAAGTATTGAAATATAGTATGTAGAGCTGGAGACTTCTTATAGCTTTGAAGCTTGAGATCAAAGGCCTGAGATCATTCCTACTTTCTACAGAGTTTACTAATATTAATGCAAAATCAACAAGTAACTCAAAGAAAGTAATTTTGTAGGCTGCTGAAAACAGAGAAATTCTTACATGTATTGAGTACTCATTCAAAGCACTTGCCTGGGGAACAGACTGTTTCATACAGAAAAGTCAGTCATTTTCAAGGATCATTTCTTCCAGATCAGGTAACCATGTCTGTACTCCCTCTGTGCTTTTCCACTCATCTTAACATCGGTAAGATTGCCTTAAATTTGGGATCTGATCAAGGCATCCATAATACAGTTAAATCATCAGTGCCCCAACCCTTTTTTCTGGTAAGTGTGAAAACAAGGCAAGCAGCTTATGTGCACTTTGTACTGGAGAATGCCCCATGCTGAAGAACTCCCACACTGCTCAACAGGCTCCAAAACATCCCTACGAGTGTGGGAGCAGAAAGGGAACTCGCAGCTCATCTTCAGTGAGCAAATGTACTGCAGGCACATCCTCTCCATAGGGAAATCTCATTCCTATAAAGAAAGCATTGGCCATAATGCTTGAGAATATGACAGTTGTTTTTGGCAGAATGCAGAGGAGGAGTCTGCAGTAGTAGGCATTTGAATCACGCATTCAAATTTCATCCTGATTCCTGATTTTTGTGCAACTTTGATTCAACCATGGACTGTATTGGCACATTGAGCTAAGCAGAGAGAATTATAAAATGCACAATTCCATCAAAAGGAAAGAGCTGCATGTGAACTAAGATTTTTTGGGCATAGCAGTCATGTTACACACACATTGAAGAGTCTTAATCTAACTCTGAGTATCATCGCTCCTGGTCCAGATATAGACTTGGCACTCAGATAACTAAACAGATCACACAAGATACCCATATCCCTTCTGCCTTGCCAAGGAACCCTCCCAAAGCAGTTATTTAGAGTCAACATGGGAAAAGCATGCTTTCAATGTAAATGGTCATAACTGCTGGTAATTTCCAACATAGCAAAGACAGACAGCAATTCAATTTTGATTTCTTTGCATATACATCTTCTTAAAAAATCAAACCCCATATTTCCCTCACAAAGGATAAGCAAAAGTGGTATTTTCCAAATGCTGAAAAAATGAATGTCCATGTAGACCTCTGAAAAAAACCATATTGTGCTGTACAATATCACCACAAGCCTACACTATATGCTTCTAAAAATATTATCCAAAAGACTTTGCATAAAGCCAAAAAGAGTGTCATTCATGTATTTTCAACCTTTAAGAGCATTCTGTGCCAGAATTGTGTTTCACTATCTTAACCAACATTACCCACAAGAATATGGCAAAATTAATAATGAAACATTCTGGAACATTTTATAAAAACCTCATGAAATAAAAGTTGTCAAGACAGTACTACTCTGACACCTATTTATAATCTCTCTCAAAATGCAGTACCCCTGGTAAATGCACTTAAAAGGAAGAAATGAAGGAAGAAGAACTTCATAAAGAATGAAATGGCATAGTAACATTACCTACTTCTTTCTTCATGATAATTGTCCTACTAATGCGTCAAGTAGGATTTTTGCATCTTGTGCTTGGATCCTTATAGGCATCTGTGGCTTTAATTGTACTTTCTGGTCCTGAGAATGGAAAGGTTGGCTAAAATCCCTCCATGGGGAAATAGCTGAACAATGACTAAGGAAGACAATGTAGTCCCATGCTGGACTCCAAAAAGCAGCTGGTATGACTCAGAATATTTCCTAGAGCTGAAGTTTACAGTACAGCTGAGCAGCTGACTTGCCACCTTTAGAAAGAGTGGATTTTTGCTCAAAAAACTCTCAACAGAATATGGAAATGCCACCCACAGCTGTGGAAGAGCTGATCCCTTGCACTCCCACACATTTTCAGAAAGTAGAAAAGAGTTTTCACCTCCTCTTATTCTGTTTCTGTTTCTCTGCACCATGCAGAGTTTCACCTTCACTGTGCAGGCAAATTTTATTTGAAATAAATAGTCCTGGCATTTGAAAAAAATATCTGTATGCAGGTGAACTCAAGTGCTTTGAGTTCATATGTAGCGTATACCATGAAGTGAAACAATTAAAAAACATTCCTCTATGCACATTATACACGACCCTGTAACTGGAATTATTGGAATAAAGAGGAAATACAGAATAAGATTCTTAAACCCATTTCAAACAACTGCCCAAGATAACACTGAAAATACCCATCAAAAATATTCTCATTTTACTTGCCTACTGGGGTAGTATAAATAAAGTTTGTTCCACCCTCTTTGAAGAGATTAGTGCAAGAAGGATTTGGCTGCCTGTACATAGTATGATCTGTGGATTGTATATCTACAATGTATATCTACAATCCTGGAAGATGCTAGGGCCATAATACTACTGCACTAGAGCAGAGTACCCAAATCCCTTATAAAGAGGTCATTTGCAATAAAATATTTGCATCAACAATAATATAAGCAAACCAAATTTAGGAGTATGACCTGGAATCTGATACTGAAGGTTCAAAATCCAGAACCTGCTTTCTGAAGATAGGTATTTCTTCTGTTAACTAATATCCGTAGTCACCCACTTGCTAACATCCATCACATGGATGGCAACGGTAACAGTGGCTGTATATCTAAAGCTATATGATAAGGCTTATTATGCATCTATCTAAACTTTTGGAAAAAATATTATAGATGCTCTGTAGCTTTAACGTTCAGAAAGAAGGCCAACTCTTAAAGGATTTTCTAACAAAAGTCCCATCTTTCATAGGCCCAGGTGCCTGAGGTGTAGAGCCTGTATGCTCATCACTAATTTCCTATGGCTGAATTGAGCTACTTTGTGTTTCCAACACCCCATCATTTATCATAGAAAGTCTTGGGTTGGAAGGGACTTTAGAGATCCTCTAGTTCCACCTGTCATGGGCAGGGACATCTTTCACTAGACCAAGTTGGTTAAAACCCATCCAGCTTGGCCTTGAGCACTGCCAGGGATGGGGCATCAACAGCTTCTCTGGGCAATATGTTCCAGCACCTTATCACCCTCACAGTACAGATTTTTTTTCCTACTGTCTAAGCTAAACCTATTTTCTTTTAGTTTGAATCCATTCTCCCTTGTGCTATCACTCCAAGTCCTTGTAAAACGTCCCTCTCCATCCTTCTTTGTAGTTTCCCTTTAGGTATTGGAAGGCCACAACTAGGTCACCCTGAAGCCTTCTTTTTTCCAGACTTGAACAATCCAAATTCTCTTAGCCTTTCCTCATACAAGAGGTGCTCCATTCCTCTAATCATCTTAGTGACTCTACTCTAGACTTGCTCCAAAAAGTTGATGTTCTTCCTATTCTGGGGACCCAAAACTGGATGCAGCACTCCAGGTGGGATCTCACAAGAGAGGAGTGGAGGGGCAGAATTGCCCCCCTCCCAAGCCACAAGCTAGAAAAATTCCTAAATTTCATAATGTTTAGGATTTCTTAAGCCACTAAGGCTCCTTATTACCGATCACATTCTGACATAACATAGCAGCATTGAAGTTATTCAAATGACCACATATATCAAGGTTTTCTTACGAGAGCAAGAGAACGTGTTAGTGTGGACTTTTTCAATATCCACATTAGTATTCTACATTTCCATTCACTGCGTGCAATGCTTAGCTTAGCACTTACACTGCTAAAGTGAATTTGCCTTATGACAGAGGCACTCCATCATAATGGAATTTTCAGTGTCCTCTGGCATAGCTACCAAGGAAAATCCAGTTTTGATCTTTCACATCATGTAACTGACGTAAAATTTTATCTTTTTTTTCCATGTCTAGACTTCATTTTTAAAGAATACTTCCCCCAGCTCTCTAGTCAAGTGGAGACTGAACTGCCATATCTTATCTAGAAAAGGAAAAAACCTAGTAATTTTAATTCAATTTCAAAAAGACAAACACATTTTAATATCTAACTTTATACATTAAAGTACTTTTAATCAACAGTTAAACTTTGTTATTCTGTTTCATACAGTACAAATGAACATGGCATGGACTAAATGGTTCTAATATGACTGCATCAACTTTCACTCTGGTAGACAGAGAGCCCATTAGTGTATTCTTTGTGACAGCCCTCATCTGAGAAAAGCCAGAGGTTTTGCATGAGCTTATAAACATTCTAGATAGAACCTCAAAAATTATTGGGAGGTTTTGAAGTCATGGCCCTACAGAAACGTAAACCATGTAGATATACCAAAAGCATATTGTCATAGTCATTAGATAAACACATAAAATGATACAGGTTTTAAATCTTCAAAATAAAAATTCAAACCAGATCATCTCCTCCTGTCTGCTGACAAAATGTATTGTGGCCATGCTATACTATCTGTCATAAAAATATGTCATATCCAATAACAAGCACAATGAGAACACGAAGCAGGAAATATTTCTGAACTATAAACATAAACTGAAGTTATCTTCAGCTTTTGATGATGATTCACTGTATATATTTCCAAGGAGGTCTTGTGATATAATAATAAACAGGCTGGCTAGTTTAGAAACTCACATTCTTAAACTCTACAGAGCCCACTCTTTGGCTTAATCCATATAAAATTAACTTCAATCAAGCAGTTTTTTTCCTCTAGATGGCTGCAGAGCATTTAAAAAGTTGCTGGCTCCAGACAGAATAAGAAAGAAACACAGCAAGGGAAAGCCCTGATAGGACTGCTATTCAGCTTTCTTCCACATCTTACTCTCTTTAGAAAACAAGAGCCAAATTCTCATCTCAGCAAAGACAGACTCACTGAGAATGCCACCTTCCAGCCAGTCACATCTTCACAGTGCATTTCACCTCTGAGAGGGGACTCTGAGGTCTCCCTCTTTGCTCTTCACCAAACTAGTTGCTAAAAATAGGACTTGGATGAAGTGGCACAACAGCCAGCTTACCTGAATAGAAAAATTTTAAAAACCACTCTTTTCTGGGTTTTACGGCTTCCTGTGTGGTCCTGGCCCAGACCCATGCAAAGGCATAGGCTCATAAAGCATGATTGAGACAGGATTCAAACACGTGAATGCAAAACTGCAGTCCTGCCAGGGTTACCCTGACTCCAGTAAGGCTGACCTTTTTCATGATGAATATTTAGTTCCCGCCTTTACATTTCCTCAGGCACCTCTGCTTTTGCTCTGCATGTTCTCACAACCACGTGGGCATTGGCAGGCATAAAGCCTGACTGACACCCGAACAGTGAGGCCCATCAAAGACAATTGTCTTAAAACAGCAGCAGTCCTGCCATGTCCCATTCAGGATTCAATAGACCAGAGGCAAAGGGCGAGCAGAGTGATAGGGATACAGCCAGGAGGCAGAGACCTGGTTTCTGCTCTTTAGTCAGTTTGACACAGCCTCCTACTTTACATGCAGAGCTTTGGATAAGGTATGCTTTGCATAATGCCACAGTTCCTTCCTGACTGCAAGATCTCAAGTGCAAAACACCATATAGAGCATGAAAACACAGTGGATGAAAAGCTGGCTTCAGTGAAATGGATGGGGATTTTCCTGCTGACAACACAGGAGCCAAGACTCAGAACTGTCATCAGCCTTGTTTGGTTTTGTTTTTCAGTTCCATTCTTCAAGGCTTTGAAGGATCCAGACTCATTCAGGAAACCATTGAACATTCAATTTAAGCTTTATTAATTTAAATGCTATGAATTAAAATTTCCTGTACTAGACATAGTGACTCCAAGACATATCAGCCTGGCCCAGGAACCACAGAAACCCACATAGATGTTATAAAGCCAGAATGACCTAATTCTGGGTGAAGTTGGATGAGATGATATGAGCAAACTTACCTTCCAGTGGCTTGGTTTGGGCATGGTCATTTACTTGGCTAGATACAAAGGCAGCTCTGATGTAAATCAGCAGACTTTAATGGGAAATTACAGTCACAGTAGCAAACTCTCCCTTACCACAGAATAATCATAGTTGTTTTCTCTGTTCATCTGTGGATCATGTCCAATGGCAAAGACATTAAGATAAATTCTGGGCTTAGTCTTGTATACAAAGTACTAAACATCTAAATATCATTTTGCCTCCTTTTGTTGGCTGGGCAGAGACTATGGAACAGATCAGTGCTCAATGCTGGCCACCTCGAACATGTTGCCTGATGGAGCTGAAAAGCAATTCATTCTCTCCCCATCACTTTTCACCCCATAAAATCTTCCCTGGCCTCTCTACAGAAGTAGCAGAGAGATCTCAGAGCTGTACCAGTTTGTTATGAAGCTTGCTGTCAAACTTAGCAGTGGCTGCAAGCTACTATATCCTTTCTCAGCAGCAAAGTTTGCGAGTGGAAATTGTCAGCCCCAAGTGTGCCTTTCAGACTTTGGGAAAAGGGAGGTAGCACAACTGCAGCAAAGCAGCCCATACAGCATATCTCTAAAGAAGCCCAGCTTATAGATAGAAAGAGAAATCCCAAAGGGAATAAAGAAGTAAAAGCTATTGCTGGAAATTGTGCAGATTGTGCAGGAGATTGTGTTCATTTTCTGCAAGGGTCCTTGGGAACCACAATGTTTACAGTCCATACCTCTGTGAGGCCACTGATCTCTTCCCTTTGAGGTGAGCATGTGGAACTCACTCAGTAGTTTTTCTGCTCCCATGGATCTTTCCACAGGTGGGGAGCCTGAGGGCCCATATGAAAGCATGAGCGGATTAGCTCTGTCAAAACAAAGATCCTGTTTTTGCGCCAGTAAGGAAAAAAAGGAGGGAGTGGGGAAAGCATAAAATAGAGTTTATGATATATAGGAGGAAAATTGTTTTTTAATAGAATCTTTTCAACGTTTTCCATTAAACTTTGGTCGCTTGCAGTGCAAGTTTTGGAATGCAACTCCCTCATCCCCTTAGGGCAGTCTGCATTTTATTATGTTAGTAAGGAAGTCCAGCTTACTCCTAGCAGAGCTACTGTGTGAAACGTTTCAAACTCAAGTGAAAGTGGCAGGAGTAAAAGCCCCTCCTCACTGATTTTCAGCCTTCATTCTGGGGCCAGTAATTTAATGTAATTTTTATAATGTGTAAAAGAATCTTTTGTTATCAAGCAACAGTAAATCACAAATAATCACATAATAATGAATGAAATTATGTGAATCCAAATGTTACCCACATGATGCCTCAATTTCAGCTGGGACTCCTAACCAGAATGAGCAAAGGAATATATCAGAAGAGGAGAGGAGGTATTGGTCATGAAACAGGGGAGATGAAGTGACTAATGAGAGAACATTAGAAGTACTTCCTCTTCCTTTCCTTCCTCTTTCCCCCTTCCCTCTCTAGTCCCTCTACCCTTCAAGTGACACTGGGCACATCAATATTAGAAACAGGTGCACCAAAAGAAGAGGAATTACTGCAGTACCAGCAGCCAAGAATGAAAAAATATGGGAATCTGGACAAGTAGCAATACCATAAGTCTATCCTATTGGAGCATCAATAGTGGGGAAGCTAGGTGGAGTCAATCCTGTTACACATATTCGTAGCAATTGTTATAGTTCAGAGACACTCAGGAGGCAGAATAAAAGTTATGCCTACCAAGATGAACCCAGAGAAAGGATGAGATACTTCAACAGGTTTGGAGGGTATATATCTGCATAAACCCTATCAGTTCCATGTATTAAAGATAGCCATAGTCTTCATGGATATAGTTTAGAAGATTTCATGAGCACTGACAAATGGTTACACATTTAAAGATCAGGGGAAAGGAGAAAGCCTTTAAGGTGCAATTCACCTCACAATGTAGCCAGAGTCTAGCCTTCTCAAGCTGTCTTTCTTTCAGATCTAATTTTTACAGGTAAAGACTGAGCCTTTTGCTATGATTTATGCTGAATTCTGCATAAAATGCTACAGAAAGTAGGAGGATTTCTCTTTCTGAAGTTATTTTTCTAGATGGTGCAGTCAGCTTTAAGCACCTGCCTTCTCACAAAGGCCGACTCATTCCTCTAAGCTGAAAGATTATGGCTCTTTAATATACTGCCCAGTAAGCTCAGTTTTTAATACTTATCAGAACAAACACTCTGGTATATTGTACCAAATTCTCTCTCTCTTCCACATGAATCTTGTAAATAAAGTCTGTGTTAACCAGAACCAGTACCATTCTGCTGTACTTTCCCCTTTCTCTCTGTGAGCAAAGGGTATGTGTAGAGGTTTGGTTCTTTTCTAGTCTTAGGTTAATAATGCACTGCACTTCAGGTTGGACAAAAATCTTGTTTACTTAGTTACCCTTGTATTGGACTGGATATCCTGCCATTTGCTGGAAATACAGCAAAGCAAGAGGAAGGTAAATTTTAGCATAAGTTCTTTCACCGAATAAGTTGATGAAATCATACAGCTGTGGAGATTTGCACATGTTCAGCACATTCCATATGGATGTCAGCTGAAGTCATACCTTAACTCTTTCCACTTGTAAGAAAGACTAGCACAGAACATGAAGAAATTAGAAGTTCATCTTATCTTCAAACCTTTTCAGAGAGATTGTGAATGGCAAGTCCAGAAATTTTTAGAGATTCCTTTATATAACAGTGGCAGCAGCCAAGGAAAGAAATAATCAAGATGCAGTGAAGTTCTTGATCCCATCTGGGCAATGAGTACAAAGGGAATCATCACGTCTGCATGAAGAGAGTGATGGTGATAAAGTATTAACAGAAGAGTCTGAATCCCCAGAGTCAAACTGTGGGAACGAGTAAAAGCCACAGAAGGAAATGGAGGCTAAAGAGAAAGGCCCACAGTAAATATCCGCAGATGCTGTTGTTTGCAGTGAGGGCTGAACCAACAGGGATGGTGTCATACACACACATAGCACCTCACCAGTAGAAGAATATTCTTTTCAAGATCAAAAGTCAAGCAGCAATAAAATCCATGTCAAAAAACATCAGCAGAGGAGGTTGTGCATGCTCACTCATGAACATCTGCACTAGGAAGCCACTTAAGTAACCATGCAACAGCATGGAAGGAAGAAACATCTGCAGCATGTAGACCACCAGCTGTGCAGTAATAATACTTTGAATATCCAGAGTGCCTTTTATCTGAATACTGCAAAGCATTTTCCAAACAAATTAAACTTCACAACACCACTGTGAGCTTCTTATTTAATGGCAGGATTATTTCATCCTGCACTAAATGCCATTGCTGCCAGAATGAAAAGTAACACCTGTTTATCATCACACAGCAATGTACAATTTTCACAATGGGAATTGACAAAAAGGGTGTAGTTACGTTAAAGTGGAGAAAGATTTGAGGTGGTCAGAATCAAATGTTCAGAAAAGAAACTCAGGCAAACATAGTATTAACACTCCCTCCCTTCCCCCCCTTTACTTTTAATGCAAATTGTCACATTATTTTTTATGCTCACATGTGGTTAGTGTTTGGTATTAAATTCTCATTGGGAAAAGAGAATTTCCAGGGTGTATACTTGTAGGGGTGTCTCCAGATGTGCTCAGAAGTACAGATAAATACCTTTCTTAGTTGTGTATGCTCAATAAAATGTATTGCTGTGCATTGCAAATAGCTTCCTTTGTAGTCCTTTAGATCTGTTTTTATAAGGCATCTTGATGATTATATCACAGCACTGCCTTCCAAGGCAGCGTGCCATATAGTAAGTCCTAAAACAAACTTGCTGTGTGTGCTTTCAACCCCACAGGGTACTCCATGTAAGCAGCATTCTAACCTTACTCTGGTGAGTTAGTGAGATCTGACTATGTTTCTTAAGAACAAGAAGAAAAGCTGGAGCACATGACATGTATCCAATGAAGATAGGAAATCTTACAGTCACCCCATTATGATTCCCTCTTTCTGTTTCTTAATACACCCACTTTTCAATCCCGTTGAAATGTTAGTGGAGGAAGTGCTTTGACAGGGAAGTTGTGGCAAGTGAAGCACACTGCTACACAGAGGCTGTTTCTTTTTCAAATGAAGTTCACTACTGGCAGAACAATGCCAGGACAGGCTGTCCTGACAGCTAGACAAACATACATCTTTAAAACTTAAATTTTTGAGGGCAGCAAAAAGATTCTAATATGTGCCTGACACTAGCACCCTAGGATCTTAACCTATGAGTAAGGCTCTTTGATGTTACAGTTAAATAATAATATTAGCTAGGACTTGGATATGACTAATTGTATTTCTAAGAAATTGTTAGGGGTGTTTGGATATTAGGCAAATAGCATTAGCTTTGGCTAAGGATTATATCTTAAGCATTTCTACATTCACCATCTCTGAGTTGGTCCCAGCTGGGCACATGGTGGTTAACCTCAGGCCAACTTCTCCCTTCTCTTTAAAAGCTGGTTACAGGAGGACACAGCCTGGCTTGAGAAAAGAAGGCTCTTTCATGGTTGCATTTTCCAGAAACACTTGGTGTTGGTATAACTCCATGTCTGTTGAAGCCCAGGGTAAAATACTGTTTGTCTGTAATGGCAGGTAGGGTTGGCCAGCACCACCTGCTTCTGACGTCTCATCCTACACGACCAGCTCTGGAAAAGTTCTCTCATGCTCACAAACTGACTTTTTTTCCAGAAAGAGCTGTTTCTTTTCTCCATGGATGCAACCGAACATATGTGCCAAGTAGCTCACTATCCCGCTAGGACTGACTACTATTTCAAATAAACCATAAAATGGCATGAATTGCTTGGGGAGAATAAATTGCTCCCTTTCAGTATGTACGTTCATTAGTTTTTCTCTTGTATGCCGGTTTTGTCCATTTGAGTCACACAAGATTTTCCTTAGCCATATTTCAAAATGGTGAATAGAAGGATTAAGCCTTGAAAAATCCTTCATTTTCAATTCTATCACACAGAGGATAAGCAGTTTATCTACTTTTCAATATATGATATTAAGCTACCCACAGAGTCTGAATTGTCTAGAACAGTAGTAAGGTGGGAGGCTCTTGTCCATAGAGGTATCAATGTTTGTTCCCAGTATCCATTTCCATTTTGGTGTTTTGGGATCATAACATTTGAATTGTATTTTGCTTTTCAGTTGAGACAAACCTCAGCTCAGAGGGTAACAAAGCTGAGACCTAAACTGCACACCAGCTCAAACTCACCAGTTGAAATGATAGGACTGCATTGCTTCCACAAGACAAGGAAAAGAACTGAAATCTCCAATCCCAGATCTGACATCTGCTCCAACTTAGTAACAAGCTAAACTCATTCTCCATCCCCCATATGCATATCTGCACATATGCACAATGGAACACTCAGTTTTAAGAACATTTGCCTCTGGATCCATGTTGGGCCACTTTTAGTTTCCAGACACAATCATAAATCAGTTAAGTTTCATTAGAAGAAGCAAAGATTCACAGAGAGCCCCAGGCAAAAATCTCTACCCAACTTTCCTAACCCCAAACCTGGCTCTGCAGCAATATATTATATTTGTTTTCAGCAGTAGAATAGTATCACATGTGATCACAGTCTCAACAGCAACAATTTATGAGTCTGTTCCCTCTAACCCTTTTACATCTGGTGCTTCACAGAGCACCATGTTCAGAAATCACATGAAAACCACATCTTTTCTCAACCCAGCTTTGAACCCCTGTTGTTTTAGAAATATACTAGCAAGAGGAAAAAGAAGAGCTGTGAAAAGAAGAGCAACATTGAACCTCTGCTCTGGGGACACTGAGCCCAGGACTGTGTGGCTGGAGTCAGCCCCTTGCTGCCCCGTTGTGAAGGAGCTTGCCCAAGCAGCACCAAAGAGCCAGGGTTGAAGCATCTTCCAGCCAGGCAGCCAGTCAGTTAGGGACACTCACCAGGGAGCTGTCGTGGTCTAGCTAACTAACCTCAGGCCTTGACTCAACTGCTTTCATGGTGATGCTAGATAAAGGAGTCCTCCCATCCCCTCCCTGCCTCAGCTGCTCCTCCTCTTCTCAGAAAGTGCTCTTCTCTTTACATTCAAACAGAATCTCTTTACATTCAAATAGAATCCAAAACTGAGGAAATTCAAAATACATTGCTGACATGCTCCAAAGGCTGCAAATTGCAAGGCAGGGAGGGAGCTGGTCACACAAAAATGTGTTGTAGTTTTGCACCATGAACTCCATGAGGGTAATAGCCATTGTACCATTTGGTGGGTTTTATGCTAGCTGCAATGATAGCAAGCAGCCCTGAATGCTTGAGATCAGCAGGTAAAGCCTCAGAAGCATTTTGTTGTTTTGTGTTCTGTTTCCATATTTCATTTTACACACAAGTAAGTGACCAATCTGGAACCTCAAACCTTCATTCATGTGCTATTACAGTAAATATTTTTAAAGTCAGAGTAGCTTGAAATGATATTTTCCGCCATCTGTTTCCTGCTAAGCTTGTGCACCTTGTGCACTTTTTAACTTCAGAAAAATCCTAAATTTTGCACTTACAAAACAGAGGCAAGATAAGAGCCCTAGCCTCTGATAGCCCTCCTATTTAACAGGAAATGAAGGGAAGCAATGTATTTGCACAGTATTAAAAATGATCCAGCTGTACAGCTGGGGAAAGACTCCAGCACCTTTACATGGCTCCTTGTGAGGATACCGTTTTGCTGCTAATTATTTATATAAATGTCCAATAACACAGAGAAGTCACCAAGTCATTTAATGCAACTTGCCTAGTGCTCACTGAATGCAAACAGCTTTTAGCTCCAGGCTCAATTCAAACCAGAGGCAGTTGCTAAATTGTGCACATTGACAGTCAGATCTCACATCTGTGGGATGCAAGAAGAAAACAATGCCAAGTCTTAAGTTCGTTCCTTCCAAGTTAAAGGCAGTGGGCAGACCCAGCCAAGGAACCTGTACCTTCCCCTCTGGGGAGGCACAGGAACAGTGACAATTCAGGAAGTGATTTGTCCCACATATGCACAAATCATGTCTTCAGGAGTGGGGGAGTGGTGGAGCTGGCCCTGACCTCCTGAGCTCCCCACTGCTCTGTCTTGCAAGGTGTTTCATTGCTTTTGAGTCTTTGCCTCAGACCACCTGAGTGAAGCAGAGCCTCGCTCATTTTTTATTTCTCCTTCCAGTGCATTCATGAGGATGAACAAAATGTACAGATCACACTCTGTGACCACAGAGTAATATGTAAATCACATTTCTGGGGTACACGTGCTTCCTCAGGCTTCCTCTGATGCTGCCTGATGCACAGCAGATGTGCTAACTGGCCTTTCCAAATTACAGCCCTTTGCAGGAGGAAGTAGAGCACATAGTCTTCTGCATCTGACTTCCAAAAGCAACGGGGAATATGCACAGAGGTGGAAGATGCCCATACCTCATCACTGTTATCGTATTACTTGTCTAGTATTTACCAGATTTTATAGACATACACTCCCCTGGCCCAAGGTCTTGGCAGCTTCATTTTAGATTCATCAGGCCTGAGCTATACAGGTCAAAAAGGGGGTCATGAGGGGTGACATTCAAAACATAGTTTCTCTTGACAACAGAAGCAGCAAGTGCTATCACATATTATAATCTGAAATAAAACAGCAGCAGTTTTCCAGAAACTTTGCGAAAAATCTGTAAATTGACTAGACTTCATCGACCATGATGACAATACCAGCACCTATTTTCTTTTCCCTGTTTTCTGTGCAATGAAGTGACCCAGAGATGTTTTTCCACTCATGAGACAAAATAGGGAAATATCAGGTTAAAGGCTAAATAGAAGAACTTGGTTAAGAGCAATAATTCTTCACTGTTACAATTTTTTATAATTATTGTTAGAATTATTGTATTACCAACCAAAATACCTCTATTGTCTTACACAGCAGAACTCATGGGCCCTATGATCTACTGCACATAGTTGCACAGCAGTCTAAAGTAGGCTTATAACACACTCCCTAATTAATCCTAAATAGACGTGATTTTCTGGGGTGGCCTCAAGCAAATCATCTCCCCTGCAATGAGACAGATGAAAAATACACTATTAAGGTCTGAACCATAGCTGATGTAAGATGGAAGAGACCTGCAGAAATTGTCCTGCCACAGGCTTGTACTGAGAGTATCCCCTGGAGCTAGTAAAATTGGCAACACGCAGTCCTAGCTCTCTGCATATTCTCCTCTGCAAAGAGAAAGTCCCTGTAAAAATATCCATTTACACAGCAATAGTCAAAGTAAATTTCTCCATTTAGATATCCCCTTGGCATTGTCAGCCACACTCATGGTCTTATCTCCAGGGAACTTCCAACAGCTTAATACTTGGTTGGAGTGCAAATTCCTACAACATGAAGTAAACACCTCTGGCCCCTGGAGCAGCCCTTTTCCCAGAAACCTGCATAGGAAAACCCAAGGCACCCTAAAAGACCACATGGCAGAATGGAATCTTTTCATTCTAAATCTGCTTTTATTGCTGTTTCCAACCATCACAGGAATCACACAGCATGCAAGGAAATGCAGACACCAGAGATCAGCTAAGTGGCAAATACTTCTCACTTGCTGGATGAGCACTGCCCTCAGCACTGGACTCCCCTCCTACCTCCAGCCCGACAACTCAAATCTAGTGCTAACCATTCTGCTCCAGTCATCACACTGAAAAAGGTAGCAAATCTAAACTTTATAGTCTGCTTCTCCAACTTGTCTTTCATGAAACACACTCTCCAGCAACACTCCCACATAAGCTCTGCAGAGAACACTGACAGCAAAGCTGTCGGGTTGGTTCATGGGAAACCTAAACCCAGCAGAGCAAGCCACTCCAGAAGCACATTTCTGGTTTCTGCCCACTAACTGGGCAATGAAGACAAAGAGAAAACTGCAGTGTTGAGCCAATGGATAAGATGCCAGGAAATTTCAAACTGCACCAAATGACAGCAAATGGAAACCATGACATAAAGTTCAGAGGAAGGTCACTGCTTCAAAATCTTTTTCTAAAGAGAGACTTTGTTGTGGTGAAATATACTTGATGTTTACACTGCGTTCTTTGGTTGCACTGATTTATACAATGGTTGCACTAAGTAGCTGTATTCTCTCCCCGCACCACCTGTGGTGGTGGGTCCCATTCCCCCCTACCCCTGGAATGTAGCTTCTACCCTCTGTCCCATTGGCCAGTGGTCTCTTCCCAGTGTCCCCCTGCTCCCTGGGGGGATGAAACCTCCTGAGACACGTGGCTTGCTCTCTCTTCTTTCTGCTGCTGGGGGAGCAAACACTCCCTTCCCTTCCCCCACGCTCTGCCTAGGAACGAACTTGGATTAAACAGAGTTCAGTAGAAAGTTTTGAGCGTCCTTTTGTCCTCATCCTTGTAACAATCCTCCTAAACCGAAGGCTTGCTAGAATTAGCCCTCGGGACTTAAGACGACCAGTTACAAGACTTTATTATGTTTTTTCTTTTGCAAGCATGCATCAATAAACCTAGAGTAACAGAGACAGAGAAGAAGTGGGTTTACAAAAGTGAATACAAACAAATTTTGAAGTACTTTTTGCCTAGATGATTCAGGCACATATTTTCAGCCTTTGGTGCAATGGGTGCAGCTGCAAAACTCTGCACTGATGGGCAGTGGTTTAAATGGCAGCCCATGTTCCACACAGCTGATAACCCACCTGCACCAAAAGGTCAGTGCAGATGGACAGGCTCTACCATAGCACCTGACAACCAATTCTCTCTGATTTTGGAGGCTTTATTTTGCATACTCAGATATTGAGACTTTGACTGATGTATCCCTGAGGTGGTTCATACATGACACAGGACAGAGCTGGGACCAAGCCTCATGCCTCCCATTCACTCACCTCCAAAACACCAGCCACCTCTTGAAGGTTTAAAAAAAAAATCTTGCATATTAAAAAGCTTTGGAGATTCAGACTGAAAGACCACCTGAAGAAAAGGTTTCACTTGCTTACAATGGGACTCTGGTCTTTTCCTGTGTCTAACTAGGCTACAACTGAGAGTATCACTGCACTGCTTACAGGTTTTCTACTTAATATCATAATAACACAGAGAAATATTTCATTATAGTGACTGCTCTCCTCTTGGACTGAACTACTTTTGTATTAAACAAGTGGAAAAACTCTCAAACAACAAAAAGCTCTGGGTTTTCTGTTGAAAGCTGTGTGCTTTGCTTTGATTAAGGTCCTCTAGGAGCTCTGCTCAAGCTAAGACAACTAATTTAAGGTATTTTATCTTGTGCAATTAGGATATAATCTTATGTTTTTTGGAAGTAAAACAGAAACATGACACCAGTTCAGCCCCAGGTGTTTTCCTCTTTCCTCATGTTGTGTTTCATGGCAACTTTCCATATTTAAAAGCTATCATACATGGAAACCCATCTCTTATAACAATCCACAATCATTTATGTGACTCCCTAGATCAAGCCAACATAAGAATCATGTTAACTCAGAGTCAGAAAGCAGGTTCAGAGATGATCCAAATAACCAACATGGCTACACTATTGAGAGAGCTGTCAGTCAAAGCCACTTCTAATCCCACTTGTAAATACAAAGTCTGCTAAATGGCTGCTAAGGAGTTCTTGCTGGGCTGTTAAAATATTTGCCTATAACCTGTTGTGCAGTCCCTAGTAGGGTCCACTTCTCACAAGGTGATCACTTGAAGCTTCTATAAAATACAAGGGAAAAAATTGCCACTTAAATGTTTTCAGAAACATCAACTCACAATGGAAACCCAGGAGGAGAGACGAGCAGATCTCTCTCTCACATTCAACACAGGTGCGCTTCCGATGCTGAGTCCTCTGGTGAAAAATTAAATGACTTGTGGGTAGGAAATTACAAAGAACTATTAAAATTATATAAAACTTCCTCATGGTTTTTCTGTGGTGTTTTCTGCAACATGTCAGAAGATTGTTTACTGTCCACAGATGCAACAATAACAACAATTACTTCCCAAGGAACATTCAGTACAGCGACACTCCATATCCCCCTCTACCACAACTGTTTTTCCACAGCATCTACTGGGGACTGTCACTGCTGAGAATGACTCTGAAAGCTCAAGGTGCCCTGCCTGAGTTCGGACAGCCAGGCTCACTTTTGGCTGGGAAGGAGAAAACCAATGCAATCTGCTAAGGATAGACCAAAGAAAGACTTCATGCAGCCATGGGCTACAGTGCACTTATTCCACTAAAGGCAAAACTCTTGCCTCTAAATCAGTATTAAACTCATGACACCATTTCTGACTTTAAAACATTATCAATGAAAGAAGAAGCAGGTTAACAAGATTAATCATAGAGGTGTTGCAACATACGGAACTACATGACTGCGTCCTTCCAGGTATGCATAAAAACTCACACAAGGGTTTTCACCTAAGCCCACCAGTGATGAGACACCCAAGCAGCTGCCTGTTGCTGCAGATAACATGCTTATCACATCATAGCCTGGCCCACCAACATATTCAATCAAGTAAGAAGGTGAGTGATTCATTTGGACTACTTCCGTTTCTAGGATATAACTTAGACCTCAGTCATTTGTCTCAGTTGTTCCCATTATGCTTCTCTTTTCTGCGTGACTATTAAGGTAGTCAGAAAAGTGGGACAAAGCTCTCCTCCTGGGCATCGCAGGATGTGTCAGATAAATGTATCAAAGAGGAGATTATTCCTGAACACTAAAAACCCACTGGAAATATATATGACAGCCCCAAGGCAGTCTGACACTAGCATCCCTCACTTGGGGCTATTAGACAAATAGCTCATATTTTACTCAGAGTGAAAAAATCACACACATTATGGTTCTATGACATTCTTGAATCTTAACACAGCTGTGAGCTTCTTTCAGCAGAGAAACCTTCTGGGTGAATGTGACCTTTGGATAAATCCTTCCATGTTCTCTGTCATGTTATTTATTGTTACAGTCAGACTAATGATTCACTTTGTGAACAGCCATGGGAGGGATCTTTTTTCTAGCAGCCCTACAGACCTGTAAACATGTTCCTCCATCACTGTCACACCTGTACTACAACAGGGAAAAACAAAGGGTCAACCAAAAAAAAAAAAAAAAAGGAATACACATTCCTTTGCACTTCCATTTGGATTGCTGCAAATGGAGAGAGACAGCATTCATATTTACAAGATATAAAAAAGGACACTAACAATTTTTAACATTAAGGCAACTGGCTTCTGGTAAACTCTGTAAGAAGTTATAACTGTTTGCCAGAAACACTGGCTACCTGAACATGATGACTTTTCCTAAGATAAGTAAGGTGCCACTTTCCATGCAAATCAGAGAGTGGACGCTACAGAAGAGGAGGACAAAACCAACACAAGCCTTGAAAACCAATCCCTGTGTCTGCCTGTTTTCAGAAATACTACTAACCTTAAGATAAAACTGGTTTTCTTGCAGCTGACACTCAATATTATAAAAATAGTTTCTGTTCCTACGGCATATAAGCACAGTAATCCTCTCTTGGTCATTCCACACTCAGCTCATAACAATCCCTTTTGGTGAGCCACCAAGAACCCTGAATTCAGTCTAAACATGTAATCTGGTGGGCTCCAAGCTGCCCAGGAACAGAGGTGTCAAAAGCTGCTGGATAAACTACTTTGCTGGATCTAACTGTTGAGTGGGTTATTGGGCTACTTCACGAAATACCATCCTGTCTAGAACCCTGAGACATGAGCTAGGTCCACTCTCACCACCAACAAAAAAATTAATCAAAAACTTGGTTCAAGTCAATCTGGATGACTTTCTTGCATCTGAATGGAAAGCAGATTTAAGCATTTTATTAGTACCTTAAGCCTGAAAATGATAGATGCTGCCAGCCACAAGTCAGCATCTGCAAGAGATTAATTTCTGTGTTCAGATCTTTAGTAATGCATATAATTCAGGCAACAGTTAGGAGCAGGCAAAAATATGTATGTTGTGTATGTAGGAGTGATAGTCACGTAATATGTTGGTTTTTGAGATCAGTTTCTGATCTCTGACTTTTCTGGCTCAAACTGTCAGGCATCTGATGTTTTCAAGTGATAAAACTTTTAACACAAAAGCATAAGTAGTGGTGACCTGGAATGAGTTCAGATGCATTTTTATGCTTTTCAGGAAGGAGCAGTTCATGTCACAAAAGTCATCATTTGTTTGTAGTAATTCAGAGACAGTAAAGGACTGGAGAGATAGAGGGATGATTCTGTGGACTTCAGCAAACTCTGCTGTCACACCCTGAGCTGAAAAAGTAACATTAAGACACCACAAGAAACTTCTGTTGCTGTTGTTCACACTGTACCCACCTCAATGCTCTACCAACTCAACACACAAAACTCACTCCCTCAAACTGCTAATCCAGAATTTTCATGTACTCCACATAACACCAACAATTTTATGTAGAAGGGGCATTTCCACAAATAAAAGACTCTTAAAAAGCATTACTGCAATACCAATTTTCCTAAAGCATTGTAAAAAAATTAGAAAAAAAACTTTGGTCTTTCAGAAAGTCAAAGAAGTTCTTATCCTTAAAATAGGTTGTTATTGCATGCCTAAACCATGCAACCTTCTGCTTTCAGTCACCATCCAGATTCAGTAGGTCTTAAGGGAAAAATCAGGCCTAGTTTCCCCCAGTCAATATTGGTCCTCAAGTCAATAAATCTTAATATTGACCACAACATAGAAACCAGTAAATGTTTACTATCTTCTTCTGGGTTTTAATTATAAACACTGAGGAAATTTATCAACTCTTGACTTCCTAGTCATATGGAAAAGCTTTTAAACATTCTGCACAGACCACTGTCGATCATATCCATCACAGTTATGGAAATAAAACATATTTCAACAACAATCCTCTGAGCATTTACATTTTAAACCCTAGCATGACTTTGAACGTAGGTCGCATCTGCTGCAAGGACAGTGAAGAAAATAAATAGTATCTTTTTATGTTATTACTTTCAGTGCCACAGTTAAATATCCTCTGCCCATATAAAATTTTAACTTCTATAGATGGAGAAAATTGACAAAAATCCCTGTGGTATTCCATAACTAAAAAATGCTCCTGGCCAAGTACTTTATAATTTTTAGAGAAACATGAACAGCACTGAGAGACAAAGAGAAATAAAGGAGGCAGGTGAAGAAAATTCTTGGGGCTACGGTGCAGTTTGCATGCAGCTGATAAAAGAAACCATGCAGTGTGAATTCCTTGCCTCAAAAACCAGATGGGAATCCTGGCCAAGGATATCAGTGGCTACCACAGAATACGAACTACAACTATGGAATAGATTATGTCAAGTCAGGCAGTAGTCTAGACATCTTGGGAGAAAGCACAGGCTCACGAGAGAACACCCTGCCAGAGAAATTTGTTCTTTTGATGTCTCTCTGACACCATGTTTGGTGTGATCTCACCCAGCTGTGCAGAGTACACAGTTCACAGATGCCTGTTAATTGCACTCTTCATCTGGAGGGTATGGGTGGATACCAGTTTGAAATGACTGTATAGAGATCAAACTGACCAGAGAGACAAATGATCTGGAAATCAGAGCAGGTGAGTTAAAGGAGAGCTGGAATATGAACCAAATATCCCTTACAAATGGGCCAAAATGCCTGTGTAGTGTATTTTGATTTTAGGCTAGTGGATATTTCCAAGTCAGATCTATACTGCTAATTGTTGCAGTGAAGATTTGGGCCTTCTGTAAAGTGAGGAATTGCAATGAGAAGAGTGGGAACTACATTTTTCAGATGCTAACAAAACACAGCCTAATTAACAGATAGAACTTGAAATCATATTAACAAGATCAATGGCAGATAAAATAGACACGTTTTTGTGGGATCAGTTTAAGTTCTTCTCTGGCTATTGAACAACATTCAACCCCTTCTAGTGACATATTGGTGATCTTTCTCTATACTGTCAGCAAATTGTCTTTGCCTTCAGACATAAGGCCAAGAAGGGTATTCCTCATGCCAACCAGTCCACAAGATGTTTTTGAAAATGTTTTCTATAACCACAGAAAATCTTAACATTATTGAATGTTTACATCATCCTTTGAGGACAACAAGGACATCTGTAATATATGTCATCACCTTGCCATATTCCAGGGAGTATGGAAATTTTTTTTCATGAACAATGGGATGAAAAATTTATACAACAGAAAAAAACCATGTAGACAGACTGATGAGCAGAACAACAAAAATGGGCTTTCAAACCTCAGCCAAATCTTTGATATCTGAACACAGAATTCAGTGGGGTTTTTTTTGCATATTGTCTCTTCTGCTCCAAAAGCAAATGTTTTATAGCCCATACCTCAGTTCATTACTAGGTTTTGACTTATTTTAAGGTTCTTATATGCCAAAGACACATTGTTGCATAGAATATTAATGAGGTTGTCATCTCTACTGAGCCTTAAAGAAGCAGAGAAGATTTAGTGCCCTCTTAAAAAAGAAAACTAGCAATGCTTTTTTCTGAAAGTTCAAGGATTTGTGCTTTGACAAGAATAAGGCTTTTTGTGCATATGAAACCTCTTAAATCCTATTAGAAGAACTTGAGCTTGAGGCCAGGAACCAGACATTTTCACATTTTAATCTCAACTCTGCTTTTGGCTTCCTGCACAGCAAAGAAGTATTTCTTCATTTCAACAACTTCAAACCAGGGTACAGTGAGAATTAAATGTTTACACTGTGATTTGAAAATGTAAAGTGCTAAGAAAGACCACTTAGGAAATGAACTTTGTAATCTTTTTCTTTGCTGCCATGGTATCCACCACCCTCAACAAGCTCTTACTTCATGTACTCATAGACTACATAACCTTAAGCTCTCACTCTCGGTAAACTACATACCTCATCTGAGAGCTGATGTACAAAAATCAGCTGTCTGAATACCTTAACACTTACAACAGCTTCCTCTGGACTTATCACAAGAGAAATTACTTGCTATTAATTTTCACATGCTAGATTTATTTTAGCTTTAATGTTTCACGAATATTATGTAAACAGAATGTTAGTTGTAGGAGTACCCAGGAAGGCAAGAAAACATATGGCTCCAGCTCCCTTCAGTATTCCCAGCAAATTCACCAACAATTTTAATTTCAACTGGCTTAAGTGGAGGAGTCAGAGAGAGACTTTAACACTCTCATCCTCTGCATATCATGATGAAGAGGTGAAACCATAGCATCTATTCTCACATATGCACATCCCTCTATTTTGGGTGAAAATACAACCCTACGGCTCACTTTTGGTTGTTATAGTGTATTTTGCATCCAGAGGCATTTTGGTTCTACCCCTGCTCCAGGATGACACTGGCAAGCTCCATAAATCTGTGTCTGCTCTGATGAATCCACCAGAGACAGAGTTAATTACGGGAGCACAGCCACACAAGTATTTCCAATAGGCATCTCAACAGTTTAAGAGTGGGTGAACCCAATACAAATGCCCATACATTACCCAAGATTAGGGATGGATTTAAGATGGATAAATACATACTGTTGGATAAGCACAAGTACCTGTGCCACCATTCTCGTCTGCTCCACTGAGTCTGCTCTTTGCTTGGTGCTGTGACGCCTGAGGGTACAATAATCCTCAGGTGCCAAAACTTGCTGTGACCTTCTGCTGCCATGCCCCAAGCCCTCACCAGTTATTCAAGGGCTGCATCTGTCTCTCATCTCACTGATAGTGTCTGGTGCTCGATCTGCTCTTGCTCTCAGAACTTCACTGCCCAGGGTGCGAACACTTTGCAGGTTGAATAGCAACAGGAGAGGACCCCAAAATGGATTGTGCTGTGTTTGTTTGAGGCACTGTGTAAATCAAAAGTCCTGTGAAGTGCTGATTCCTTCATGTGCTGTGAAGAATGATAGAAAAATGAGGCTTGAATAATTAGAAGTTAATTGCTTTACACACTAACAGTTTGTACACTTGAGAGAGTAAGTGTGGAGTATGGGATCTTCACACACCACTCAGTACAGCAAGCCCTTATGGGGACAGACAGGAAATAAGGAGATTTGCCTATACCCTGGATTGCTGCTTCATACCACAGACAGCTACTTAAAAGCTGTCATAATGCAGAGGTCCACAGAGATCTCAAAGCCTGGGAACATCCCAGATTTTTTGGATACCCTGTAAGATTGAGAAAATAAGACAGCAAAACTGAAGGAAAAATCTCCAGCTATTAAAAACACCCACAAGAAAGCCTTCAGTTAAATCAAACCCATATAATGTCTCTAGAATTGACCCTGTCACGTGCAGCAAGTCAGCTCTCCAAAATACAAGGAGAGCAAGCTTGATGAGCTCCTTGGAGGTGTCAGAACCTTCCTAGGGCAAACTTTCTACAGAATTTTTTCTGTGCTGGTCACAGCTCACATCCTGCTTTGTCTGATTATCCTGCCAGAAACATAAATGAACTCATTTGAATAACAGGAGGATTAGGTTAAGATTATTTCTGAAATATTTCCAACAAATTCATCTCATTTCCCTGCTTATAAACACCCTGTCTCATTTTGCTGTGTGTCTAATTAGGTAGGATATACTGCAGGTGGCTTAAGATAGGGACTGAAATATAGTAGCTTGGCACTTATGCATGCTAAAGGAAAGGTAATTAAAATGCCATGTTATGAGAAGTAAACTGATCATCTCAGGGGCCTGAAAGGAATTCTGCCCCATATATGATATGGCACAATTGGCCAGCTACCACATGGGTGGGTTTCCTCTTTCTTGCAATACTTACAGGCCTCTCTCTAAGGCAGAATATGATTTCTGATGGGTTGGTTTCTTGAATTATTTATTTAGAGAAATGGATACACTGCATCAGCTAAGCATCTCTGCATTTTATTTAAAGTCAATACTGCAATAAAGCTTAAAACATAAAAAGCCAAAATTAAATTAACACAAATTTGCAAAGAAAGCCCTGCTGAGAACCTATCATAGAGGTTAATTGAAAAGAGATCGAACAGAGGTCTTGAATTTTGTAGCAGCTTTAGTTAAAAATCTCTGGTACCTGACAGAGACACATGGTGGTTTCCCCTGATGATGCTTAGAACTTTCCCAAATAGCATCTCTCAAAAAAAGGGATTTCTTTTTGCAGCTAAAAAGAAATACTTCAGAGTAGCAGGTATTTTTTTCTTTGACAATGGATTAAGTTGTACCAATTGGCAGGTGACATATTTTTAAAATATTTCTACAAGGGAGGATATTACTCTGTTTTTCTACCAGTTCCTCTCCACACCTTCTCTCTTTTTAAACATTGTGCATTTTATTATAATACTGAAGCATCAGTGGTGCTTTCCAGAATGTGAAAGGGCTCTTTCAAAAACTATTTATTAGTGTATGCAACAGGGATGTGCTTGTACTTCACCATGGCATGTTCATGCTCACTGTGAAATAGTGGCATTTGAATATTGTAGCTTTAATAAGCTACATTTATGATGGCGAGTTCTGTATTAAAAAAAATATGCCTATAGCATGTTTTAAAGCCTATCAAACAAGCTTTGAAAAATGTGAGGGACTGTTGCTATCTTTGAGAATCTAGCAAGGCCCCCGTGGAGAGAAAATGCATAGTCATGTACTAAACCCTACTTCCTAAGACCCTCTGTTATCTCCCTGTAACACTATTGGCTACATTCCAGATGTCCTAAGACTATAGGTCAAATCACCAAGACCTCAGACTATTGGCTAGTTATCCCAATCCTACCTAACCCTATAAAAACCCCTACTTCTGCCCACTTCGGCAGAAGACGCTGTTCCTGGACCCCTTCACGGAACCCCCAATAAAGGCTTCGTGAAACGCGCCGCTCGGCTCTTCTCGTCTCTTCACCCCTGAGCTAGCAAAGCGACTACCTGGCAAGCTGCGAGCTGAATATCACTGAGAGCTGAAATCACTAAAAGAGCTGAACCGCCTGATAGCTTCAGGCTGATTGCCAGGATAGTTCGCGGCTAGGGCGTCTGCTGGAGCAGGACGAGAGCCGCTCCTGGGACTGAGACCGGGACCTCGCTATCCGGGCAATCTAAAGCGGTACCGGGGGTCTGACTGCCACCCAGGCAGGCCACCCGGGCAAGGCAGGCAACCCCCGGTCTCCGTTTTAAGGGACAGTGGACCTATCACAGTTTTTTTCTACAAGTTCCTTACAGACAAGAAAAAAACCACAAGTGAATTCTAGTCAGCAAAACACAGAAAGGATCTCTCAGTTGCCTTTGTCCAGACAAATTGAGTTTTTTGCCTTGGAAAGTCACCCTTCAGTTTTCCCTTAAGAAAAAAGAGACCAGCAAACAAGATATGGGTATCCAGATTTGAATGTGTTTCCTTTTGTCTACCCCAGTAAAGAATGCTGATAAAACAACTAGCTGAAGCTTTCTGAAATTATCCATGGTACAGCAAATGGTGGGAAGACAAAACAAGGATTACTAATTGATGTAAAGATTACTGTAATACAGCTGCCTGGGACAGGAAAATTCATAGAATTTAACATAAAAACGTAACATAGAAAACCAGTCACCCAAATACAGTAAAATTCCCGTTGACTTCAATGAATCAGAATTTTACCTCATGACTTCAAGGTGTTATAGGAAAAAATCCAAAATAAAAAATAAAAAAAAAAAACAAAAAAAAAAAAAACAAAAAAAAAAAACAAAAAAAAAAAACCAAAAAAAAAACCCAAACAAAATCAAACTACCAAACCTCTATTAAAAGTAATCCAGAAATCCAAGTTCTAAGAATGCAGTCCATATTAACAAATAATAAGGGCATTGGGCACACCCTGCTTTTCAGTTATAGGTCTCCCTGCTCCTACCTACTCCATAGTGCCTACCATCCTTCAGGATGATTTTTGTCTCAGTCAAACTGACCTTACAGTTTCACATGCAGAATCTCACATTTGGCAGACAATGGACAATGAGAAAGACAGCAATCCATTATGAAACACCTGACTTGAATTTCATTGAACCAGGAAATAAACCAGAAAAAAATGAACTTTTACTAGGCAGAAACAGGTTTTCATCATAAGTCCCTATATATCTCCATTCATGATAAGGACAAAATAAGTTCTTTCCTGGAAAAGTGAGAAATGAAGCCTCATAATGCCCTTACAAGAAGTAGGAAATAATGTCTCATTCAGTGTAAAAGGATAGGTAGGGTTGTGATCCTGTAATTAGGTAAGCAAAACAAACATTTCAGACTGCTTTCCTTTGAAGGAAAGGAAATTTCCAGGGGTTTAATCACATAGTAGTATGCTGCTTCATCTGGTTTTCCTATAACAGATCTCTCCATGTTAAAAAAAATAAATTAACTTTTCGGTATAGGGAAGTACAAAGTGGGTCATTGGGGAAGCATGCACTCTTTGGCTGGAAGCAAGCTATGGACAGTCCCAGGTGAATGGTGTCTATCCAACACCACTGTTTTGTCAGATTTTGGAGCCTTATCCACTCTAATCCCTCCCTGCCACTGAATCCCAATACCTCAACAGGAAAGGAGACATCTGTGAATCCTCTGGCACTGCTTTGGTGTTTTACAGCTGTAATAACCACTGATACAAAGAGAAGAATATCTTCTAGCCCCAAATTCCTGAGGTACTTTTCTAAACAGACACAAGTGGATGGGACTTGGTCACATGAAAAGTACCCCACCAGAGTCAGGGGTGTGGGGAAAGACAAAGAGGAATCATGATCTACAGATAATTGAGCTCAGCTTCGCTTTCAATTTTACTTTTCTGACTACTCAACCTATTTGTCCAAATCCAAACATCTAATCTTTACATCTAAACAGTATTTTTTCTGGCAGCTTGCACTCGCTCACTCTTGGCTATATCAGATGAAAAATACTTCAGGGAGGGGGTTAAAACAGTGGTGATCTATAGACCTTCATAGACTTACAATATGCAGTAGTTTTGCAGTACTCCTTTAACATTAGCATATAGGCAGGACAGTTTTATGCTTGGTCCTAGAAATCCCAAAATGCATCAGAAACCACAAAGTCCATTTTCTCTCATTGTTAGCACTGTCAGCCATCAACAGGTTAAGTCATGGTGTCTCTTACCTGCATTTCAAGCAGCTCATCACAGCTTTACACAAAATGCACAGGTTGACATTGAGTGGTTTGGGGGATAATGTCAATACATATAGGGACAAAAAGGAAAGGCAGTAGGCAGCCCAGACAGACATGTGTGGAGAACTGGTTCCCAAGCACCAGAGTTCTTGCAAGTGTTGGGGACACACTGGCTCTCCCAGTGCCTATGCATCTACTACCAGAGTGCTGAGCAGCCCTTCAGAAGGACCTCAACAGTTTGGGAAGATGGGCAGAGAGGAAGTGTTTGAAGTTCAACAAAGGCAAATGCCGGGTCCTGCACCTGGGGAGGAATAACCCCATGCACCAGCACAGGCTGGGGGCCAAGCTGCTGGGAAGTACCTCTGCAAAGAAGACCCTGGCAGCGTGTCCTTGTGGCCCAGAAGGCCAATGGTATCCTGAGGTGCATCGGGAAGAGCACTGCCAGCAGGTCAAGGGAGTTGATCCTGCCCTTCTACTCAGCCCTGGTTAGGCCACATCTGGAGTGCTGTGTCCATTTCTGGGCTCCTGGGTGCAAGGGAGATATGGAGATTCTGGACCAGGTCCAGGGATGGCAACAAGGATTGGGGAACCAGAGTGCCTTTCTTATGAGGGCCTGCTCAGCCTCAAGAGACAACTGACAGGGGACCTCATTAATGTGTATAAATATCTAAAGGTGGGGTGCCAAGAGGATGTTTCCAGGCTCTGCTTGGTGGTGCAAATCAATAGGAAAAGAGGTAGTGGGCAGAAACTGATGCACAGGAAGTTCCACCTGAATATGAGGAAGAACTTCTTTGCTGTGCAGTGACCATGCACTGGAATAGACTGACCAGAGAGGTTGCAGAGTCTCCCTCATTGGAGACATTCAAGAACCCTCTGGACACAATCCTGTGCCATGTGCTATAGGACAATCCTGCTTGAGCAGGGAGGTTGGACCAGATGATCCCATTTTTGTCTCCTCCAACCTTACCCATTTTGTGATTCTGTGATTCATAGAAAACACATCCTTGTGCAGATTCACTTAAAGATAATAAAAAACCAATAATTGTTTCAAATATTTTTAAATTCCTTTCTAACCAGAAGTTCCCTGGGTTGTGCAGCTGCTCAGTGACAACTTGCCCAAAAAGTTAAATAAATTGTTTCAATCTGAGCTCCTCTCTGTTGTGGTTACACTGCTGCTAGTACCCATACTCAGGGCCAGCTTCAGGCAGATAGTCTGACAGGCACAGAAACATTCATTCCTCAGCACAAGGACCAGTGGAAGCAAGAGCCAACCCCTGTTCTGTGCCAGGTCTGCAAGGGGATCAGTCACAGTTTCATGCCATCAGTCCTTTCTTGAGCCAACACCACTGGCTTTGTCTTGAAGGGGGACACATACCAGCTCTGCCCTGGGGTGGGTGGAAAGACACATAGGGAGGCTGGTTCAGGAGGAGGAGGACAGGAGTCACCCTGGTGAGCACTAAGACATACAGCTGCCCTGCACTTACACCACAGAGGAGCCCTGAAGCAGCCTGGCCTCAGCCGGAGCAACTGCTGTACCCTAATTCGTAGCCAGGACCTGAAAACCTTGTGGGGACAATTTTGCAATATTCGCCTTGGCAGTAAACTGAGGGTTCCAGAGATCCCAGTTCCATCCACCCCTTAAACACTTGAAACAGGATTTACTTAAGTCATTCTTCAGTGTGTATTTCTTTTGTACCATCCTGCTGAGTGAACACAGGGGCATAACCACATGAATTTTACAGCTGTAAGACACCATTGTGTAACAGGGAAAAAGTTATTCAAATCTTTTGCTTCAAAGGGAAAACCCTTGGCCCCCATCTTACAAACAGAGTTTGTAATTATCTTTGCCATGCAGTGGCTCACATGTTCTCTGCAGCCATTTTATGGCATCACTGCCAATCTTACTAACAGAAATTTAACAGGCTACACAACATTGCAATTTATGCTTTAATTCCAAGCAGTAATATTTTCTCTAAATAAGTGGAAATTTTTAGAAAAACTGCAGGATTGTAGCAGTTAAACTGCATAAAGTTAATAGGTTAACTGAGATAGAAACTCATTACCTGATTAACGCAGTACTGTAGATGGAGTAATATCATCACATCACAAAGAACATTTAAGTCAAGAATTGTAATAAAGTAGATTTGCAATTCTTGAATGCATGTGATTAACAGATCCAAATGACGCTATTTGTATGTTAATTATTGCTTGCCCTAAAATACTGATGATTAAATTCAAGTGTTTAGGAGAAAAACACATCCCAGGACAATTACACAAGAGAAAAAGAGTAATTATTCAGAGTGCTATTGCCTCCTAAAAATATAATAATAGCAATAGCAAAAATATGTTAATAATAGGAAGAGTAATAATCATAAAAAGACTTAAGAGTTAGGGACAAAAATTTTCCAATGGGAAATAGAGAAACCTACTGCATGACAAAACCAAGACATTGAATTTTTTCTAAAGTTGTGGCACTAGTGAGAGACTCAAGCACTGTCTATTTAGGCATTTATGAACTCTGAGCGGCTGTGTAGGTGTATTAGAGATGGGTGACATACTGATATTGTGCCGATGTCACGTTCCAAACCCATTGATGCAACTCTTTAAAGAAAAAACCCCCACCAACCTACTAGAAAGCCATGGATGCTAATGAAGGCAGGTGTTCGGGGAGTATGAGTCCTGTGTCTTCCTCTACAGTGTCTCCTGCAGCCATATTTCTCCCTGCATAATGCAGGACTGCTGTGGCTCTCTCACTGCAGTTGCCAGACCGGTGGTAGGGCTCCTGTGTCCTCCCAGGGAGGCCCCTGAGAGGTGTCAGTCACAACCAAGCAAAGCAGGCATGGGGGCACACTGGTGATCAGCCCTGTATGATCACATTGCTCCCTGGCCTCACCTGGCTGGAGTCACCTGCTGCTGCACAGCTCAAAGATGCACACAGAGATCAGCCACAGGGTAGGGTTTGATGAGCACAGAAAGTCCCCTTCTCCTTTTCCCAAGTTCCCGAAGATTCCCATATGCTCATCCATGGGCTTAAATGGTACCAGAATAATTCCCAGTAAGGTGATAGAGCTTTTTCTGGTATATATTGAGGTAGTATCACCCATTTTTAGTTCTGCTTATACTCAAGAGCAGTTTCTAGGATGATTAGCCATGATGAAATACCAAAATAGACAAGTGCCAATGCTGATGATACTAGCTGCTAATCTGTTCTTCACACAGGATTTACCAAAATCTCCTAGAAATTCAAAATAGTTTTCCTGCTTAATGAACTCACTCCAAAAAGCTGAACCCTAAGGGTTATTTTTAGAGTATTACTCATGGGTACTGAACAACTAGAAATGCATTAAAGACAAGCAAAAAATACCAGTCCCAAGCTAAACAAAGCAAACCACAATTAAAAAAAAACAAACATAGAATGTGTTTAGTTACGAAACAAAGAACTCAAAAAGTGGTGTAAAAATTAGATACACAGTTTGGTAGTCTGCAGTCGGGACTATTTAAAAATCCTTTCTCACACATTTACATTGCACTCTCTTCTGCCATATGCTTTGCAGGGAAACACAAGTCACCAAAGTCACAACACAAAAAAAGGGTTAAGGGCAAGGTGCAAAACCTAAGGTGTCACAGATCTCCCAAGGTCAGGCTCAGGAGTTAACATGCAGCTAGGTCTCTACTCTTTAAAACATTAACTATATCCTTTTCACTTAACAATCATGACAATCAGGCTGTATGTTTTTTGGATGGCTAACAAAAGGAGAAAATACAGCTGTAAAAAGAATGAGACTTAAAATGAATTTGAGATATCTTCACAGAAACCTTCTCAGTAACACAGTGTCAGACAAATGCTTGCAATGCATTGTTCACTGCCTTTTTTGGTATTTGGAGAAAACACACCCTAATTCCTAATGTTCCTGCTGAGTTTATATCTATTTCTGAGAATTTTTATTAACAGCAGGTCACTAGCCGAGCAGCAAAATGAAAATGAAGCAATGTCAGTAATACAGGCAAGAATGACCAAGAAAGGTTAACTCTTGAAAATGTAGTATTTCAAAAGGAAAAATTCCATAATATGTAATGTTGGCGGGTAAAAACTGAGAAGCTATTCAATTCAATGAGGACATTGGGAGAAAACAAAAGAATCTAAAATGATCATTCTGCCTCCTCCCTTTTCTTACTGCTAGGACCCTGTTCAGAGTTAAAAAAGCAGAATTTTAAAAATTTTAAACTTACCCTGAAATTAGAAAGCATTGACTAAATATGCCTTTACAAAAAAAACTCAGTTAAAAGCTGTGTTAATTTCAATTTCTTTTAATGGAAATATAAATCTCCTGCAAAAGCACTTCACCAGTAGTGAGTTCTTTGAAAAATGCAAATTTTTCTTGAATGTGTGTCTCATAATCATTACCTCCTTGTGGACCCTTCCTGGTATGAAAAATGGCCATGGTCAGTGACAAAATTCCTTGCTACAACTTTATCAGTTTCTAACAACAAGCAGCATTCTATTATATACCATTATTTAACTATAAATTGTGGTTTATCTTCATTCCTATGTGGGAAGCTGAGCATTTTAACAGCTAGCAACATCTAAATGGAAACAAATGAATTGCTACTTCTGACAAAATATGATGGTCATTTCAACATAATGTTTCCTGAGAGAAAAATACACTTTTCTACAAAAGGACACACATTAAATACTTGCTTGATTTCATTGTCTTTCCAGGACAAACATGAGACATCATTTTAAAGGAACAGAAAAGCTCTATGGTAATTCTTGAGTGCAAGCATGTAGAATTTTTTTGACTGTTGTAGCCAAAATATAAATCACTTCTGCTGTGGTGTCAGGAAGTGTATTGCCCTAAATTAATCATGAGCTACTTTAAAAAAGGAACAAAAAATCCACTGCAAAACTAAACAAACCTCTCTGTGCCTGTTTTCCATTTGCATTGTCATCACTTACCTTTAAAGGACGATGGAAGTGAGATGGGAATGTTGCTGAAATGCATTCAACAGACCCTGTGTGTGTATTAGCTTCTCTAGTGCTCTCTGTTGTGCCTTCAGCCATTGGAAACGGTAAAGTATTGTAACCTGCACACAGTGTAATCTTTACTCTTTGCCAGACTCCAAGCACAGGGATACACCATAGCAAAATAAGTGCAGAGGCACACAGACTACAAGCCAAGCTGTATGCCTTCTAGTATTTCCCAATCCAGATGTATTCTGCTGGATTAGAAAAAAGTCTTTCTGTCTCATTATAAAAAAAAAAGAGGAAAGGTAATTCATAAGGGAAATCTAGTCATTCTAGAAAGCTTTTCCTAATAAATCAAACAGTTCAGTGGATGTGCCTAAGTGGGGAAAGCTGGGAGCACAGAGATCAGACAGCTCCATCCACAACTATACAACTGTGACTCAGCTTTGTCTTACCTTTTATGCCAGGCAATCAAAAGAATAGACAATTGTATTTATTTGAGTGAGGGGTAAATAAACTCATGCCAGTTAAAGAACAGAAAATATGTCTTTGTGGTTTAGATTATAAGAATTTTAAAGATAAAAGAACCTTAAATAATTTACTCAGAAAAGGATTCTAGATCCTCATCTGTCTTTCTTTTCTCCCAGGGCAGGACAGGCCATGCATGGAATTTTTTGTTAATTCTCTCCTTTCAAATTGTCAACCCACAAACCACACCATCCAAGAGGCATTAGACATATTCAATATCCCTGCTTTAATAAAGTAATTTTCAAAATGTTTCTGGGAAGACACACTTCTGTGGACCACAAGCAATAGCAATTGAAGTCAGTCTCAATTTTTCAACTGAGTTTGAAATCAGAGGGACTTTACTGAAATGTTTTTAAGTCTCTTCCTCCTCTTTCCTCAGTCTCCAAAAGTACTTTTTCTCTAGGTTATCACAAGCCTGCTAGCCTTTCTCACTGTTGGCTGCTCAGGACTATCTTCTTCTGATTCTAGACTCAGAAAACCTCCCATAATACAAGCCTGTATATTAATTCTTAGCAAACATATCTCAACACCTGTTCAAGTGCTACTGAAACTGGGCCTAGCTATGTGGTTTTTCTCCTCACACAGTAACTTAGTATCTCCCCCCACAGCAAGCCACACTCACCGGTAAAACGTGGTATAATCCACTGTGGAATGGCAGCTCTGGAACTCCCACGCTTTGAGTTTCTGGCACTCCCGGTGAGCGCGGAGTTTCACCCTGACTGTCCCATGACAGAGCTCGGGTACAGGTTTTCTCTGCGGGCGGCTGCAGAACTCGTTGGACTCCACACGCCAGGATTCAGCAAAGTCGTCCACATCAAATTTAAAATTGCCATCCCCCCCAATCAGGTCATCTCGCTTGTGTCCATTGTAATTGCCACACAGACCACAAAGTTTGCCTTTCAGATGAGGTGCAGCCATGACTTCCACAAAACTGTCTCCATCCCATGAGATTTCCAAGCCTAATAAAAAGATAAGACAAAAATGCACCAAAAAAAAAAATAAAAAGACAGAAGAACAAATTGAGGATAACAAACTGCACCTCATGTTTGTGAAACAGTGTTAATGGGAACCTGAACAAAGCCACTGGCTTAGTTCTGATAATGCTGTTAGATTTCTACATAGCTCCCAGTAAGTGCCTCTGGCAAGTGCAGTGTTTCTTAAATTACAGTCAAATACATTCATGACTATCTCTTCTTATTTCTGTTTCTTCTTGCTAATGAATGGGATTATCCTAAAAGATATGGAGCCAAGGCAGGATATCAATGTCAAAGGAGGACTCTTGCAAAATTCTGCAAATTGAATTTGCTATGGTGAATTTCTAGCTGACTTTGCAGGGGGCCCAGAATTTCAACCATTCTTACCCGTTGCACAGGTAGTGGTCGTACAAAGATGTCCATGTCCCATGAGACTCCAGCCATGACCTTATGGGAAACATCCTATTCTTGCCTACACAGCTGACAATGATCACTCATTGGGGTAAATACAACTGTTCTGACACAAGTTACCTTATTTTGTGGGAGTACAAACAGTTAAAAAGATTACAAAAATATTATATCAGATGAGCAAAACTGATATATTTTGTAAGAAAGCATTCTGAACTGGATTCAAAAGGCATTCAAAAGGCATTAATTACCAACTTTTTGAAATTGTGTAATTTAGCAACACTAAGAAATTATAGTAAACATCTAACCTTCATCTAGTGGCTGGTATGTAAGTCCTCTGCTACAATTTGCTTTACAGGAAAGTTTGGCATTTCTGGAACATCAAAATCAAAGTTACTTTTTCTGAGTGAAATCCATTTTATCTGTCTTTACCCATCTAAAAGTTAGGTGTCTAGCTTAAGTCAGCTGTCTAGGCCTTTTGATGAAGTAAAGAGCAGCTCTGGATCACAACAGGATTGTCTAATGCAGAGGGAATAAACTACTTTTTGAATGTCTTTCTCTTCCCAGAGATACTCTAGAGGGGCCAGAGATCAGGTGGAGACTAAATTTCTAGTTTTCACCTGAGTGACTGTAAATTAAATTAACTCCATTCTTTGAGGAGTAAATAGGCAGCTCATAAGGGAAAACAATGTTGATATCATTTGGGATAAAACCAACACCAAGGATCATTGCTGACTAATATGTACGCAAAAATGGCCTTTCTTGTAATTACTTCCAATGTCTCTTGAAAGGTTGTATGTCACATCTGCAGGAATCTTGAATCTGAAGATCATAAATCATGCTGCTGATGTTAACTTATTCCCATAAAATACCTGTGAGCAGCCATTAGTTAAGGATAAACACAGGATCTTGCTTTTCAACAGTATAATCCAGATTTTACTCTGTTCCCCCTGCTTAGCCAAGAATACCAGAGAGCATCACTCTACAGGAAGCTTCACTCCAGCTTTCTTCATTTGCTGTATTTGCTGACTTAGCACCACCCTTACCTCTAAATCAGTGCTTGTCACTGTGTGATCCAAATCCTGCCCTATCCTCATGTAAGTAATTAACATACCAGTGACTCAGTTCAAAGCTGGAACCCTTCCTTCAGCAACACATCCCATTGTCTCCTGTGACAATTCCTACCCACACTGCAGAGGAACAGGATGAGGTTCAAGAGGAAATTATGGCTATAGAAGGGTGCGTCCATCTTAACATCCTGCCCCGGTGCTTGTGTAGGTTACACCAGGTCTCCAAGAATTTTGGGAATTATTTACTCATCAAGGCTATGAAGGTAATTCTGCATCACCTGTCACTACAATCTATTACACTGTTTTCTTACCACCACAGGTTAGCAGTGGTAGCACAAATGCATTCCTGAGCTAACTATGCCTGAAATCAGTTTCAAATTAGCTCATAAAGCCAGCATGGATGGGGTCACTGTCTCCTCCTCCAAAGGCATTTTACACCCAGCCAACTGAGAAATTGTGCAAGACTACAACTGTTAATGAGGCCAGCACAGTGGCAAGGGGGAAAGCTGCCTTTTAAGCTGCTTCATACATTATCATTGCTGGACAAATTCAAAATCCAGCTGTCTTTGCTTCTGACAACACTGAAAACAAAACACAGCTTGATTTGCAGACACAAGATTAATACTGCTGTGCTGGCATTTAAAAAATACTTGCCATTAACTTACAAACCAAGATTTCTTCAGACTTGGGAATCACATAAACTTTCTCAAAGTTTAAAGCATCAAGATCCAACTTCTCAGATAGTTCTTTTCAGAAAATAACTACTTTCTAAGGCTGTGTTCAAGTTCTTCTTGCAGATAACCTCCCTCAGAAGCTCCCTACTTTAAACAACGTCTGAAGAGACTGGCTAAGGATTCTACCTTAAGTTACCTATTTTTTTTCCTTAAGACAAAACTTACTGACCTTCAGTGAAAATATCTTAATTATGAAAGGTTAACTTGAAATTTTTTCTGAATATTTGTATCCTCTTCACCTGAGTTAATTTACTTGTTACATGTTGCTTTTGTAGACCTGCAAAAGGAATGCAGGTATGCAGAAGAAAAATAACATAAAATTATGGCTTTTCTTCCCAGTATATAAAAATGCACATTTCTAAATCTAGAGATTCTTGCCCTGATTACTGGATTTCATTCAAGAGACTCACTGTGTAACTATAACATGGATGTACTTTCCTCTAGCTGGTATAGCTTAATTACACTTCATTCTGCTGTAATTGCTCAGATGGAAGGGTAATTTCTGGCTTTGATGAACAGCCTATGGGTTTCTGTCCATAACAGAGCTTATTCATTTTTGGAGTAACAAGGAAGAGAATTTACTCCTACATGCATGGCAATTTTGTTGGAGCCTGATCACACTGTGCAGTGCGTGCCTTTTGTTTGTTCACAAGCAGAAAGTCCAGTTAGTTTCTGTAAACCAGTAAGAGATGGGATTATGCTACAGAACAGTGTTTGGAATGGTCTCTCTGGCAAACAGAAACTGTTTGGAAGAGTTTCTTGGTGCCTATACCCCCTTTTCTTCCCCCCACCCAAAATGGGTGAGTTTCCCATTCGCTTGGAGCAGAATCAGAATCCAAGAGATGAAAAGCCAAAGGATGCAACATCTGTCCCATCTGGGGATGTGCAGAAAAGGAATATTGGAATATTCTCTGAGTTACTTTTTCATTTTTTCCAATTACCCTCTCTCTTTGAAGGATGCTTAACCAACTTGTCACTTGGTTTCTTAACTTGGCACATTGTCTGCTCTACTCCATTAAAAAAAATCCTTCTGGATTTATGTATATCACACACTGAGTTCCCCATTATGGGAGCTCTCATCAATTGTTCTGCATAATTTGTCATGGCACCCTTGAGATTTAAACGCATCCTCACTCAAGAGCTGGCAAATGACTCTTCCCTAAAGATTTAATGCCAAAATGGTACAGAAGTGCAGCAAAGTGGCTTTGTGCAAAAGACAGCACAGAAACAACAACAAAATGCTTGTGCAATAGAGGAATAGATAAGTAACACCAGCCCCATGAAACTCTACTCTTTTGTCTTTCTAACACACCAATCTGGATGAGGACTCAACACATCCCAAGCACACCCATAGCTGCCTGTGCAGAGTGCAAGGACTGCTGCTGCCTGGCATCCAGGGCTGCAGCTGGTGAGGAATTTAGCAACAAAACAGATTTTCACTGGAAAGTGCCAATTCATCAGAACTGAAATGCTTCAGGGAGACATATCATATTCAATGAACTTCCAACACAGCACCGGCAAGGCTCCAAGCAGGTTTCCTGCCAGCTCGCCTGGTGAGCTTCCTGGAAAGCCTGAATGATCAGGGTATGAAACTCCAGGACTGCCCTGCCATGCACATTGCCCTGTAGCCAGAGACCACAAGACTTTCTGAAGCTTTGGGCTCCCTTGTTTTATCTAAGACTCAATTCCCAACTCTGCAAAAGGAAAACCAAAATCCATGGGAATGCTGGAGAAGCTGTAAGCGCACCAGACCCTGCATTTCCCAGCCCAATTTTACTTTGAATTTTACTTCTAATGCAGCAGTTTTGCTTATTTTTCATTATTTCCTTCTTTTTTCACCCTGCACTGGGAAAGCATGTATGTTTTAAAAATCTTTGTTTCCTTCTGAAATAGAAATTTCTCCATTTTTTCCCCCAGCACTCAGAACTTCCTGTGAAACAAAATGTTTGCCTTTAAACCACTTCTACTCAGCACATTCTTCTTCTCTACAGCCTCTCTGCTGCTTGTCCTCTCCCAGCAAAATGAAGCCATTTTCAGACCTTATGTGCTGAGGAAAGGAGGACTTGGCCCATCAGGCTGTATTCAGCAAGAGAAACCTGATCCTGCTCTGTTAAAGGGAGGAATTATTTAGGCTACAATTTGCAGTGATTACACATTGTTTGGTATGCTGTCATATGCCATGTTTGCACTTCCTCTGCCAACACATGGACAAGGATGTGTGTAGTTATTTATTAGGCTTGCACCAGAGACAAATGGAATAGCAGCAGGATTAGCTGTCATTCATCTTCAGCTGAAAACTTTTCCTTGGCCTGTGGCTGGCTAATGAAATCCACATCATCTGAATTCATGGTGTTCAGCTGGCTGCAAAAAAAAAAAAAAACCCTCAAGATGCTTCTAATTAGAAGTTGTGAATAATGGTCAACTTGTGTGCATTTTACAGACAGCCGCAAAAATCTGCATTGCCACTTTGAGGAATGAGCCCAGAGCCGGGATCCACATTATGCAGACTCACTTTTCCAGAGGCTATATGAACAGGTGTCTAAATTCTCAGCTCAACAGTGGGTGGTAGTGCACCCCTTGAAAAAAAATTATGTTAGATAATGAGTATGACTATGCGTCACGCCTCCGACGTATCACTCCATAAGAAAGACTGGTTTCACTGCTTTCACATGGCTATTAATTGAATTAACAGTAAATAGTATTCTCACTGAAACAGTGCTTCACTGTGTAAGGGAAGTCTCTCAGGACTATAGTAGTACCTAACACATGCTAATGAGAAATTTTTAAACTTCCCCTCAGTATTTATGTATGCAAGGATATTATAGTTTCAGAAGGGTTTATCAAAACAAAAGTAAGTCCTCTGGTTTAGCATTTTGACAAGTAATGTATTTTCTAAGACTCAAAAGACCTGAGAGAATGCTATATTTCCTTTCCCTATTTCTTGAAATAAGGTAGCATAGTCTATAAAGTCTCTAATTTCCTCTCGCTTGTAGTGCTGTAGACTTTTTTCCTTATAGACTTCTTACCTGGGCACAAAGCAAGCCAAATAAGATGGCACTGAACAGTAAATTAGGCCTTGCTTTTCAAACAAGTGCCTCCATTTTGCTGGGTAGCCCCAGTGAAATATTTCCATAATTTTACAACTTAAACTCATTCCAGTCATCTATAACTAAGAATTTATATAACTGGTCACCTTAACTGCAAGATACATGGCTGCAACTTTGAAAAACATGAATTTTATGTTTAAGAACTGATATCCTCTCTGTTCTTATCTGTAAGTATCAAACAATACTGTGTATTGAGTTTGTACGGCAAGATTTTGGAAGCAGAGAGCTACAGGGGTGGCTTCTGTGAGAAGCTGCCAGAAACTTCCCCCATGTTGAATGAAACCAATTGCAGCTGGCTCCAAGATGGACCAATTCCAGCTGGCTCCAAGATGGGCTCGGCCTTGGCAACAGTGGTAGCACCTCTGGGATAACATACTTAAGAAGGGGGAGAAAAGCCCTGTGCAACTGCAGTCAGAAAGAGGAGGGAGAGTGTAAGACAAACAATTCCGCAGTCAATAGAGAAGGAGAGAGAAGACGTTCTTCGGCAGATATTCCCCTACAGCCCAGGGTGCAGACCACCGTGAGGCAAGGCTGCCCTCCTGAAGCCCATAGAGGTCCATCCTGGAGCAGAGACCCACCCGCAGCCCCTGGATAACCCCACACTGGAGCAGATGGATGCCTACAGGAGACTGTGGCCCTGTGGGAAGCCCATCCTGGAGCCATGAAGAGAGGAGCCCACCCTAGAGCATATTTGCTAACAGGACTTATGGCCTCATGGGGAATCCATGTTGGAGTCTGTTCCTGAAGCCCATCCTGTGGAAGGGACCTGCATTTTTGGAGTTTGTGAAGAAATGCAGCCCATGGAAGGGATTCACAATGTAAAACTTTGTAGAGAACTGTCTCCTGTGGAAGGGACCCCATGCTGGAGCAAGGAATGAGTATGAGGAATCCTCCCCCTGAGAAGAAAGAACTGGTAGATACAATATGTGATGGACTGACTGCAAATCCCATTCCCAATCCCCCCAACACTACTCTGGGCAGGAGGAGGTAGAGAGAATTGGGAGTAAAGTTAATCTTGTGAAGGGGATTTTGAATGTGGAGGCTTTTTTAAGATTTTACTTCATTTCTCATTATCCTACCTTAATATTATTAGCAATAAATTAAACTAATCTCCCCAAATAGAGTCTATTTTTTCCCATGATGGTAATTCCTGAGCGATCTCTACCCATCCTTATCTTGAACCATGAGTCTTCCACTAGATCTTCTCTTCCCTGTCCAGGTGAGGAGAGGAGTGATATACAGTGCCTTTGGTGGGCATGTTTGGTTTATGTCCAGCCAGGGTAAACCCACCACACTTTCCATAAGCCACTTTTAAGTTACTGGAAGTGAAAGTCATGGCCCATTTGTCTATTCGGGCAGCTAATTGTCAGCTGCAGAATGAAACACATCTTAGCAATATCCTGCTAATATCCAGACTTCAAACTCATAGCTGGTATTTCTGTGTGCTTGTGGGCTGCGGGAATTTTGAAAGCACTGTGGGTTTCTCTGATCTCTAAAGAGTTATAATGATATTCACTACTGCCATCATGGTTTTTTTACTGAGTACTGTTCTTGTTGAACTTCAGAAATTCTTCAGAGAGAAGGAAGACACACACACAAACACATACACACACATATACTTGTCCTACCTGCTTTGGTTGTCACTTTCAACAAATAACCATCCAAATCTATCTGAAATTGCGGTGTCTTGCAAGGTAGTGAAATTCGAGTCCCATTCCACTTCACTGTGAGGTGCTGCTGGAGGCTGATTGTGCTTCTGCCCAACACAAGGTCCACTGACTTTGTCCAGGAGAAAGAACGGGTCCGACGGGCATCATTTTTTACCAGCACCTGAAAGGGTGAGGCAGAGGAGGAGCAGTCTTTTGTCAAAACGTACTGACATGTTCCCTGAAAGTTAAATGTCCGTCCATCAAAAGTGTTGTAGTGAGGATCTCCAAATACAGTGCAAACTCCAGGCTCTGCAGGTGAGTGAGAAACAAAAGCACCATATCAGGATCAATCAAAGTTGGAAAAAAGCAGTTGATAAGAACTTAGAGATGCTGCTCTCACCTAATCTATCTGCTCTACAGGGTAGATTTTGACTGGCACCCACTGAGATTAAATATATCTTTGAAAAACAGAAGCTTCATTGCTTTAGAAGTCCATCCTAAAACGGACGGTAACCAAAGGCTAGTTCATCCCTGGGGGAGCATAGGAAGGCTAACCTGTAGCTTTGTCCCTTAAACACAGTGTACAGTTTAGGTTATTACAATGCCTGTGAACTTTTTCAAATTTCACTGAAATTAAAAACCACTTTAGCAGGAGCTGGTTTGGTTCGTATTTTACATATACACACTTAAAAATACTTCACATTTATAAACTAGTGTTTACATGTTTTTTCTCAAAATACCTGTAGAACCAGCATCTTTATTCAGTGCTACAAGCTATTGTATATGTTGCGTATGCACAAATGACTTGTAGAAGTTATTTATATCATGCTACCAACTAAGTCAGTAGTACATGATTAACATGATGCAATGACTGCCAAAAAGCATGGTGTCTCTACCAATCATTTGCGTCATTACAAATGGTTCAAGATCTCTTATGGATGTTTAAGCCATACACTGTCAGAGAAGTCACAGCCCTAAGACAGAGCATTTCTCTATTCATAGCAATGATGCTGAGTTACCCAGCAACTGATTGAATTGCCTCACAACCAAAGATAGCAGCAAATATATTTGCCTTGCAGCCTTCTGGTATAACAATAGGTTCTAACCACATTGCTGCTGTTCCTGGAAGAAGGAGTCTCAAAGCAGAGAAATGCTCACTGCTATTGCCAGCTGTATACCCATGGGCTAAGACTGCTTTTGAAAGATGATGCCTGTTTAACTAACAATGGCTTGCCTGAAAAACCAGTTTAAAAAAAGCCAAATTCAAATCTACAAAAAGGAAGGAGACATAAATGTTATGGAGAAGGGGAAGGGAATTCCTCCTGTGGAGTGCAATAGAGTTCTAGCTACACATACACCTTTCCCAGCAGTTTTCCAGCCTAGGCAGAGTGCTATGCTAAAGGAATGGTAACCTTTCTGGTGTTTTTCTAGCTGTAAAGATCAGCCAAGGAAACCTACATGGAATCACAAAAAATGGAACTGAAGAAGGCCACAGGAAACATTACCTTTTTCTTCTCCAGCTGCAATGAAGAATCACCTGCACCTATATTACTCCTGACAGACATTTATCTAACCTGCCCATAAAGAGCAGTAGTAACAGCAACTCCATTGCTGACTCTGGCAACCTGTTGCAGTGTTGGTCTGTCCCTACTGCAAGAAATGTTTTCCTGAAGCCTAATCTCACTTTCCCCTCACTGCATGGTGCAGAGCCATCACAGAGCTGGTAGTTGGGTAATTTGTACTTTACCCCTATTTGGCCACACACATGCTTCTTTAGCTAAGCCAGTAACTCATCTTGGCATCATTATTATCCCTCTTTACTGTGTCTGCCAACTAGGGACCAAAAGTTTCAATTTGTCTAGGACATCATATTGACAACTGCATCAGAAGTCAAAATTACCCATATTTGATCAACATCTCTGAAAACAGGCCCGATAGACTTTAAGCAGAAACTGAAAACCAAGACATTTAGGCAAGAGAGTGCTTTTAAAAACGTGCACTTCTGTGAGGTTTTTTTTTTTTTCTTCACTGATACCAATGAGGATGTCAATAACTGCTTTCCAAAGTTCATTAAAAGATTAATTGATTCTCCATAAATTGGCAGGAACCATATGGCTTTTAATTAACAAGATAATTTTTACCAATAGGAAAAATAATCTATAGATTTTGCATGGAAACCATCTGACTTTACCCACTACTAAATCATGTTTCTGAATTCCTTATGTATACATCTGCATGCATCTGCATGACAAGCATTGATACATGTTATTACCAGCTCAGATTGTACTTCAGCTGTTCCAGCTTTAATTTTTCCTTAAATTTAATGACAGCTTTTATGAAAACAAGGAAATAACCAACAAAAAAAAAACAAAAACCCACCAGCCAAACATCAGTGAAGATTCCAGAGGAAAGATCTGATTTTTCTCTGTGTTTCTAAAGGCCAAGAATGTGGACATGTTATACATGTTTTTAACCAACCTAAGGCAGATTCTTCACCTAAGCAAGTGACTAAGAAGCAAGACATGAGAGGAACAAACATAATTTAGAGATATGCAAGTAAAATTGATAGTACCAATGGGATCCAAAGGAAATATTTATTTTTAATTTCTAATGTGCTATGCAGAGTAATGTTGTTTTATGTTATGTTACATCGTGTCACGTCATATGTCAACTTGATGCTGTGCAGTTAAAAATGTATTTTGGACTGGAGAGCTGAAGGTCTGATCCAAATTTTGCTGTTTTCTTTAATAACCAAAAAAATGGAGGAGGGAAAGGTTTGCTAAAATTCTGGGGTTTAAAAATAAATCCACAACCTACAAGAGTGTGTGTGATAACTCAGGCGCTGCCAGTAAGAAAAACTGGTTGGCCTAGAAATAAACCTTAAATACCAGGTGTAACAAGACTGCAAAAGACCATCAATGTGAAAAGAATTCCTGCCACTTTTAGCTTTTGGGTTGTTGTTAATTTCCTCTTAGGAGAGTTTAAATCATATAGTATTTTACGGTTTGCTTCTTTTTCTTTTCTTTTTCTTTCTTTTTCTCTTTTTCGTCTATTTTCTTTTCTTTTTCCCTTCTGAAACAAACCAGTCTTTTTACTTGGTAATTTTTAAAATCTATTGGAAGCACTGATCTCTAGTTAGGATTCTGTGTGACTTGCATCTTTGTTGGGACATAACAGATGAAGAGGTGCTGCTGCATCACCAAAGTTATGTTCCCCAACCCTGGAGTATGAATTTTGCTAGCTTATGATAACAAGGTATAGGGTCACAGGTGTAGATATTTCCCCTTCTTCCCTACAATAAATTGTTCCCAGCGTATTGCCAACATTCCATGTGTTAGCTGTCTAAGGTGGAACTAAAAAAGGGCAATTCTATAAAATATTTCCCCCTGAGACTCCCCCAACCTCCAACTACTTTCAGGTTAGGGACTTTCTCAGCTAGAAATATTTGAGAGAAATATTTTCTGTGAAATTTTCCAGTCCAAAAATATTTGTAGCATCTACAACATTCTTGGGCAAAGGAAATGAAGAATCATTGTCTCTTCCTCATTTTGAATGTGGCACTCATGATCTTTGGTGTATTCTTTTGCTCATCTAGACATGCATATAAATGCAAATTTACCCATTCCCTCTCTATCTTTGAAAAACACAAATTTTTTGAAAGAGGGCCCCAGAGCTATGTTCAGGAGATTGTGATTTTCAAAACACCTCAGGCACTCAACTCTGATTAAACATTATTGAGAGCTGGATGCAAACACCACTAAACCTCTTTTGGAAATCCTGAATGTTGCTCCCAAATCAATATTCAGACCTTCTGGCATTCATAAAAGCTTTTGGGAGTTTTTCACATCTGTTTCTAAGTGACTAAATACCGACTTCACACTTTTACGTTTGACTAAAATATTAAACTACATGTGTGATTAATGCAGTTTGCTCAGCTCCCACCTAAGTCTACAGCTTACTTGCAAACTAATCATAGTATTTAGGTGTTAAAAGTGAATACTATAGAACTGTTCGCAAGTTTTCCTTGAATTTTCAAATCAGGCTCCCAATTCAAATGAAATAATGACTTTTATTAAAAAAGGCAGTGTTTTTGAAAATACACGTAGCTATGCAAAAAAGCAAGCTAAAAAAGCAACTGCATGGAAAAGAACACATTAGCATTTCCTAAGTTTCAACATACTCTCATAAAGAAAAAAATATCACAACCTGTTTGGCCAATGTGGAGGGATAGATGTCTAAAAGACCGCTCATTTCTAGTAAGTAGTACGCTGAGTACAGGTAAGAACCACTTATTAAACTAAGTGCTTGCCAAAAAGTACCTTTTTGCCTTCACCCAGTGCCTCCATTCCTCCAGACAGTATTTAGCTTTTTTAGAAAGGCAAAATATATATACTGCGTGGTGGAGGCCAGACAGACAGTCAGCACACACATCCTGACTAGCCAAGAGCACAAGCATATTGGCTGGGCAATTAGCACACTTGTAGCTCCAGACCAGCCACAGGATATATTGTCTCTAGCTGGGTTTATTATTTGTTGGGATATAAAGGAAATGGGACACAAATCCATAGGAAACCAGGCTCTGTTAGCTCTGGTGCTCATGGAATAGCTTGTTTTGTTTTTTCAGGAGATCAGAGCAGTCAACTGAAGTCCAAGATGTCCAGATGTCTGGTCACACTCTGCTGGGCTTGTAGGTAGTTAAGAGTGGCCAAGAAAAATATACTTTAAATTATAACTAAAATTGATTTGGACACTTTCTAAGTTAGGAGAGGGAGGAAAAAATACAAGTTTACCAGTGAAAGGTACTCTGGTTGCAGTTCTATTATTCAAAAATATCTCAGTTTTTTAAAAATAAAATGAAACTTTGAATGTAATTAGCCCATACACTGAATTAAGCCCTAAATCAAACAGAACACATTATTAACTTTTAAAAACTAGCTACAGAACATGGATAATAGAATTTCATTAGATTTTCTGTAAAAACTGCATAGCCATAGACTACTTTCCTCATAACTGCTGCATAGTGCAGCTTGATATAATACGCATTACAAGGTGTGGTGTCAAAAACTCCACAAGAGTCTTTATGGTCTATTTCATAAATAAAACAGCTATTCCAATTTGTCCAAATACATATTTATACAGTAGACCATCACAGCTGAAATGGGAGGTAAGTCATGAACAGTATCCCAATATGAATAAACAATCGCAGTCTTTTTGTTGCTGTATTTCTTAATGGAAAGGAAATAACTAAACAAACAGGGACCTATGTGGTCCTTTAGTCCCACTTCCTGCTCTCACAGGTACCCACAATGCATAACCTCACTTTGTTTCTTTTCCTTTCCTTTTCTATCCTTCAAAAGTCAGCACTTTTTTAAGTAATTCTATAAAAATACATGAAAAGGATGCAGGACCAAGTGGGAGTACCAACTTCTTACTTGTGCGGTGGGTCCAAATGGCTTTGAATTTGTTTTAGCTCTGTTGATCATTTTGTCAATTAAAAAAGCTGTAGAATGATTTGTGATGAACCAAATTTTCTGTCCCAAAAGCAGCCTTTACTGCAAGATTAATCATGTGTACTGTACATGTAAGCCTAGATGACTGCAATCCACTTTGAAAAAACTTCATCCACAAAATCTCACAAATGCTGTAAGATTGTGCTAGGACTTTTAATAATGATTAAGGTATATCTACGTGATTTTAGTAACAAGTTTTCATCCTGTGTACTGTAAATTCAGCAAGGCCTATGAATTCTTCTTTGTCAAGAACAAAGATTTTACTTCCACTGCAAGTTCCTATCTTTGTCTGAAGTTGAGAGCAGTCTGTTAATGTCATTTGAACTTAGGTTTAGGGTTTTTTTCTAATTTTTAATATGAGAATGACCTTGGTCTAACACAGGATTACTATTTTATGGAATTGACGTCAGTGGTGATTTTTCTAAATCAAGCCCAAAAGAGTACATTTCATTACATTTTTTACAGCAGCATAAACTAAACTGTTGAATTTTCCACTGGTATGACCACTGTGTTTAATTAGTGATAACTGTAAGCCAGCCATGGAGCTTAAAAAAGCAACATGCCAAAACTAACTATAGTTAACTTCAGCAACAGTAGACAAAAGAGACTCTCCAGCCCTTTAGGAGACAAGGCACTTTTTCTCTTTGCAACAAACTGCTTTGAAAATAATCCTTTGATTATTTTTTTTTCCAGTTTAAAGCGTATCCTTTCACAACGTGACTGGTTTTGACCCACTTCATAGAAACTGGCTGCATTTAAACTGTACTCAAAGCTCTCCCATGTACAGTATGTTCTTGTACCTCCCTATGTTGTTTTTACTTCGGAAAATTAATATCTGCTGGAGCGCCAGAAATGTTGGGTGTGTTAGTATATGGAGACAGGATCAGGATCAACATGAGTGAGTGAGTGAGGGAAGGGGCTGTGTGTACATCTTATCAGAAACTGGTTGAATTAGCAAAGTTTCCAATAACTGTCGGATGATAGTTGTGATGAGATTTACAGCATTTCTGCTGCAAAGGTGGAATTAATTCTTTGCAAATGGCCAAAATCCAAATACCAATGTTAAAACAGCTAGTGTTAGCCACCACTGCTCTATGACACTGGGTATTTAAGCTCCTTGATTACATTCTCTGTAAACCAAGACTGCCCTGTTAATCATAAAAGTTTGAAATCAGCTCCTCTACAAGTACTAAATGGGTCCATAGCGAGATAATTCTGCAAAAAAAAAAAAGATACCTCTGTTTCATGTGCCATGGTGGAGCATGGGACTGTGAGACAGGACAGTGAGCCTCTTAGGCTCAAGCACAGGCAGTGCAGTGCAGTTAGGACCCTTAAGACCCTTGATCCCTGACCATAAAGAAGATTGTTTAGGGTTAAGGTTGTTTATCCTTTGAGGAGACTTAATAGCAGGCTGCCAGTACATAGAAAGAGGTCACTGGGAAGACGGAGCCAGGCTCTTTACAGATCTGCATGGCAGGAGGATGAGAAGTAATGATCTGCCCTTAATTTCAGGTGCTTGTAGTCATGATTAGTCCTTTCTTATATCATTAAGAAGTTTTGAGATTTTAGGTAACCTGGATCCTAGATGAGTTATTTTAACTTTGAAGAACTGTAATTTTTAGCCTCCTTCTCCCATGAAACAATTGTCACAAGTTATCACTCTCTGGCAGAATTTCTGAAAGAGTCATTGTACTGCCTTCTTTTGAACCTCTTACAGTAGAGAGTCTCCTGTGTTTTGAGGGAATGGGTGGCCCCACTCTTTTCCTCTCCTCTCATGTTACAGAAGAACACAGAAAGAACACATGAAAAAGGTTAAATGAGACTGAAACATAAAAGAAAAGGTGAGCTTGAGATTGATAAATTCATTACACTAATGGTGTATCATATTTGAGCAAAGCTCTATGCAAACTTTTTATCCCTTGAAACTGAGCTAACATGAAATCAACTGCTAGTCAGTTGAATCCTCTTTTATTTCTTCCCCTCCTCAGTATTATTTCAAATGTTTCTAAGGTTGTCATTTGTATTTACCCTCATTTCGATAATGAAGACTTGCAAGCTAGATTTTTTTTATCCTGAGATACACATTTCAAAATAATTGAGCTGCAAAGTGAAAAAACATATTTATTTATATGGGATTTGTGCAATTCAAGAGAACCCAGAACTGAGTTGAACAGCAAAACCTTATGATTTTAGATGAAAGAATAGGAACATTTTATTCTTTCAAAAGCCTTCCTATAGGTCATAAAACCCCATTTTAGCAATCTGTCCATATTTGGTAAAATATTTAAATATGTACTGAAGGAAACATGTAATGGTTTATTTACCTCCCTGTTGAGGTAAATAAAACAAGATAAAAAAGTATTTGTGTAAGTCCTTTGCTGACTAGGAGGGTGATATTGCAATTTAATGATCATTCCTGAAGAGAGTAAAGGGACAAGAACATACGGGTTGAACTAATCACAAATGAAGAAGAATAGTTTTCTATTCTACTTTCCACTGCTGCCCCAGACTGTGTTTCAGATTTCTGCACACCTTTTTTTAACTCACAAATTATCTGCAAAGGCATGATTATACATGCACATAGCTGGACTGTTAGTTACAGATGTAAAAGGTAAGTCATAGAAGTAATAACTCTATTCATTTTGTTGTTTTATTGCCCAAAAATTTCACAGACCAACTATTTCTTTCAAAACGCAGCACCTCAGATTTAACAAAAATAGCACCATTTTGAAAAATAAAATAAAATCAAAATAATCAAGCATTTTATTTTAAAATTACAGATTTATGGGAGGCAAAATCCATGGCTAAAAATAATCACTTGTCCTTTAGGTGCCTTCTTTTGAAGGCAGAAAAGCAAGCATACTTCTATATATTTATTTTCTCAGAAAGAATAAAAAGAATTTAAAGAATGTGAAGAAAGAACTTACTTTCAGTGCAAATCGGACAGCATCCTTTTCTGTTCAGGATTTTACCCTAATTGGGAGAAAGACATGCTGTTTTAATGAAAGAGTTATTGGAGCAACGACTGTGTCACGTTGTAAGACTGGATAAGCCTTTGAAAATAATTCAAGTTGTGTTTGAACTCAGTGCCCTGGTTACAACTTCAAATATCAGGTACTAAAAACAGACAGAACTATTCAACGAGCTTTCTGGTGGTCTTATAAGAAATTAAATACTAAAAGAGTTCTCTGTTGCCACTTTTCTCTTTAGAGAAAGTGTGAGAGAATTTTGGATTTGCACAGATAGCTAAACCAGTCACTGGGTGTCATGGTTTGACACTGGCCAAGGGCCAGTGCAACCATGAAAGTATATTTTTCTCAATTTCTGCTGTGAGATAGGACCAAAAAAGGAGCACAATCGCCCAAACAAAGTATAGAGAAGAAACTTCATTAACTAACACTAAAAAGAAAGAATAAAAACAGAAACCAGAAGGAAACTTCCAAAACATCCATCCTCCCCCCACCGACTGTTCACTCTCCCACTGACCATATGAAAAGACAAAACCTAGGATTTTAAGTCAATCCACCCCTTGAACAATTATTTCCCCAATCCATCAGGAAGAGAAGGAGTCCCTCCTGCTTTTGCTATAGGTTCCCCACAAGAATACCACTCCTCTTGTGGCCACACAGTTCATAAATGCCTTGCCTGGGGATTTGCCATTGTGAAACATCGCCCCCCATGGGACAGTCCTCTCACAAATGCCCATGGGCTGTATCAGCTTTTAGGGTGCAGTCTAAGAATGTCTTTTTCCTAGTCCAAAACAAAAACTATCCTCATCGGCTCCATCTTCATCCCAAGGAACAGTTATCTCTCTCATCCCTGGGGCTGGGGATATCATTACATCAGTGCTTCAGCACTCCCCATCTCTGGCTGTCCCTGGGGCTGGGGACGTCAACAATCAATGCTCCAGCATTCCCCATCTCTGGTCGTCCCTGGGGCCAAGAACGACAAAATTTAGTGCTTCATTAGCACCCCCCACAGGACTAGGATATCCCCCTAAAAAGCATTCTACATGTTATAAAGGCATCCAGTCCATTCTCTATGGCTTTGCAAGAGAAGTCCCTGCCAAACCTGGCCCACACCTTCATTCTTCCTTCCCACTTTGG